>JAFMOC010000608.1:290000-382500 GCA_019802505.1 Corydoras sp. C115 | reverse complement strand
ATTCACGAGCGTCCGACCGCGAAGTCATCCAGCAAGAGGACAATACACAGGACCGAAAGGACCAAAAAAAAAATTTAATTTTTTTTTTTTTTTAAATATAAAAATTCACAAACCCAACATGCATAAAGAAAAGTGCTTGGCTTGTAACTGCAACACAACAGCAACCTGGAGACAAAAGAGCTTAACTGACACGCCCACTTTTGGCTCCACGCCCACTTTTGGCTCCACTCATTGTCCCTGTGATCATTTACACTCACTGTGAACATGAACTTTGTTCCACAATTACAGACTATACGTCATCTGTTTTCTAATGGTCAGGACCCCAATGGTACCACCATAGAGCTGCTATTATTTGATCAGTGCATTATTCCTAATCCACCACCCAAATGATACCTGTTCTGTGATGCTCCTGACCAACAGAGAACAGAGAACCAACAACAACAAAGAACACAGATGGACTACGGTCTGGAATTGTAAAACTATTATAAGCCCAAGGTGGCTTAGTGGTTGGCGCGTTCGCCTCTCGGCGCTAGGGATTCCCGGTTCGAATCCCCATCTGGGTGGAGTTTCCATGTTCTCCCCGTGGGTTTCCTCCGGGTTCTCCGGTTTCCTCCCACTGTCCAAAAACATGGATCAAGTCAATGGAGTTCTCCAAATTGCCCCATATAGAGTGTGTGTGTGAGTGAGTGTGTGCCCAGTGATGGATTGGCGTCCTGTCCTGGGTGTATCTGCCCAGCGCCCGAAACGTTCTCCCCTGGATGGGCACGGGGAACCCCCCCACGACCCTAATATAGGATAAAGCGGGAGATAAAGAATGAATGAATTATAAGTGTGTGGTAAGTGCAGGAAACACAAACTTTTGCCAGGTTCTGAATTTGCTGGTTTATCATACTGTTCTTAATGCTGTCCTGAACCAACCTGTAGTTAAGGGTTCGTGGTTCAAAGGGTTCAAATTGTGCTGATGTCGTAAGCACCATTTTACACATAAAACAATATCGAAGCCATTAAATAAAAACAAAAAAAAAAAAAAAACACAACACCGTCGAAACCGAAAGGGCCGTTGTGGTCCGTTTAAATGACACGAAAACCTGAAATGAACTTCTTCCAAATCGAATTACTCTGATACAACAATTCCACGCAATGTCACGCTCAACACACACAACACGCTCTCCAACATCAGCGAACGAATCGAGACGGAACAGACACTAAAGCCTTCTACATTAAATGGTCTGATTAAATGGCTTGTAACGTGGCATCAACATGTTTTTATTTCTCCATCAGCGGCCGAAACAAATGAAGTGGATCAGAACGACGTGATGGCAGGTTAAATAAACAGATCGCGGTGTCATAGCACTGTAATTAATTCCAAACAGCTTCGCTCCAGAGAGCTTTTCAGAGAACAATGCCAACAAGCTGCCAGCAGCTGGTGCAGTGACTAGTTAAAGGGATTTTACTTAACTAGTCTTATATGTAATCAGGGTACTAGCTACTTGTAGAGTTGTGGGGTGGACGCCGAACACAGTAAGCGGAGATAAACTGAAGAAAAAAAAAAAAAAGACACGCCTTTAAAATGATTAAAAATCAGAGCCAACGTTAAAGCAGACAGCTTCATGCAGCTGTACACATTTGGGTGCTTTTATTTTGGGGAGGGGAGGGAGGTTAACGTGATCGAGGAGTGCAGGACCTAAGGGGATCAGGACATATGAGGGGTGAAAGTCTTAAGACATTTGGGAACCACTAATCTACCACATTAATGACCAATTCTGTGGAGGCAGGAGAGTGCAATGCAGCGTTAATGCAATGCAGCTCAGAGGTGCGTTATTGTCAATAATGTCACGGCTGGACAAAGGGCTCAGCCAATCAGATTTAAGGAGCGGAACTACCCGTTTTATAATCTGCGGAACTCATTCAGCAAACACACAACTGCGACATAACAGCGTGGACTGAGGTATCGGGTGCCATTGTGTAGGAATAGTGTTACAGTTGAACATCGTATCGGTCAGATACCTGATACTGGTATCAGTATCGGTGCACCCCTAGTAATCAGTCCCACAACTACAAGGTATTTATATTCACATGAAACTAAGCTACCAAATATTACAAATAGCATAGGACATGTTGCGTGTATTCAGCTATTAAACATTTGTGATTTATCTGATGGATTACTGTGGACCGCACGTTGGATATTTTCATGACCAGCACATCGTGCAACTCATATCGGCGACCACACAGTCGAAAAACAACAGCGCAAAAAGGCGAGAACCTCAGCCATGACTGAATCAGCACATAACACCAGTGATTCAGCAGGGCAGTCAACATCTTCCTCCTTTAATGCAGTGTACGGGGCTTAAAACAATAGCTTCACGTCCATCTAGTGCACTTACGGCTCGAGCAATATTGACCTGCGCATGACGGAGATGGTTTATTCTCACGCAGGAAAAGTGGTTTGTTTTTATGTTTAATTATGCAAACGATTTAAACAATTTAGTATTAACTCCATCAGCGTAAAGAGCTTTATAAAGTGTGTCGTCAGCCGGGGTGTAATTTGCAGATGATGCACACAGCACTGCACTGGTCTTAGTTTGGAGACTTTTCATTCATTCATTATCTTACGCTTTATCCTATATTAGGGTCGCGGGGGGGGGGGGGGGGGTTCCTCATGCCCATCCAGGGGAGAAAGTTTCGGGCACTGGGCAGATATTGGGTGCCAATGTATCGCTGGGCAGTTTGGAGACTTGTCTGTCTGTCTGTCTATATATATATATATGTTCCAGGTACTCGAGTCACACAGGGAACCCCCCCCCCCCCCCCCCCCCCCGAGTGAGCCCGTCGTCTTGGTTCCAATGTGCTGCATTAAGCATTTGATCACAGACCATGAACGCAGCAGGAAACAACAACAAAGGCCGTTAAGAAAACAAAGGCCATCAACCAGAAAGAAACGGCATGATGCTGCGATTGTACATCTGCGTACTTTACACCAAAGAGGTCACGGGTTCGAGAACCGTGCAAAGAGGACGAGGTTCTACCGTATGTGTGAATACAGTGATGTCTGCAGAGTTTCCTTTGCGAACTCCAGTTTCCTTCCACATTCCAAAGACGTGCTGGTTAGAAACCTAAGCATTGAACACGAAGACCAAAAAAAAAATAAATAATAAAATAAAAAAGTATTGGAACACCGAAAACGGCCCTTCCTTCCATTCTAGTCCATATGCCAGAGGTTTATACAGCTGAGCCAACTTAGCCATGCAGTTTGGACAACCGTCCAGCCACGCCCACAATTCACAACCTTAAATAAAGCTCATTTCCAATGATCCTTAAAGCTAAAAATTGAGTCACCGCACTTAACCATGCGTACAGATAAAGAGTTAAACGATAGAGCGATAAAGAGCGCTGACAGGAAACCAAACTGGTTTTTTGGGGAGGATGAATAAGATGTGTGTGAGAGGGAAACAATGACATAATGAAATCTGCCTTGTTCATACAGGCATAATCGGTTCAGACGACATGAAGCTGTCCGAGGTCTTCGCCTGTTACACCAGCCAGCTACAGACAATTTAATTTCTATAACACATTATTTGAACGTATTACATCGAACCGGAGTCACGTTCATAAACACGACAAATGTATTGAGAGGCCTGATTTGAGAGCAGCTCCGCAGTATTTATTTTGTGTGTTGATCCAGAAAATCATTGTGTAAATGTGAGGACCTGAACAATTGTTGTTCGCATTGGCGCCATGTGTTTGAAGTGATGCGAGTTGACCTGACATCAATCAACCGTGCCTATATAGGCCATAGTGCAGACATGATGGCACAAACGGCCTTCCCCAAACTGTTTCCCAATGCATGTCAAGGTGTGTGATGGGAGTGAAAAAGATCGGAATATAATGATTAAAAGGCGTGGCCGAATACTTCACCAGCACACACACCAGTCCGTGGCTTCAAAGTGAAAGAATGAGAGCAAACATGATGGAGCCGCATGGACGTGGGCAATGTGAAGTTCTTCCAAAACAGGAGGGAGCTTTATAGGGTTTTTAAAAAGGTCTCAATATTATGAAAACCCTCAGAACTAATGGTTTATACTTCTGACATCAGTCACCATCACATCCGGAGATATATAATATACATATATATATAAAAAAAAAAAGAAAAAGCACAGTTCAATTTAACGAAGCAGCCGACAAATAGTCCATACTCTTAGAACCACCCGCCGCAGTCGGTAACGTCCCCGTACCCCCTGGGAAAGGAAACAGAAGTCTGGCTTCCTTATTTATAAATCATTTATTTACCTTGAAAAGAAACACGCAGACATGCTGCTGGCAATCAGAATTAATCATTACTGATATTTAACACAAACACTGTTATTTTCCATATCAATAAGTAACTGCTTCAGGGCAAGAAGCCTTAATACGCCGATGAAATAAACACGATTTCTAAAATGAACCGCAAACTCAAGACCAGACAAACAAAAAAAAAAAAAAAAACACCTTCGTTCTAAATAATAGCTCCACAAATTAATTATCTTGTCACGTATAAATGATCTCCTTCAAGGTGTCTGAACTTAGGAATACTTTGTCTCCAGATGGTTGGTGCAGTCAATGCACCTCTCCTCCCCTCGGTGTTTAACCCTAATTAACGGTGTATTGATAAAAACTATAATTAGGATGTTATAGAGAGCCCTCGTGTCTTTGTAGCCTTCTGGTTCTTGCTTAAAGTCAGCGAGTGTAGCCTCATTGTAACAATGAGGTCAAACGTGCTCGGTTTAATGAGTTTGTACTCACATGTATGGTATTTAATTAATCTTACCATGTTACAACTGACACTACAGGTTTTATCAAAGGTGTCGTGAAGACGGAGACATTCTGCAGTGGGAGGTTGTACATTTTCGCAGTACTTGCTTGGCCGTAGGGGGTTCGGCAAATTTTACAATGTGTGATGCCCTCACTCTTATTGGGGAGGCATGTGTTACCACTGGTTTTACTAAAGTGGGACCTGGCTTCCACAAACTGACATCAACACTAAGTTTATTTCGATAGTTTGTTGTGGCTGTGATTTGCTGTTTGTTAAACGATTACTTGGATATTAATTAGCTGTCTATGGAATATTAAGGACATGCAGCCAATACCCTAACAAGGGAAAAAGATTGTAACAAGACACTGGAAGGACAACAAAATTTTAAAACATGGACCAACACCGGCCACAAAAACAGAAACGGCTACAGGTTCGAGTGCCCGGCCAAAAGGATGGGGTCCTTTAGGTACAAATACTGTGCATCAGCTTCATTAATAAAGAGAATCAAAGTGAACAGGAGGATGAAAACATTTTAACCGATACGTTGTGGAATACCATCAATGGTAATGAAATTTGCACTGGTTGCAGAGGAGCTTACGTGTCGGTGCGATTACAGCAGAGCGTCTGAAAGCAGCTCGCTCCAAAAGTCCGAGCAGCTACATTAGTCGTGGTTTCAGAAATAGCAGTTGGCTGGACCTCAGTAAGCACTTCCCGTATGCTGGCTTATCTGCTTTTGTGCCTTTCTGCTCAGACTTTTATCGCCAACAATGCTGCCCCACGATGGCCACGGTCCAACTTCGGACATGTGGCACCCAGTTATGCGAGATGGAGCGATAACTGGCCCGCTGCGCACACGGCACAATAGCTGGATCAGCTGGGGCTTAATGTGCACAGAGATCCAGAGAGGTTCTAGTGGAGGGCCCCGTTTAGCTTCCAGTTCTAAATCCGTCACAACCCTATAATTTAAACCTCTAATATTTCCTACTTGCTAACGTTCCCAGAAATGAGTTCCTCCATATCCACTCCTCAAACTGTTTTGGTGATTTGGGCCTTAAGCAATGCTTGACCATCGTGTAGCTTTGATTTGCTCGTGTTGGCACCTTGTCATCACATGTTAAATGTCTCGGTCATGACAACACATCACTCAGACCTGAGCTGGAGGTCTTGATGGACAAAACATGATCTACTTGGCCCCACCCAAATGCTCTTCTTGATAGGACCAACTTATAATGTATAATGTAATGGCATATTATTATCTTCAATATTTCTGTCATAATTCCTTTACTTTAAACAAAAACATGCCATTTATTAAAATGACACGAGGGCCTGCATTACGAACAGAGGCATTAAAGCGTGGCTTGTTAGAAATACGCAACGCAATGCCCCAACCGCACGCTGCACTGCTCTTGCTTTTCATTCTTGGGCCAAATTTTCATTGTGCAGGTTGGCAAATTAATTGCGTAAGTTCGTAAAACAAATTAAGTACATAAAACAAATAACCCGGCAAGGGTGGCTTAGTGGTGAGCACGTTCTCCTCTCAGCACTAGGGATTCCCGGTTCGAATCCCCATCTGGGTGGAGTTTCCATGTTCTCCCCATGTCCACGTGGGTTTCCTCCGGGTTCTCCGGTTTCCTCCCACAGTCCAAAATACATGGATCAAGTCAATGGAGTTCTCCAAATTGCCCCATATAGAGTGCGTTTGTGTGTGCCCAGCGATAGATTGCCCCCCCTGTCCTGGGTGTACTAGCCCAGCGCCCCGAGACGTTCTCCCCTGGATGGACATGGGGAACCTCCCCCCCCCACACGAACCTAATAGAGGATAAAGCGGAAGATAATGGATGGATGGTATGTAAAGCACCATCTAAAAGTCATAAGATTAAAAGTTATCGAAGCCAACGAAAATAGAACTGGGGGGGAATTAAATAAATTAAAAAATTTTACAGGAATAGCAGCACCATAAATGACGTACTGGTTGCACATATGAAGTCAGATCGCGAAGCAGCACCGACATCCTAACCAATAAATCAGAGACGAGAGAGAGAAAGTGTGTGCTGATCTGCACTTGCTCATTAGCACCAGTTTGCTGAGATGAGTATGAAGCTGGGTGTGAGTGGCAGGTGAGAACTCTATTCCTGGCACATCGCTGTACGTGTCAAAGCTCTCCAAACCCAAAAAAAAAAAAGCTAAACTAATCCAGAGCTGGAGACTTTAAAATGGTTATATGACAAAGTGGGAAACCGGATTTCTTAAACAGAGGAACGGGCTTTATTTAAATACCCTGCTGACGCCTTGCCATCCTGGATGCGTCACCATCTCTCCCTCTACGTCATGAGATGTTCCAGCTTATAATGTCTGCACACGTTGCATTGATTACCTCTAATCAACGTCATCGCCTCTGCGGGTGTTTGAATAATGTCACAGTGGTGCAGCGCTTAGTTATCCAACTCCAAGGTTCTCACGTGGGGTGAGTATTGGTTCTCACTTGTGTTTCCCACCTCACCACTGGGTAACCAGGTGGCAGACATTACCCATAACCTTTAAGGAACAGCTTTGTTTTTTGGCTTCCAATCACAAATGTAAAGTTTGTTTATTTAAGGGCGGCATGGCGGCTTAGTGGTTTAGCACGTTCGCCTCTCAGCGCTAGGGATTCCCAGTTCGAATCCCCATCTGGGTGGAGTTTCCATGTTCTCCCCGTGTCTGCGTGGGTTTCCTCCGGGTTCTCCGGTTTCCTCCCACAGTCCAAAAACGTGGCTCAAGTCAATTGAATTCTCAAAAATGCCCCATATAGAGTGTGTCCGTGTGAGTGAGTGTGTGCCCAGCGATGGATTGGCGCCCTGTCCTGGGTGTGTCTGCCCAGCGCCCGAGACGTTCTCCCCTGGATGGGCATGGGGAACCCCACCGCGACCCTAATAGAGGATAAAGCGGAAGATAATGAATGAATTAATTAATTGCCCCATAGAGAATGTGTCTGTGTGAGTGAGTGTGTGCCCAGTGATGGATTGGCGCCCTGTCCTGGGTGTATCTGCCCAGCGCCCGAGACGTTCTCCCCTGGATGGGCATGGGGAACCCCCTCCCCCCCCGCAACCCTAATAGAGGATAAAGCGGAAGATAATGAATGAATGTTTATTTAAGACTTTGAATCTGAATGGCCTCATTTCCCTGCAGGACCAATTACAAGCCATACAGTCATAGGGGCAATTGGGCGTGGCGCGTCTCAAGGCCACCTAATAGCATTTTAGAAAATTAGGAGGAACCAAAAAGTCCTGAATAAAACCCGGAGAAGAGGTCGAGGAATCAAAGCAGGCCGTGATTACAGCGTATAGAAGACGACGCACAGAACAAACATGGTAGGCGTCATTTTGATTTCGAGCGCATTTTATTGCCGCGGGCAACATTTGGTTTCTATTCTTTCTCTTATGAAAATAAAAAAAGCGTTCAGTCCGTGGTTTCCTCGCGCAGCGGAACGCCGTACGTCAGCACAAATCGTCGGCGCAGCTCCACGAATCAAGCAAATTAGATGTTCCTTCGCTAATCGCTTTACTACGCAGTGGACGGTCCCTGAAATGTCTAACGAGGGCCGTCCGAGCTTCGTCCCGAGCCAGGATAAAAAAAAAAAATAAAATAAAAAAAAGGAAAAACACGCGGGGAGCAGAGAAATGGCAGTCGCGCTCGAACGAAAAGCAGCCGGCCAAGAAACGGAATCGCAAACAGAAGCTTCTAAAATAAGAGGCAGCCCAAAACGGAAGGCGTACTCCTGCCAAGGTCAGAGCCGTGCTCCTGAAACAGCACAGCTGCGGTGAGTTTGCCCCACCTGTAAGTACTGTTAGCTGCATACAGATCGGCGTGCTGCTTTGGGGGGGGGGGGGGGGCTAATATGTTTGCAGCTGTCCATTTGGTGTTAAAAAGGAACAATAGAAAATGTGTCCACGAGTGAGGCTGCGGGGTGGGCGGGGCGTGTCTGTGGGGCAGCTGTCCTTGAGCATAATAGACACAGCACTGGTTTTCGTTATCAGCTCCCGAAACTGTTTTCTAACCTTGTTCCAAAACATTCCTTACAACAAAGCACACATGCGCCTGTGAAAACAGACAATGGGGGGCGAGCGTGCGCATGCGCGCTCGCATTCCGGCGCCGTGGGACTGCGTGTTGGATCCTGCCCCCGTCTCGATTTATGCAGGTCGAGAATTCCTAAAAGGTCCTTGCGCTGCGCCGATACGAAACCCCCCTTTTCTCGCTCCCCCCCCCCCCCCCCCCCGATCTCGGTCCCATTTCTCCCCTGATTCAGCGGCGCAGCAATGAGTCAGACAGGCCGTCTGACGGGAGTTTCAGTGACGCACCGCCTTTCCTGTAACACTACGCTCGCGTACACCTGTGAACTCGGCGTTACTAATGAACGCACACCTGTAATATCAAGCGTTCGGCGGTGGTGGGGTGGGGGGTGGGTGACCTCAGCAGTCCTCGGAGTCGTCCTCGCAGTCGCTCCGAATGGCAAACAATGGCCGGATTCAAAACGTTTGCAGCAAAATGACAGTGAGCCACCACACCGACAATCACGGCCTAATACCCCGAGCTTATCTTCAAAGGATTGCTTTTCAAAGCACACCTTGAAGACAGATACGCCGTGCTTATAATCAAGGCTGTGATGAGCACTGTGCTTTTGTCCAAGGTTGTGTCTTCGACTCAAACGCTGGCTTCCTATGAACTATACGGATGAAAGTATCGGGACACACCTCTTAGGCCCCCAACACGTTGCATTCGGTCCCATTGCCTCAGATGTAAAAAAAATAATAATAGTAATAATTAGGGCTGTATTCATCTAAAGATTTTCATAGTCGAATCTGATTAGTCAGATTTTCCCTATAGTCGACTGATAGTCGAATCAGTTAAAATTTCACCATAAGATGGCGCTAAGGGTGTAGTTTTTTTTTAAATATATATTTTTTTATATTTTACTTGTTTTTCTAACAAAAGAAAACCTTTTTTTTGTTTTTCTTTTTTCTTTTCTTTTTTTCTCTAGAAATTAGGATGATTTTATTTGACAAAGGGCTATATATATATAACGAAAACAAAGACATTTCATGTAAAAACTAATGCTTAGCAGCAGCCATGGACACCCCCATGTGGTCAAAATGGTACATTCGACTATGAGGTTCATAGTCGACTACGGTTCTCCGAATCGAATCGTCGAATCAGCGAATATTGCAGCTCACCCCTAGTAATAATAATAAAATCAAGCACCTAACCGCAGATTACTGAGTGTGTTTAACTACGAGAACAGTTTAGGGAAGGCCCTTTTAGATCTGTGCACTTCATCACAGAGCTCTGAACTCATCTGGCAACCCAAACCAGACTTTTATAGACTCTCTTTTCGTTAACAGACAGGTAACTATCTGGCAACAAAACGACACACAAACCTTATGCCAGCAGTAAGGATGCGACAATTCATCGTTTTCACGATCAGTGATCAAAAAGATTACAAAACCAAGTTCTCTTAAAAATGGATATGAATGTAACATTTTATTCTACTTTCATTCCCACAATAAACTTATTATAACAACTTATTTTGTTGTCTTTTTTCCCCAATATGTTATTTACTTTAAATATCATGCATCAGAAACCGCAAATCATAATTTTTATTTTAAATCATATTAAAAAATTTCTCACCACATGCCTAGATAGATAGCAGAGGGCGGGACGATGGAACATGGGTTCTTAAACAGGATGAACGCGGTCATATTGACATTCTCCCAAAGTGGGTTTGCGCATACAGTGCTACAACATGGGTGTATTGATACAGAAATAGCTCTGTCTGCCCTGCAGTGGACGAGCATCCTGACTAAACGTTTCCTGCCCTCAGACCTAAAAGCTTCTGTCCTCCCAGCTAATCCAATCATGATGGGCGTATTAGAAAAGTAATAAATACATCAAAAGGTGTTGAAATCCTTTGGCTTTATATCAACAACCATTATAAATAGTGTGTGGGTGATCACATACAAGTATGGGACTCCAGTCCTCTCCTGGGTAAAATGTACATAGAGACGGACGGATCCAATAAGACGTCCAAGTTTGAAACTAATCTATGTTTAGCCCCCGAGCGCCAACGGCTCCCCTAACGCCCGCCTACAGTATTTAAGTGAGGGACCTCCTGCCTCCATGGTGTTAAGAGCTGAAATCCAGACAGCTGGTGGATGGAGATGGCAACATGTAGAAGTTGTGAGTTATAGCTGGGGTGTCCACTGTGTTCCTGCAGGATCAAACCACGCCACAGTGACTGATCGGACGCGACTGTACGCCATCCGAAATGATGAAGTGCCTGCAAGTGGCGATCGGTGCATACCATGGAGCACAGATGTAGAGGCCAGTCAACTGGGTGCTCCGCCAGAGTCCAGCAGCATGGCAGCTGCTCCCCTCTAAACCCCAAGTGTCAGCAGAATCCTGTCGGCTATTAATTATTACTTTAATGCCGTTACTTTTTGTAACGCTGCGCCGCGAGCCCCCGCCATGCCCCGCACCATAACATGCAGCGTGCATGCATGCAGAGCACCTCTTACATTTATAAAGTCCTTTAAAAGCTGCTGTATAACTTCAGAGAACTCTAATGAAGGATGATTTCACGGGTCAATAAACCACAAGTGAAACAGTATTTCTCTCCAGCTGATAAGTAATGTTTATTTTGGGAAGCGGCAGATAATGAAAAATCAAAGCTCTACTGAATACGCGCCATCGCTGTGCCAATGGTGTAATTAGTAAAAAAAACAAAAAAAAAAAAAACAAATATACGACACTACTAACATATCAGAGGACTCGCTCGCAGACCATAATGGCTTTATGATGTATTGTTATAGCATCAACCTCATTATGTGCATAAGCAGCAGTCAGACTGCATTATATGCATCATTAATTACGCTCAGTTTTAATCTGAAGAAAAGTAACGATAACTTGGTAGTGTGTTTAAATATAATGGGGAAACCCTATTATACATCCACCCCAACCGTTCAAACCGCTTCACCCCTTTCTCCATCACCCCCGCCCCAATATCACACAACCACGCCTTAAATCTAGAGACCCTCCACTAGAGAAGTTAAAAAAAAAAAAAACCTAAAACCAATCACCTTGCAGCAAAACAAAAGTTGGTTTGTTAAAAGAAATACATACTGGAGACTAAAAAATTAATACCCCATTGTTAGGCCACTTCATCAGGTAAATTATCCATTTTCTGCTCACACTTATCGCCTCCACTTAGCATATAGATGGACTTTGTAGTTCTCCAGTGTAGTCCACCTGACCAGGACCCCCACTGAACATCCCCACTGGGAGGAGTATTTGGTTAATGCATGACTCTCAGTATTGTAATTATGTTATAAATACTAGGTGGTGTGTTTGTGTGTATCGCTGGTACAACAGAGAAGTGCTACTGGTGGTTTTGGTTAGGGTGTTACCAGTGGTTGCCAGTGTGGTGTTCTTGAGCGAGATCCTAAACCCTCATTGATGCAGAGGTTCTGGATCACGGCTGATCCTGTGCTCTAAGCCTAAATATCATGACAAAAGACATCTACATTATGGACCCACCCTATGGATGTGAGAAACCCGCTCTGGTGGTCCTGTGGTTTCCCCTACGAGAAAACAAATCTGAGAATTCCTTGGTGCAAAGGAGACAAAGGAATAATCTACAGTCTGTGATTGGTAAGACTACAATGTAGGAGCGTAGTGGGACCTAATAAAGTGGCAAATAGTTGAATATTCATACTAAAACCATAAGCACTCCAAATTTAGCCACAGAACCAAAAGTCAGCCTTTTTAATAACCTTGGCAAGTTGTGCGAAGAGAACAATAGCAGCCTGACCACTCGCATTTATACATAACAATAGCGAAAGGTAAGTTACTACAGAAACAGGAACCTCATGATACTCACTCAAACAATGACACTGTCCAAAGATCCGGGGGTCAGTGTGTGTGCGTTTCACACTCCGGGTATTAACGCTGACATAACCCGTTAAAGGTTGAAAACTCGGAAGCGACGAAGGCCGTGCGAATGTGCAAATGTTACATTAAGTCCTGATACAAATAGAAATTTAAAAAAATAAAAATAAGAAAACAACATCAGAGAATAACGCATGTACTGCGGCATGTGGGCCAAAGATAGCGAGGGCCGTCGCTCCGAATCATTTACACCTAGTCCTCAGGTCCCAATCAATCACACGACTGCTGGGTAACAGAACAATCTGGGAGTGTCTGACTGCGTTTAAATTTCGAAAGTGCAAAGCCAATCTCTTTGCCTTGGCCACGGTCCAGAATAACGTCTCTGAACTTTGGAACACACAGCGGCTCGATGGCTGCCTGTGACCAAACCGTGGGCACACTCGCATATCAGCGTTTTTATTGTGCACCGCACAAGTAGTAGTCTTTTAGGTACGACCAGGAAATGAGCCAACCGAGGACGTGGTCATATTCAGGCAGGATATACACTTATGTGGACAAAACCGTATTGGGACACGCCCTTTTAAAAAAAAAAAAAAATCACTGCTTCAGGATGATCCGCAGGGTTACAGGTCTGTGTGTTAAGGATAACTGTATGGACTGTTGGGAAGGTCATTTTAAATGTTCACAGCACAAAGCAAGACCTTTGAAGTCGAAGTTGGGCGAGTTCGATGGGTAAGAACGTGACCCACATCAGGCCCAGACTTCAGCCCATTTGGGACGAACTGGAACTGAGATTGCGAGTAAAATGGGCTAAAACGACCGCAGAGACCTGAAAGGCTTGAACGGGAGAGCAGATTCACTTCAACTACCAAACTTTTCTTCAACTGTTCCATTTGACATATTCTAAACCCGACTCTCCGTTTGTGCCGACGGTCTGAAGTGACCACAAACTGATGCCGGGAGGCCGCTGTGTTTCAAGTGTGCTCCACAAGGCCTTCCGTATTTGCACGACACACCCATGTAACTGTAAACCCAGTCATTACACTGTTAAAAAAGCCCTTCTAAGAGAAAAGAACCAAGAGAGGGAAAAAAAAAAGAGAGAGAAAATGCAGCAGCACTCTGGCTCTCGCAGCCATCGTACACACGACAAAAACTGTTCACGTTCAATACAAAACCGTACTGCCACAAACAAGCAAGCAGAAACACGTCCTTCCTCTTCTCGCCCTCACAGGTCAGAGGAGACACGCCCGTGTGCCGACCGGGAAAAGAAATACCAAACATTTCTCCATTTAAAGCAGGACAGATCCCCCCCCAAAGAACTCAAACTCTCAGCGCTCATGGAGGATCTCACATCAAGATGCAAAAGAAAAAAATCACTTCAGGATTAAAGTCGCTCCTCTAAGACACACCTTACCTGGGGGGGGGTGTATTGTATGTAAATGCAAAGGAAAAATAAAAGGCAGCACTGAACTACGCCTGTCCCTTCCCCCCACATACACAGATTACCTACTCGACAGGTTCTTTGAAAAGTCCCGACTCCATTCAGACAGCATGCCAGCTTCACCGCCGGATAACACAACCGATTTAAAAAAAAAAAAAAATGCCAAGACACGTCCGATTGTGAAAGCATACACGCCCCGAATTTTACGTTTACCACCCGTGAAGTGGTTAAGAGTCAGGATTGACTTGCCGGAGCTTCGTACACTGCCGAAGCAAAGACGTTTGTGTAGATAGTACAAGCTTTAAGACACTTTACAATCACAAACGACAACTCGAAAGCGTCCGAACACGTGTCTGAACTCGGTGCATGTGCCTGTGAACGGCAGACGTCGCCGTGGCACGTCAAAAATTAAAGTCCATCTTGGTTAAGGCTACCATATTTATATACTTACACATTACACAGGTCAGTGTGCAACGAGTCAAATCAAACCTCTCCGTGTGACGTCCTTCGACTCGCCGCTCGGTTTGCTCGTTCAAAGAGCGACACGCCCAAAAACCCTGAAACCACGTGACTGTTTAAATAAATCATACACTACAGTTTATGGTACGTGTACAAATGTATCAGGGCGCCCACAGCAGCTCCCCATTCCAACCCAGTCCTTTGCTTTTTTAACAACGACCTCTTTTCCACAAGATTTGAAGGCAGTCTGTATCCCCCTTCGGTCCATTCATTCATTCATGAAGTCAAGACACCAGTGCTGGATGAAGGGATCTGGGTTGAGGTCAGTCCATAAGTCCCAAATGAATCTCACCCAACTGCAGACTTTATGGACCGTGCTTTATATACAAAGCACAAAAGGTGTGTCCCAGTACTTTTGTCTATATAGTGTATAAGGCATTTGATGTGGACTTCCATTCAGCAGGTTGGACTGCCGGTTAAAAGGTCGACACTCCCAAAGTTCTGAGAACGAGAGGTAAATAGACCCATCGTTTTTACAGCACATGGGGTATGAAGTTTGTGGCTGTGATTGAAAACACAGACCTTAAGAGTTCTTTTTACATGGGTTATATATTAAATGTGTTTTACATGTTCACGTTCCACCCATGTGGACAGAACTCCACATGAATGAAGTACTGGGGACTAGGTCCCATCATCCAGCATCGACGTCATACCTCACGAATGCTCTGCATTACAAAACGGACTAATATTTCCCACAGACATACTCCAAAATCCTGTGGAAAACCTTAGCCGAAGAGTGGGGGCTCTTATAGCTGCGACAGGGCTGGAGGGACAACTTAGAACGGGATGCCATAAATGTTACGCTATGTGTAATCTAAGGTGTTTCAATACTTTGGTTCAAATACTGGAGATTTATATATGATTCTGCATGGCATGAAGTGCTGGAGCCTATCCCAGCTTATGTATCCAAAGGCAGGAAACCTTTAACAGGTCACGATGAAAAAAAAAAATATAACAGTTGATATATATATATATATATATATATATATATATATATATATATATATATATATATATTAAATATATTATATAAATATATATATAAAAACTAAATATAAAATATAATATATATGGAAATCTATATTAAAAGTTCTGTCAGTATCACATGTGCCACAAGTAGTTTAACCATATTCTATTATTTTTTATTATAACGGGTTATATAGAGTTCTGACATATTCACTGACGTAATTATTTTTATATTTAACAGTTAATTTTATATATTTATATATATATATATATATATATATATATATATATATATATATATATATACACACACACACATATATATATATATATATATATATATATATATATATATATAAAAAAAATTTTTTTTTTACTTAAATATATTATTGGGGGAAACCTATATTAAAAGATGTGTCAGTATCACACGTGCCACAATTAGTTTAACCATATTCTATTAATTATCCTATTAATTGTTATTATAACTTTAATGGTTATATAGTTCTGACATTATATACACTGACGTAATTCATCCCCCCCCCACACACACACACACACATTGTAAGGCACCAGAAAAGTTTAGAGTAACTAATAACTATTTTTTTTATATATAAATTTGGTAAAATCAGTTTTCCACCCGTTTTTTTTTCCCCGTGATCATAAGGAGAGATTCTATTATTATAAAGATAAATAAAAATGATTTAAAAAGCAGCTGGAAGCGAGCCGCACACACGGCCCATCGTTGGTGCAACACAATTTGAAAAGCTCGTATGTTTAAAGAAATATAAATAAAATAAAACTCGGGAAGGAAAAAAAAAAAGAAAAGAAAGGAAAAAAAAAAGCCTCTCCATGCCGCCAGCTCGACCATTAGCCAGGAGGCTAGCGCTCGGTTAGCACGGCGGCTAACGCCGAGGCATTCCTAACTTTCGACTCCTAACAAAGTCACGAACACGGAGGAAGGCTTCCACGGGAGGCGGCCCACGCGAGGCAGAGCCGCGGGAGCGGCGGGGGGGAGATGGCGGAGGTCTGTACCTGCGTGTCGTGGTGGAGCCGCCGCGCTGTGGCCTGTCGACGCTGCGCGCTGGAGCCGTTCGTGGGAAGCGGGCTGTAATTCCGACGCGTCCGCCAGCCGTCCACTGCCCGCCGAACTCACAGCGCTCCCTCAGAGCACGTCCAGCGCCGCCATTCAGAGAGGGGAGCGAAGGGTGGAGGAGAGGCACGAAGACCCGCGAGGGAAAAGGTCAGAAGCGCCGCGGTCCGTCTCCCCGAAAAACGCGCACCGAGCTTCAGGCGGCCCACCTTCCGCGTCGCCTGCTCACTATTTAGAGGTGGGAGTCGATCCCGGAAAGGAGCCGACTCGCTCCGAAAGGAGTGGTTTTTCCAAGAATTGGGAATTGGGTGTCGACTCCGGAGGTGGGGAGTCGATTCGGTGTCTCGTAAAAAAGTGATCAATTAAAAAAAAAAAAAAAAAAAAAAAATTTTTTTAAAAACAATTTATGAACACAAATTACATTACATCTCTTTTTTTTTTTTACAGTTCCTCCCACAGTCCAAAAACATGGATCAAGTCAATTGAGTTCTCCAAATTGCCCCATATAGAGTGTGTGTGTGTGTGTGTGTGAGTGAGTGTGTGTCCAGCGATGGATTGGCGCCCGAGACGTTCTCCCCTGGATGGGCATGGGGAACCCCCCCCCCCCCCGACCCTAATAGAGGATAAAGCGGAAGATAATGAATGAATGAAAAAATTGCCCCATAGAGAGTGTGTCTGTGTGAGTGAGTGTGTGTCCAGCGATGGATTGCCCCCCTGTCCTGGGTGTATCTGCCCAGCGCCCGAAACGTTCTCCCCTGGATGGGCATGGGGAACCCCCCCCCCCCCCCCGACCCTATTAGAGGATAAAGCGGGAGATAAATGAATTGCCCCATAGAATGTGTCTGTGTGAAGTGTGTGTCAGCGATGGATTGGCGTCCTGTCTATACAAACGTTCTCCCCTGGATGGGCATGGCCCCCCCACCACGATATTAGAGGATAAAGCTATCACTGGGGCACTATCACTTACTCACTCACACAGACAAACAAACACATTCTCTATGGGGCAATTCATTCATTCATTCATTATCTCCCGCTTTATCCTCTATTAGGGTCGCGGTGGGGTTCCCCATGCCCATCCAGGGGAGAACGTCTCGGGCGCTGGGCAGATAGACCCAGGACAGGGCGCCGATCCATCACTGGGCACACACTCACTCACACAGACACACTCTATATGGGGCAATTTGGAGATCTCAATTGACTTGATCCATGTTTTTGGACTGTGGGAGGAAACCGGAGAACCCGGAGGAAACCCACGCGGACACGGGGAGAACATGGAAACTCCACCCAGATGCGGATTCGAACCGGGAATCCCTAGCGCTGAGAGGAGAACGTGCTAAACCACTAAGCCACCGTGCCGCCCCGGGGCAATTTAATAATAAAAAAAAATAATAATAATACTTTGTATTTATAACGGGGGCACGATGGCTTAGTGGTTTAGCATGTTCTCCTCTCAGCGCTAGGGATTCCCGGTTCGAATCCCCATCTGGGTGGAGTTTCCATGTCCTCCCCGTGTCCGCGTGGGTTTCCTCCGGGTTCTCCGGTTTCCTCCCTCAGTCCAAAAACATGGATCAAGTCAATTGAGTTCTCCAAATTGCCCCATATAGAGTGTGTCTGTGTGAGTGAGTGTGTGTCCAGTGATAGATTGGCGTCCTGTCCTGGGTGTATCTGCCCAGCGCCCGAAACGTTCTCCCCTGGATGGGCATGGGGAACCCCCCCCCTGGATGGGCATGGGGAACCCCCCCCCCCCCCCCTAATAGAGGATAAAGTGGGAGATAATGAATGAATGGATGTAGTTTTTTATATTATTAGGGGAACACTGTTTTTGTGTAATTGGTAGTTTAATGATATTATATTTATTTTATTATCAGTTTAAGGGTTACATCGTTATATTCACGGTCTGCGGAAATCATCAAACAAAGGAATCGGCTCTTCGAATCGAAGCGACCCAGTTTCAGCGAGTGGATTCGGAGCAGGAGTCGACTCTGAGGAGTAGGGAATCGAATGGCTCCATTCCACTTTTCTGTCTCCGGTGTCGGCTCAGTCTGGACCCTCCCTGCCTCCAAACCCGGCAGGGCGGAGCCCCGAACACCTTTCCCTTCGATTACCGCACAGTTTAAACACCTGCCCCCCCCCCCCCCCCCACCGGAGAGAGAAGCCGTTTACCCCGAAAAGCGCGCGGGTTTGATTTGCGGGGTGAGGATCTGACGGCACGCGTCGTGTAAAGAACAGTTCCGTCACCTTCTCCAAACCGAGCGCCGACATCCAGCTGTTCCCACGTGCGCTCAGAGGCCACCTAGTGGCTGCAAACGTGTAGTGCAAACAGGGCAGCTTTTCATTCATTCATCCATTATCTCCCGCTTTATCCTCTATTAGGGTCGCGGTGGGGTTCCCCATGCCCATCCAGGGGAGAACGTCTCGGGCGCTGGGCAGATAGACCCAGGACAGGGCGCCAATCCATCACTGGGCACACACTCACGCACACAGACACACTCTATATGGGGCAATTTGGAGAACTCAGTTGACTTGATCCATGTTTTTGGACTGTGGGAGGAAACCGGAGAACCAGGAGGAAACACACGGGGAGAACATGGAAACTCCACCCAGATGGGGATTCGAACCGGGAATCCCTAGTGCTGAGAGGAGAACATGCTAAACCACTAAGCCACCATGCCGCCCGGCAGCTTTTCATCCATCCATTAATTCCATCCATTATCTTCTGCTTTATCCTCTATTAGGGTCGCGGTGGGGTTCCCCATGCCCATCCAGGGGAGAACGTCTCGGACGCTGGGCAGATAGACCCAGGACAGGGCGCCAATCCATCGCTGGGCACACATTCACTCACACAGACACACTCTATATGGGGCAATTTGGAGAATTCAATTCACCTTGATCCATGTTTTTGGACTGTGGGAGGAAACCCACGCAGACACGGGGAGAACATGGAAACTCCACCCAGATGGGGAAACGAACCGGGAATCCCTAGTGCTGAGAGGAGAACATGCTAAACCACTAAGCCACCGTGCCGCCCGGCAGCATTTCATCCATCCATTAATTCATTAATTATCCATCCATTATCTTCTGCTTTATCCTCTATTAGGGTCGCGGTGGGGGGGGGGGGGTTCCCATGCCCATCCAGGGGAGAACGTTTCGGGCGCTGGGCAGATAGACCTAGGACAGGGCGCCAATCCATCGCTGGGCACACATTAACACATAGACACTCTATATGGGGCAATTTGGAGAACTCAGTTGACTTGATCCATGTTTTTGGACTGTGGGAGGAAACCGGAGAACCAGGAGTAAACACACGGGGAGAACATGGAAACTCCACCCAGATGGGGATTCGAACCGGGAATCCCTAGTGCTGAGAGGAGAACATGCTAAACCACTAAGCCACCGTGCCGCCCGGCAGCTTTTCATCCATCCATTAATTCATTAATTATCCATCCATTATCTCCCGCTTTATCCTCTATTAGGGTCATGGGGGGGGGGTTCCCCATGCCCATCCAGGGGAGAACGTTTCGGGCGCTGGGCAGATACACCCAGGACAGGGCGCCAATCCATCGCTGGGCACACACTCACTCACACACACACACTCTATATGGGGCAATTTGAAGAACTCAATTGACTTGATCCATGTTTTTGGACTGTGGGAGGAAACCGGAGAACCCGGCAGAAACCCACGCGGACACGGGGAGGACATGGAAACTCCACCCAGATTGGGATTGGAACCGGGAATCCCTAGAGCTGAGAGGCGAACATGCTAAACCACTAAGCCATCGTGCCGCCCTAATTCATTAATTCATTTTGTTTAATTAATTTTTATTAATTTGTTCATTTATTGGACGCTTTTATCCAAAGCGACTTCCAAGGTGAGCACAGGGTTCATCACAACACCCCTGGAGCAATGAGGGTTAAGGGTCTTGCTCAAGGACCCACATTGGTAACTTCAGTGGACCTGGGATTTGAACCCCCAACCTACAGATTGCCCCAACCACTGAGCTACGGTGCCCCAAACTATACACAGCCATGAAGTCAATACATAGACTATATAGTGTCACGTCCATCCATCCATTATCTTCCGCTTTATCCTCTATTAGGGTCGCGGGGGGGGTTCCCCATGCCCATCCAGGGGAGAACGTCTCGGGCGCTGGGCAGATACACCCAGGACAGGGCGCCAATCCATCGCTGGGCACACACTCACTCACACACACACACTCTATATGGGGCAATTTGGAGAACTCACTTGACTTGATCCATGTTTTTGGACTGTGGGAGGAAACCGGAGAACCCGGAGGAAACCCACGCGGACACGGGGAGAACATGGAAACTCCACCCAGATTGGGATTGGAACCGGGAATCCCTAGCACTGAGAGGAGAACGTGATAAACCACTAAGCCACCGTGCCGGCCTGTATAGTGTCACGTTACTGCTATAATCGCTTTTACTCGTCTGAGAAGGCTTTCATAAGATTACTTTATTGATCCCTGGGCTGGGGGGGGGGGGGGCACATCCAGGGGAGAATGTTTCAGGAACTGGGCAAATACACCCAGGTCAGGGCGGCAGTCCATCGCTGTGCACAAACACACACTCATTTACTCACACACACTACATACAGGCAACGGGGAGGACATGAAGTCTCCACCTAGTTTAGGATTCGAACCTGGAATCACTAGGTATGAGAGGAGAACCTGCTAAACACTAAGCCACCGTGCTGCAGCGATAGATTGGCACCTTGTCCTGAGGGTAACTGCCCAGTGCCTGAAATGTTCTCCTCTGGATGGGCATGGGAACCCCCCCTGCAAGCCTAATAAAGCATAAATTCATTCATTCATTCATTATCTTACACTTTATCCTCTATTATGGTCACAGGGGGGGGGTTCCACATACCCATCCAGGGGAGAACGTTTCGGGCGCTGGGCAGATACACCCAGGACAGGGGGGCAATCTATCGCTGGACACTCATTCACTCACACAGACACACTCTATATGGGGCAATTTGGAGAACTCAATTGACTTGATCCATGTTTTAGGACTGTGGGAGGAAACCGGAGAACCCGGAGGAAACCCACGCAGACACGGGGAGGACATGGAAACTCCACCCAGATGGGGATTCGAACCGGGAATCCCTAGCGCTGAGAGGAGAACATGCAAAACCACTAAGCCACCGTGTTGCCTCATATAAATTTGTCTGGCTATTTAAGGAGAGGCGGCACGGTGGCTTAGTGGTTTAGCATGTTCTCCTCTCAGCGCTGGGGATTCCCGGTTCGAATCCCAATCTGGGTGGAGTTTCCATGTTCTCCCCGTGTCCGCATGGGTTTCCTCCGGGTTCTCCGGTTTCCCCCCACAGTCCAAAAACATGGATCAAGTCAATTGAATTCTCAAAATTGCCCCATATAGAGTGTGTTTGAGTGACTTGGTGCTTTATGCTGATTTGGTGAGAACCCTCACACTGATGTGGAACAGCTTACTTGTACACGCTGGATGTAAACTAGTTGAGACTTGAGGGCTCTCATGTGCAGATATGCAGCCCGGCTGCCCTGTCATCTCTGTTCCTAAATAAATTGATGTGATTAACCAGTTACAGATTCCTAACCTGTTCGTCTGGCTTTGTGAAGAGTGCCGTTCACCTTCACGTCGGGCGCTACTGAATTCACGGCTCTGCCTCACATGAACAGGTTCTCCCAGGTTCTCTGAAGGGTGGGAATAAGGCTTATTCCAATATCACACGCCTGCTGCTCAGGAGTCGCACCGCAAACCTGAATCGTCCTTCGTTCATTCACTACTCCACCATCCTGATCCCCTTACAACGGTTGGCCTATCCCAGCACCCACTGTGACAGCAGGACATAATGCAGAATACATTATCTCCTGCTTTAGGGTCATGGTGGGGGGGGGGGGGTTCCCATGCCCATCCAGGGGAGAACGTCTCGGGCGCTGGGCAGATACACCCAGGACAAGGCGCCAATCCATCGTTGGGTACACACTCACTCACACAGACACACTCTATATGGGGCAATTTGGAGAATTCAGTTGACTTGATCCATGTTTTTGGACTGTGGGAGGAAACCGGAGGTATTTGTTATTGACGTTCTCCCCTGGATGGGCATGGGGAACCCCCCCCACCCCGCGACCCTAATAGAGGATAAAGCGGAAGATAATGGATGAATAAACTGCGATTAATTGAGTATTCTGATTCTTTTTTTCATTCATTATCTCCCGCTTTATCCTCTATTAGGGTCGCGGTGAGGTTCTCCATGCCCATCCAGGGGAGAACGTCTCGGGCGCTGGGCAGATAGACCCAGGACAGGGCGCCAATCCATCGCTGGGCACACACTCACTCACACCCTCACACTCTATATGGGGCAATTTTGAGAATTCAATTGACTTGATCCATGTTTTTGGACTGTGGGAGGAAACCGGAGAACCCGGAGGAAACCCACGCGGACACGGGGAGGACATGGAAACTCCACCCAGATGGGGATTCGAACCGGGAGAACACGCCAAACCACTAAGCCACCCGTGCCACCTATTCCGATTCTGATTCAAACAAATGAAATGATGGTGCCGCCTAGCGGCCGCCTCGGGTGTTGCGTCACCTGGCGCCTTTTCCTTCACCATCCTTCTTTAATTTATTTAGTTTATTTAGTTGGATTGATTAGTATGTGCACATCGTTCTGGAAAATTCGAAATTCAGAGTTTTAATTGCGTTTAATCGAGAAGTTAAACCGAACGACCGTTGGTGTCGCGCGCGAGCGGGGCCGGGACGCGCATGCGCAAAGGGCGAAGTCACGTCATACCCAGTGGTGGCTCCACGTGTGTTTCTCCTCTAAAGCTCTGAAGGTTAAAGGCCGTTCTGTTGGAACCCGGAGGAGGTCGGAGCCCAGGGGGGACTCAGGATGGACCCCATGAAGGCACAGCAGCTAGCGGCCGAGCTGGAGGTGGAAATGATGGCGGACATGTATAACCGGTACGGGTCTTCACCGTTAGCTTGCGGCTAATGCTACTGCTCATAAAAGTCCTTTATTATATTAATTAGTCGATGCTCATTATCAGAAAAAAAAAACGCATGAATACTGTACCAAGAAATCTGAATTCAAGCCTTTAAATATGTATACACGTTTAGGTGTCTTACCAGGATTTGGTTGATGTATAACATGTTTGATATTTGAATATTCATTCATTCATTATCTCCCGCTTTGTCCTCTATTAGGGTCGCGGTGGGGTTCCCCATGCCCATCCAGGGGAGAACGTTTCGGGCGCTGGGCAGATAGACCCAGGACAGGGTGCCAATCCATCGCTGGGCACACACACACTCACTCACACAGACACACTCTATATGGGGCAATTTTGGAGAACTCAATTGACCTTGTTCCATGTTTTTGGACTGTGGGAGGAAACCGGAGAACCCGGAGGAAACCCACGCAGACATGGGGAGAACATGGAAACTCCACCCAGATTGGGATTCGAAGCGGGAATCCCTAGTGCTGAGAGGAGAACATGCTAAACCACTAAGCCACTGTGCCGCCTCACTTATATACTAACTATATATATAATGGACTCACTTAATATATATTTATATATATATAATGGACATAGGGGGGGAACATGGACTCAAACCGGATCGGGATCCCCAGCACTGGGAGGAGAACATGCCAGTCACTAAGCCATCGTGCCACCCCACTTATTTTATTTATTTTGTTAAAAGTGTGGGGCGAAAAAATAAAATCTTATTACCTGTCGCTATCAGATGAATGTGAACATTAGTTCCTGTAGAAGTAAAATGCTGCTATCTATTAATTTATTACTCATATCAGTTGAGAAGTGAGAAAGTGGAAAAAAAAAAAAAAAAAAAAAAAAACAGAAGCTGGACTGTGTTACCTCGTTTCTACACCCATGTTCAGTCTATCAGCTTCACGTTCTGTATAGATGGACTTTGTGGTTCTAAAATGACGTTCTTTAGACTGTTTCTCTCCGTATGTTAGTCTCTGTAACTGTATCATTAGGGTGGTGGATAATGCTCTGCGTTCCAGTAGCATTGATCACAGTCTGTATCCACTCACTGTACATTCTATTTGACATATAAAGCTTCTTACTCCACCCTGTGGACATAAAATCAGAGACAGTCCTTTGTTGCACAGTTTGTGTTCGTCCTCCAGGACACCTACAGGATGCTGGTGGCTCTAATGCAGTGCTTCTCAAATAGTGGGGCGCGCCCCCCTGGGGGGGCGCAGTGCGGTGCATGGGGGGCGCATGAAGCCAAATAAATAAAGGCTTCACTTAAATACATTACACCCCAATCACGCTGATAACCGCTTGAGTTTTTTAATCGTAAACGTAACGAGTATAACCAGCAAATATTAACGCTTTATGAAAACTACTTCAGAAAAGCTGTGCTGCAAAACGGACGCGTTGGAGACATTAGTTCCGACTTCCTCAAAAAAAAAAAAAAAACAGCACAAATTGTTGTATTCATTTTTTGTTTTGTAGGTTACAGGGTTAATATATTGTGCTCCTGCATGAATGTTGCTGATGAATTTGAATTTATTATTATTTATTGATTTTATGTAATTTCATTTTTCAGTATCAAATGCCAGTCTGTTCAAAAATGTTTCACGTTTAAATAAGGATTTTATTCGTTTCTGTTACAAACTAAAAAACAAAGTAAATCAAATTATTCTGTTCTAAGTTGATCTCTATTTCTTTCTTTTTTGTATTATTTATTGTTAATAAGGATACATTGTTATAAAAGAGGTGAATTTATAGACAAATCATACTACAGTGGGCGTGTAAAAATAATTTATCCCATTTTTGATAAATTTGGGGGGATAAATCATGTGGTGGGGGGGTGAGGTGAGTGTGCGTGTGTGTGTGTGGGGGCGCAAAATGTTTTCTTCTTCCTAGGGGGGGCTTAACAGAAAATAATTGAGAATCACTGCTCTAATGACATGTGTACTAGTGCATTACGCTTAACTCGCCATGTTGGAATCATCCACCACTCAAATAATATTTGCTCAGTGGTTTGGGGTGATTAACCAATCTGGGAAGTGTTAGTTATATTTAAGCTTTGGTTTTAGAAAAATGGGAAACTTGTAAAGACATGAAGAGAACATGCTAAAGTGCATAGTACACCCTGAATGAGACTTACACCCGGGACCATTCTTGGAACCATTCATTCATTCATTATCACCCGCTTTTCCTCTATTAGGGTCGCGGTGGGGTTCCCCATGCCCATCCAGGGGAGAACGTCTCGGGCGCTGGGCAGATAGACCCAGGACAGGGCGCCAATCCATCGCTGGGTACACACTCACTCAGTCAAACACACTCTATATGGGGCAATTTTTAGAGAACTCAATTGACTTGATCCATGTTTTTGGACTGTGGGAGGAAACCGGAGAACCCGGAGGAAACCCACGCGGACACGGGGAGAACATGGAAACTCCACCCAGATGGGGATTCGAACCGGGAATCCCTAGCGCTGAGAGGCGAACGTGCTAACCACTAAGCCACCGTGCCGCCCTTCTTGGAACCACCTCACTGTTATTTGTACCTGCCATTGTAATAATGTGACTATGCAGCTTAATAATGCTGTTTTAAGATAGGATTCAGAGCCTCATAAAAATGTCTTTTTTTTTCTTTTCTCTCTGTTATTGTGGCAGCATGACTAACGCCTGCCACAGGAAGTGTGTACCTCCTCACTATAAGGAAGCAGAACTGTCCAAAGGCGAGGCCGTGTGTCTGGACCGATGCGTGGCCAAATACCTCGACCTGCACGAGAGGCTGGGCCGTAAACTTACCGAACTCTCGGTGCAAGACGAGGAGATGATGAGGAAAGCTGCAGCCGGCACCGGCTAGATAGCCTGCACCCACTCCAAGGGAGCATCATGAGCCCGGGAGAAATGCAGCGATGGAGCGGGCTGGATTGTCGTCGACGTCTATTCACCTGGTTATTCCAGTGGACATAAATCAAAGACGTCGCCAGCCTTCAGTTAATACAGTCTGGTGTTTAAAGTGATAAATAATGAAACGTTCTGAGCGCTAGTGAGAATTCCGCAGGTTTTGAACTGACGATTGTTATTCTAGTGGAGTATTTCTTTTTCTTTATTCGTACCCGCCGTGACGTGCGAGTCGGCTTCGGGACGGACGGGTGCTGATCACTCTTTTTACATCCAGTTTAAACTGTACTCATGTCAATTATTATAATTATTATTATTATTTTTTTTTGTACCATTACCAACCATTGCACCAAATCTCATACTTGTTATTCATTATGTTGGAATAATGTGTCGTCATTAAATCTCTTAATATCACTGTGTTTTATCTGTGTATTAAATCTGATATAAATACAAATAGTAAACCTTTATTCGCTGTAGTGTTGTATTCTGGAGTCCTCATCATGCCCATATATGGCTCTCTGGGTCGAACCATGATTCCAGGTGTCTCAGATGGAGTTTATCAGTCGTCATACAAAAAAAAAAAAAAAAAAAACATTAGGCAGCTTTGGATTGCCAACAGATGTGTGTATTAGGGTATGAGATGATAAATCGCAACGAAAAACGTTTCGGGGTCTGTATGAGTGAGTGTGTGCCCAGCGATGGATTGCCCCCCTGTCCTGGGTGTATCTGCCCAGCGCCCGAAACATTCTCCCCTGGATGGGCATGGGGAACCCCCCCCCCTGCGTGACCCTAACATATATTTATATATTATATTTATAGTTAAATATTCTATATTTGTAGTGGCACATCATATTCATTCATTATCTCCCGCTTTATCCTCTATTAGGGTCGTGGTGGGGTTCCCCATGCCAATCCAGGGGAGAACATCTCAGGCGCTGGGCAGATACACCCAGGACAGGGCGCCAATCCATCGCTGGGCACACACTCACTCACGCAGACACACTCTATATCAATTAGAGGGCAATTTTGAGAATTCAATTGACTTCATCCATGTTTTTGGACTGTGGGAGGAAACCGGAGAACCCGGAGGAAACCCTCGCAGACACGGGGAGGACATGGAAACTTCACCCAGATGGGGATTCGAACCACTAAGCCACAGTGCCGGTACATTATATATATTATATATTCATAGTGGTGTACTAAATTATATTTCACATTTCACATAGCGATATGTGTAATTCTCCTCTTCAAAATTTAAATTTAAATAACAGGGTAATCGACGTCCATGACCCATAATTTCGTTACTATCTCATGTAACAATGTGATATTAATGATATTAGGGCGTGGTAGCTCAGCGGTCCGGGCATTGGGCTCTCAATCTGAAGGTTGGGGGTTCAAATCCCAGGTCCACTGAAGTTACCAGTGTGGGTCCTTGAGCAAGACCCTTAACCCTCATTGCTCCAGAGATGTTGTGATGAACCCTGTGCTCACCTTGTAAGTCGCTTTGGATAAAAGCGTCCAATAAATAACCAAATGTAATGTAAATATTAAAAAATTTCTTAAATCTTGAATCTTATATAGGATAAAGCGGAAGATAATGGATGGATGGATGGAATAATGTAGTTCATTTGTCTACCTTTATAAGAATATTTAGAATTATGAGGGACCTTATGAAGAACAAGAACCATGTAGACAGGGGAGAACATGCAAACAGTGCTGTAGTGTGTAGCCCACAGCTGGTTAATCACCTTAAAGCAAACTTTGAGATCACCTAAAGTTAAACCACCTGTAGTCCACGCGTGTCTTAAATCCACGAATCAAAGTTTCATCATAGTGCAGTGGAAACGTAATGGCGTTCAGAGTGAAAAACAGGTCACTGCGTCTTTAAAGAAGAACTCTGGACTCAGGGAAGTGAAACCGAGACACTTTTTCGGTTCCTCTTTGGATTTTAATTCTGCTCTGGGTGTTTCTAATGAAAAAGGGGATGTGGTCTCCGTCATGAAGGCGTTTTAAGTAATTATTTAATGTTTAATTGGTGTGTTTGTGATTTTTTCGGGTTGTTTGTGTTAATGTCAGACCCGTTGTTCATAAAGGCGAGCGGGAGTTGAGCGAGTGTTTTGGCTTGTGATCGGCACCGTCGCGTTGTAACCACCAGATGGCAGCAGCGATCACAGACGATAACGTCTACCGCGAGGCGGAGCTGCTGGATGTGAACCCCGCAGACAGCGAAGATGAGGTGCAGCTGCCCGGTCCCGACGGAAACATCCAGGGCCAGGTGGGGGACTTATTAACCCATCCATCCATTATCTCCCGCTTTATCCTCTATCGTGGGTCACGGGGTTCCCCATGCCCATTCAGGGGAGAACGTCTCGGGCGCTGGGCAGATACACCCAGGACAGGACGCCAATCCATCGCTGGGCACACACTCACTCACACAGACACACTCTATATGGGGCAATTTGGAGAACTCAATTGACCTTTGATCTCCATGTTTTTGGACTGTGGGAGAGAAACCGGAGGAACCTGGAGGAAACCCACGCGGACACGGGGAGGACATGGAAAATCCACCCAGATGGGGATTCGAACCGGGGAATCCCTAGTGCTGAGAGGAGAACATGCCAAACTACTAAGCCACCGAGCCACCGAGCCACCCAGAATAATATTCATTCATTCATTATCTCCCGCTTTATCCTCTATTAGGGTCGCGCGGGGGGGGGGGGGGGGGTTCCCCATGCCCATGCCCATGCCATCCAGGGGAGAACGTTTCGGGCGCTGGGCAGATACACCCGAGGACAGGACGCCATCCATCGCTGGGCACACACTCACTCACACAGACATTACACACTATATATGGGGCAATTTGGAGAACTCATTGACCTTGATCCATGTTTTTTTGGACTGTGGGAGGAAACCGGAGAGACAGAACCCTAGGAAACCCACGTGGACACGGGGAGGACATGGAAACGCCACCCAGATTGGGAATTCGACCCGGGAATCCCTAGTGCTGAGATGAGAACATGCCAGTCCAATAAGCCACCCAGCCGCCCAGGGACTTAATTAATAATTATCATATTTAATTATTGCAAATATCAGTGTATCATGTGACTTGCCTTATTTGGCATTGCAGGTATTTTCTTTTCTTTTTGTTGCATTTAATATGTAAGCATTTTAATTTATCATATTTTTTTTTTTACCTGAAGCTGATTGCATTTGGCCCCTACAAACACCAAGAAGTGGCTCAAGGGGCATTATTTTATTTATATATATATATATATATATATATGCAGCAAGCCATCAACCGCGCACCTCACAGCTTGATTTAGGGCGTGCCATTATGTCCCTCCCATCATGGCGACATTATTCATGGACATGTTTTAGGTGTCGCGTGCAACAAACCAATCTGCGTGTCGTCATTCCCTTTAAGAGCCAGGTGTAAATTAGGGCGGGGCTTAGAGGGTGCCCTTGACACATACATTTATTCATTCATTATCTCCCGCTTTATCCTCTATTAGGGTCGCGGTGGGGTTCCCCATGCCCATGTCTTGGGCGCTGGGCAGATACACCCAGGACAGGGCGCCAATCTATCACTGGACACACACTCACTCACTCACACACTCTATATGGGGCAATTTGGAGAACTCAGTTGACCTTGATCCATGTTTTTGGACTGTAGGAGGAAACCGGAGAACCCGGAGGAAACCCACGCAGACACGGGGAGAACATGGAAACTCCACCCAGATGGGGATTCGAACCGGGAATCCCTAGCGCTGAGAGGAGAACATGCTAAACCACTAAGCCACCGTGCCGCCCTTATACATATATATATATATATCATCCATTCATTATCTCCCAGCTTTATCCTCTATTAGGGTCGCGGTGGGGTTCCCCATGCCCATCCAGGGGAGAACATCTCAGGCGCTGGGCAAATAGACCCAGGACAGGGCGCCAATCCATCGCTGGGCACACACTCACACACACACTCACACAGACACACACCATATGGGGCAATTTGGAGAACTCAATTGACTTGATCCATGTTTTTGGACTGTGGGAGGAAACCGGAGAACCCGGAGAAAACCCACGCAGACATGGGGAGAACGTGGAAACTCCACCCAGATGGGGATTCGAACCGGGAATCCCTAGCGCTGAGAGGAGAACGTGCTAAACCACTAAGCCACATAAAGCGGATCATAAATATCCTAAGAACACGAAACCCTACGTACCAGATCCTAAATAAAGTTGCGCCGCGTTCTAAACGCACTGTTCTGAATGATATTGGCCTTTTCGGTTCCGTCTTCTCTTTTAAACGCAGCATGCGGCGAGCGTTGTGATCGATCAGTAAGAGCTTCTTTACCCCGTGACGTTAAATTAAATCACTTTCAGCGTGTGATGTTCTGTCTGATCGAAGGCAGATGCTGCTGATGAATGTGTCTGTGGGAGTCGCGATGAGTCACCGCATTGACAAAATTCGAGATATTGTCGTCGTTGTGACCAGAGGAACGCAGACCCCATCCTGACCGTCATTCTCATACGACGGGCTTCGTTTATCTTTACGTCTGGAACTCAGACTATAACGCATCTGTGACTGCCTGCAGCCTTGACTAACACAGTTACAGAGTTGAGAATAAAATCTCTCATTATCGTAAATTCATTCATTCATTATCTCCCGCTTTATCCTCTATTAGGGTCGCGGTGGGGTTCCCCATGCACATCCAGGGGAGAACGTCTCGGGCGCTGGGCAGATACACCCAGGACAAGGCGCCAATCCATCGTTGGGCACACACTCACTCACACAGACACACTCTATATGGGGCAATTTGGAGAACTCGATTGATTTGATCCATGTTTTTGGACTGTGGGAGGAAACCGGAGAACCCGGAGGATTCCATTATCTTCCGCTTTATCCTATATTAGGGTCGCAGGGGGGTTCCCCATGCCCATCCAGGGGAGAACGTTTCAGGTGCTGGGCAGATACACCCAGGATAGGGCGCCAAGCTATCGCTGGGCACACATACACACTCTATATGGGCTATTTGGAGAACTCGATTGACTTGATCCATGTTTTTGGACTGTGGGAGGAAACCGGAGAACCCGGAGGATTCCATTATCTTCGCGGGGGGGTTCCCCATGCCCATCCAGGGGAGAACGTTTCGGGCGCTGGGCAGATACACCCAGGACAGGGCGCCGATCCATCGCTGGGCACACATACACACTCTATATGGGGCAATTTGGCAAAACTCAATTGACTTGATCCAAGTTTTTGGACTGTGGGAGGAAACTCTACCCAGATGGGGATTCGAAACGGGAATCCCTAGTGCTGAGAGGAGAACATGCCAACCACTAAGGCACCATACCGTCCGCCAATGTGGACCATGACCCCAAACTCAGATTGGGATATTCGTATCGTTGGGTACATCATCCTCCATAGCCTTACAGATCTTCCATCCAACCTCATGATGGAATTAGATTAAGATTAGAAGCCACATGACTGAACGTGACGGGGTTAAAGACGCTGACGTTATTTATTATATCAAATGGTTTAATGATTCTGCACCTGGCCTCTTTTTTTGTTTTCCTCCCCCCCCCCAATTTCTATCAGACATTAAAACCACAGCCTGCGTTTGTGCCGTTTTAATCATTCATGTCTTTTCAGTCCTGATCCAGACATCAGTGAAATGAAAATCCCGTGAATGGTAGAAACCTTGAAAAATATCGACCTCGGTCTGCACGCTCGATACACTCGCCTCTCCACTGATCATTTTCAGTTTGTGTGAATGGCGGAAACGTTTCCCTTTCAGGTTGAAGAGTTTTTGGGACCCCATCCAGATTATGACGAGGAAGAAGAAGAGAGAAAATATTACAGGAGGAAGAAGCTGGGCGTGGTCAAGAATGTAGTGGGGGCCAGCTGTGGTGGGATGATCGTCTACAGTGTTTACATGGGTGAGATTGACCTTACATTAAGCATCATACTGTGCGTAGAAAAATCTGTTTATGTATATATATCATCCATTATCTTCAGCTTTATCCTATATTAGGGTTGCGGGGGGTGGGGGTGGGGGCATGCCCATCCAGGGGAGAACGTTTCGGGCGCTGGGCAGATGCACCCAGGATAGGGCGCCAATCTATCACTGGGCACACGCTCACTCACTCACACACACACATACTGTACACACTCTATATGGGGCAATTTGGAGAACTCAGTTGACTTGATCCATGTTTTTGGACTGTGGGAGGAAACCGGAGAACCCGGAAGAAACCCACACGGACACGGGAAGAACGTGGAAACTCCACCCAGATTGGGATTCGAACTGGGAATCCTTAGTGCTGAGAGGCGAACATGCCAAACCACTAAGCCACCATGCCACTCATTATAGTCTATCTATCTATCTTATATTGGGATATATATGTATATATAGGCGATAATATATATATATATATCTATAATATATATATATATAGTAATAGAATATATATAGATAATACACACATTCATTCATTCATTATCTCCCGCTTAATCCTATATTAGGGTCGCGCGGGCGGGGTTCCCCAAGCCCATCCAGGGGAGAACGTTTCAGGCGCTGGGGAGATAGACCCAGGACAGGGCGCCAATCTATCACTGGGCACATACTCACTCACACAAACACTCTATATGGGGCAATTTGGAGAACTCAATTGACTTAATCCATGTTTTTGGACTGTGGGAGGAAACCGGAGAACCTGGAGGAAACCCACGCGGACACGGGGAGAACATGGAAACTCCACCCAGATGGGATTCGAACCGGAAATCCCTAGCGCTGATATATGGGCGGCACGGTGGCTTAGTCCAAAAACATGGTTCAAGTCAATTGAGTTCTCAAAATTGCCCCATATAGAGCGTGTCTGTGTGAGTGAGTGTGTGCCCAGCGATGGATTGGCGTCCTGTCCTGGGTCTATCTGCCCAGCGCCCGAGATGTTCTCCCCTGGATGGGCATGGGGACCCCCCCCCCCACGACCCTTACAGAGGATATATATAATATATATATATATATATATATATATATATATATATATATATATATATATATATATATATATATATATATATACCTGTATATATACAGATGTGTGTTTGTTGTGTGTGTGTGTATATGTATATATATTATACACATACACTCACTTATTTTGGAATGTCATTAAAGCGAGGAGTTGTATCCATAGATGTTTTCTTCAGCCTTTAATAATAAAACAATAGAAATAATAAATCAGTTGGATGTGAAATACATCAGAAGGTCCCTCAGCAGCTCTGCCTCCTTCAGTAAACCCTGTTTTGCGCTGCGCTCTGCAGGTTTGTTACAGATGCAGTTAATCCTGCATTATGATGAAACGTACCGCGAGGTGAAGTACGGCAGCCTTGGCCTACAAGATATCGACAGCAAGATGCTGATGGGCATTAACGTCACTCCGATCGTAGGCCTGCTCTACACACCTGTTCTCATCCGGTAACCGGAGCTCTCTCTCCCGCTGTCCCACTCCTTCAGTCATCTGTCTACATGTGGCGCCCGGTCTTTTAATATGCTCCGGGTGTCAGAGCATCCTGCCGCCGTTGAACTGTGATCATTTGATTATCGCCTGCGGCTTGTTAAATATTCAGTATGGGAATTATTAAACGTTTGCTGCAAGATTCTGTAAACCCAGTTCCTCTCCAGTCCTGATGCCACCAAGCAGCAAGCTGTACTACCCAGACAACTGCTTGCCCCCAAACTTTTTGGGAACAGTTTGATTGAAGGCACTTTTCGGTCCCAGTGGAAAAAGGAACCAACTTTCTTTCTGTGGGTTCTCTGCAGGAAATCCAATACAATAACTAGAAGAGCGGAACATGCAGAATACTTAGCTACTTGGGAATTTGGTCATAGAGAAATAACGGCATGAATTATTCCAGATCTCATGAACCTCAATTCATTATTTTTATTTATTTTTTTCTCTGTCACATGCTTCTTAGGTTTTTGGGCACCAAATGGATGATGTTCCTTGCGTCTGGAATCTATGCCCTTTTCGTCTCCACAAATTACTGGGAGCGGTACTATACCTTAGTACCCTCAGCAGTCGCCATTGGTGTTGCCATCGTTCCACTGTGGGCTTCACTGGGGAACTACATAACCAGGTGAAGTAGATGTGATGTAGTCTAATACAGGTAGACATCTGGTGAACATCAACCCCCTGAATATATATATATATTATTCATTCATTATCTCCCGCTTTATCCTCTATTAGGGTCGCGGTGGGGTTCCCCATGCCCATCCAGGGGGCATGGGGAACGTCACGGGCGCTGGGCAGATAGACCCAGGACAGGACGCCAATCTATCACTGGACACACACTCACTCACACACACACACACTCTATATGGGGCAATTTGGAGAACTCAATTGACTTGATCCATGTTTTTGGACTGTGGGAGGAAACCGGAGAACCCGGAGGAAACCCACGCAGACACGGGGAGAACATGGAAACTCCACCCAGATGGGGATTCTCCGGTTTCCTCCCACAGTCCCCCCCCACCGTGACCCTAGTAAAGGACAAAGCAGAAGATGATGGCTGGATGGATGTATATTAAACCAACAGGGCATGAGCGGGTGTGGCATTATTGTGAATAAATCACGGGACGGAGTAAATCTGATTTATTCCCAATAATACACAACCTCGAGTGTGTTATTGCTTTTATAAAACAATTACAAACACACTGTAATAAAATACAAGGTTTGATTCATATGCATTTATTTAAAGCAAAATTGGCGCTTTTGTGTCAGTGTGTCTTTGCTATGATGTTGTGATTTAGAGGTGTGTGTTGGGTGTCGTGAAATAAACCTTTAAGAGTCTGGTGTGGTTTGACTTTGGGTTAAAAATTGCTACTTCAATGATGCAGTGCGAGAAATTACACGTACCTTGGCGTATACGCTGTCGTCAAAAGCTTGGCCAAGTAGATAAATAAAAAATTATAAAAAAAAAAGAATTCTAGAGCTCCATGACTCTGTGTTTCATCACTTACTGTGTGTGTGTGTGTGTGTGTGAAATAGGATGGCGCAGCAGTATTACGAGTATGTTAACTATAAGGAGGAACACGTACAGGAGCAGAAGAAAGTTCCGAAGGGAGCCTACAATCATTACATCATCATCTTTCAGACCGTCTTCTACATCATATTCCATGTGAGTGCAGCATGAGAATCCAGTGTTCTATGTAAATATATGACAATATAATTTTGTATAATATGCAAAATAACTGGGCGGCACGGTGGCTTAGGGGTTGGCATGTTCTCCTCTCAGCGCTAGGGAGTTTCCATGTTCTCCCCGTGTCCGCGTGGGTTTCCTCCAGGTTCACCGGTTTCCTCCCACAGTCCAAAAACATGGCTCAAGTCAATTGAGTTCTCCAAATTGCCCCATATAGAGTGTGTGTGAGTGTGTACCCAGCGATGAATTGCCCCCTGTCCTGGGTCTATCTGCCCAGCACCCGAAATGTTCTCCCCTGGATGGGCATGGGGAACCCCACCGCGACCCTAATGGAGGATAAAGCGGGAGATAATGAATGAATGAATAATTTTATATAATATGCAAAATAACTGGGTGGCACGGTGGCTTAGTGGTTGGCATGTTCTCCTCTCAGCGCTAGGGATTCCTGGTTCGAATCCCCATCTGGGTGGAGTTTCCATGTTCTCCCCGTGTCCGCGTGGGTTTCCTCCGGGTTCACCGGTTTCCTCCCACAGTCCAAAAACATGGCTCAAGTCAATTGAGTTCTCCAAATTGCCCCATATAGAGTGTGTGTGTGAGTGAGTGTGTGCCCAGCGATAAATTGCCCCCCTGTCCTGGGTGTATCTGCCCAGCGCCCGAGACGTTCTCCCCTGGATGGGCATGGGGAACCCCACCGCGACCCTAATAGAGGATAAAGCGGGAGATAATGGATGGATGGATGCAAAATAACTAATGTCTTTGTGTGTGTGTGTGTGTGTGTGTGTGTGTGTGTGAGAGAAGCTGAGTTTTGTGTTTGCAGAGCTGCCTATGGTTTTCTTTCTCAATCAATTCCTCAGTGATCTGAATCACACCCTCTACAATGTGAAGCACTGCGGTAACCTTACCTCCTCTCTTCTTTAACACGTGATTTTTTTAAATAATACACACACACACACACACACACACACACACTTAATAAACATTTAAACCTTTAATTCCCATATCCGGGTTGGCCGCTGATGATCCCCGTATTTTTTGGATCTAATGAAGCGTCTCCAGCTCGTTTGCAATCCGTCCAAAATATCGTCTTTTGATCTTAAAGCGTGAAGTCGGATTTGAATGACCTGAATGATGCTGTTTGAAGGACCGGCTGATTTAATTGAAGCTGCTGCAATCGGTTTCTTTTGATTTAATCGATAAATTGTTGACCGAAGACGAGATGATGAATTAATGGAGTGATGAATTAATGGCTTGCTTTTGCCTCCTTTCTGTTTGTTCAGGGGCAGAAAGCAATGGAGTGATTGATGGTATTAATAAGACGGTCCTGTCATCATTGCCTCGCTCTATGGCCCTTATTGAGGTCGAGAGTGGTCTGATGGGGGCAGCCTTCCTCGCTATGATTATAGTAAGACTACTATCTCTCTCTCTCTATCTCTCTCTCTCTCTCTCTCTCTCTCTCTTTCTCGCACACTCAAGTTTTAACCATGAACACTAATCTTACACCAACTCTATTTACCCTACCTGCATTTTGACATTCAATGATTCAACACCGTCTTAGTGGTTGGCATGTTCTCCTCTCAGCGCTGGGGATTCCCGGTTCGAATCCCCATCTGGGTGGAGTTTCCATGTCCTCCCCGTGTCCGCGTGGGTTTCCCCCGGGTTCTCCGGTTTCCTCCCACAGTCCAAAAACATGGATCAAGTCAATTGAGTTCTCCAAATTGCCCCATATAGACTGTGTCTGTGTGAGTGAGTGTGTGTCCAGTGATAGATTGGCGCCCTGTCCTGGGTGTATCTGCCCAGCGCCTGAAACGTTCTCCTCTGGATGGGCATGGGGAACCCCCCCGCGACCCTAATATAGGATAAAGCAGAAGATAATGGAAGGATGGATTCACACCGTTGTGTCCAATGGACAGTTCTATTCCCCCAGCTTTGTAGGAACAGTTTGGGGAAGGCCCCATGATTTGGCATGCCTGCGCACGAAGCAATGTGCAACCATAGAGTGGTGGTTGGTGGAAGAAGTTGGGTGGACCCCACAGAGCCCTGACCTCAATCCCACCAAACTCCAGACAAGATTGTTACCTAGGTCCTCTTGTCCAATTTCGGTGTCTGACTTCACAAATCGTCTTCTGGAGGAAAGGGCAAATGTTCCCCTCTTTGGAGTCTGTGGGGTTCATCAGAGGTCTCCGGATTCCTCCCACAATTCCCAATTCCATTCATCCATTATCTTCCGCTTCATTCTCTATTAGGGTCGCGAAGGGGGGGTTCCCCATGCCCATCCAGGGGAGAACGTCTCGGGCACTGGGCATATACACTCAGGACAGGGCGCCAATCCATCGCTGGACACACACTCACTTACACAGACACACACACTCTATATGGGGCAATTTGGAGAACTCAATTGACCTTGATCCATGTTTTTAGACTGTGGGAGGAAACCGGAGAACCCGGAGGAAACCCACGCGGACACGGGGAGAACATGGAAACTCCACCCAGATCGGGATTGGAACCGGGAATCCCTAGTGCTGAGAGGCGAACGTGCTAAACCACTAAGCCACCGTGTTGCCCCCCTCCCACAATTAATTCATTCATTCATTCATTATCTCCCGCTTTATCCTCTATTAGGGTCGCGGTGGGGTTCCCCATGCCCATCCAGGGGAGAACGTCTCGGGCGCTGGGCAGATAGACCCAGGACAGGGCGCCAATCCATCGCTGGGTACACACTCACACACTCAAACACACTCTATATGGGGCAATTTGGAGAACTCAATTGAAATTAAATATAGGGGTGGTTTCAGGTATTATTTTGAGGAGTGAGGTTATTCTGTGCACGAATCACAATCTTTTTTTTTTTTTTTTTTTTAGTTTCTCGCCATGTGTGGTGCCGCGTATCGGCCGACCGAGGAGATCGACCTGAGGAGCATCGGCTGGGGCAACATATTCCAGCTCCCCTTCAAACACCTGCGCGACTACCGCCTGCGTCTGCTCTGCCCTTTCTTCATTTACTCTGGCTTTGAGGTGCTTTTCGCCATCAAAGGACTCATACTGGTGAGCGGCGGCAGAACGAAACATGCCTTTATTTTACTCGCCGCGCGTGGAACACCATAAAAGCAACCCGAAATCAAAGGGTTCTATTGCAGAGCATCGCGTCACTCAGGCTGCCACACCTCGTGTGGTTCCGCGTGGCAATTCGATCACATGGAATGCCTCAGGATGGTGATGACCAACCGGAATTGCCGTCCTGCACTTATTGGGGCTTGAATCTGATTCCAGTTCAGCAAAAAAGTAAAAAAAAAAAAAAAAAAAAAAAAGAAAGCTCCTTTTGTGGGAAACCGAATCAGAATATGAGTCACGCGTTCCACACGAGACGCGTCCTAATCCCTCGGTTTGCAGGGTTTATCTACAGCCCGAGATGCCGTCATTGTTCGACTTCGCTCCCTCCACGTCGTTTTGTCACTGGCGCTTTTAATTGCCCACATTCGGGTCCTTTCATGTCTTCCATAGACATAATTATTCATAAACAAGCAATTAAAACCCGATCAGAGGGACATTGTCGAACAAGGGCCTTCACGCTGAACCGTGTAATTCTTCATTATGGTTGGAACAATGGATTCGCGCGACGTGGAACCGGGTTTATTTATAGCTTCCTAAATGACTTGGGTCAGCACCTTAGCTTCTCGTCATGTGCGCCGGTCCTCTGCGGTGACGGATGTCTGTGACGGAGGACGGGTGGCTCTCGGCGGTGTCTTATTTTTAGGAAGTCGGGGGCGATGACGTAAAAGTTGCAAGACTTCTGAACTGAATTTTCTGAACGCCTGCAGAGATGTTCCCCATCGTCTGTGGCGGGCGTCACAGGAGTGCAGCCGTTTGGGCACCTGCCTCACAGCCAGAAGGTCCTTGGTGTGATTCCCATTTGGGACAATAAAATGTACAAGCTTTAAGTGAGGGTTCGAGTGCGTACTTTTCTATAAGCTAGGGGAGTAAAGGGCGTTAAGGACGTTCTTGAACCCAGTGGCCTAAATTCAGGGTTTTTCCTGTGATATAATAATTCATTCATTCATTCTTTCCCGCTTTATCCTCTATTAGGGTCACGGTGGGGTTCCCCATGCTCATCCAGGGGAGAACGTCTCGGGCGCTGGGCAGATAGACCCAGGACAGGGCGCCAATCCATCGCTGGGCACACACTCACTCACACAGACACACTCTATATGGGGCAATTTTTGAGAAGTCAATTGACTTGATCCATGTTTTTGGACTGTGGGAGGAAACCGGAGAACCCGGAGGAAACCCACGCAGACACGGGGAGAACATGGAAACTCCACCCAGATGGGGATTCGAACCGGGAATCCCTAGCGCTGAGAGGAGAACATACAAAATCACTAAGCCACCGTGCCGCCCTGATAAAATAATAGGTTAATTTATTAAACAGCTCTTATTAGTCCTGCATAACCAAACAAATTTTTTTTCCCCTTAATACAAATTAGAGCCTTCATGATGATTCAAGCCAACGATCCGATTATTTTTGATACTGAAAGAATTCTCCATTATACGATTTGATTCGGTATTAAGATTAAAATAAATATATATTCATCCATCCATAGAGTCACGGGGGTGGGGGGTTGCCCATGCAGGGGAGAACGTCTCGGGCGCTGGGCAGATACACCCAGGACAGGACGCCGATCCATCGTTGGGCACTCTTATATGGGGCAATCGGGAGAATTCATATCGACCTTGATCCATGTTTTTGGACTGTGGGAGGAAACCCGAGAACCCGGAGGAAAACCACGCGGACACGGGGAGGACATGGAGACTCCACCCGGATTGGGATTCAAACCGGGAATCCCCAGTAAGGTCGTGGTAGACATTCGTGTGTCTTAAATTCGCAAAAGGCGCCTGTTTTGTGAGCAGTGTCGTGTTTGAAGAAGCGGAAATCCTTTCATGGAAATCCGGAAGTCGGTAGGCAACAATAAGATGGCGCCACCTACAGGGTTGCAGTAGGTATTACGTGTACGTTGGAGCAATATACCAAAAAAAAAGGCGGCATTATAATCACATTTATCAATTATATTGTAGACCTCTCAATGTATTGGGTATGGTCGCTCAGTGGTTAGGGTGTTGGGCTGTCATCTGAAGGTTGGGGGTTCAAATCCCAGGTCCACTGCGCAGTTACCAATGTGGGTCCCTGAGCAAGACCCTTAACCCTCATTGCTCCAGGGATGTTGTGATGAACCCTGTGTTCACCTTGTTGATAAAAGCGTCCAATAAATAACCAAAATGTAAATGTATTGAATCGCCAACTGTAGAATCGATGCATTGATTAATATTTACACCCCTAATACCCATTAATACTAATATTAATACCCCGATGTCCGAATTCTTCTTTCTGTCCTCTCCTCAGTCCTATGGAGTGTGCGTGGTTGGAATGAATAAGCTATGGCTCCTGGTGATGGTGTACGGATTGTCGTCCTCTGCCTTTTCCTCCGTCTCGTTGGTTCTCCTCCTGAAGCGCTTACCCCGGCCTGTCGTACTGCTGGGTGGCGCTGTGGTTCACCTGCTTCTTATCGTGGCTCTTATGTGCTGGTCGCCTGCGCCGAGAAAGCCACTGCTGCTCCCTCTGTTGCTGGTTCTGACCGCTCTGTGGGGTCTGGGCAGCGCTCTGAACAAGACTGGACTGAGTAGTAAGCAACACACCTCACCTTTAAAGTGTAGACCAGTGTAGTTAATAACATAAAGTTGCCCTTTATTGCCCTTTACCTCCTTTAGGCAGGATTTTGATATTGTATTGTGCTTTATTGAGGTGTTTCAGCTTTTATATCTCGTTATTGCTTCTTTTGTGCTATTTGATATATATTAATATTTTAATATTGTTTAACTGCAATGACAATAAATATAATATCTTATCTTAATATAGTCTTTTCATTTCTTCTGTCTGTGTAGCTCTTCTTGGAATGCTGTATGAGGATAAGGAGCGCTTGGATTTTGTCTACACTATATACCACTGGTGGCAGGCCATTGCCATCTTTGTCGTCTATCTTTGGTCTGCCATGCCTATGAGGGTACGAATGTGTGTGTGTTTGTTTCTGTCTACTTAACTATACATATATTCATTCATTCATTATCTTCCGCTTTATCCTATATTGGGGTCGCGGGGGGGGGGGGGGGGGGTGTTCCGCATGCCCATCCAGGGGAGAACGTTTCGGGCGCTGGGCAGATACACCCAGGACAGGGTGCCAATCTATCGCTGGGCACACACTCACTCACACAGACACACTCTATATGGGGCAATTTGGAGAACTCAATGGACTTGGTCCATGTTTTTGGACTGTGGGAGGAAACCGGACAACCCGGAGGAAACCCACGCGGACACAGGGAAAACATGCAAACTCCACCCAGATGGGGATTCGATCCGGGAATCCCTAGTGCTGAGAGGAGAACATGCTAAGCCACCGTGCCACCCAATACGTATTGTATTGTATGCACATATATAAGGTGGAGGTTTCTAATAGAGTGTACAGTGAGTGGATACAGGGTTTCAACACACCCACCAGCACCACCATGTCGGTGTCCATCATCCTCCACCCTAATAATACCCGCTCTGTCCATGGTCCTAATAATCAGAGAACAGAGTAATGGGGACGACCAGAGTATGTAGAGAAACACATGGACTACAAAATGTCATTGTAGAACTACAAAGTGTGTCTGCATGGCGAGTGAAGCGGTTGAAATAAACCGTTGGAAATGTTTTCCATAATAAAGTCTCAAATTATATTAATGTGAAGTACAGAAAGAAAAATGACTGATAACATTAATCATCTCGCTTCAGGCCAAACTCGCCATCCTATTGGTTTCTCTGTTGGTCGCGAGCCTCTGTTACTTGCAGATGGAGCGCCGCTTAGCCAAGAAAATTCCGTTCCGTTTGCCACGGATTCCCCGTCCACGCCACAAGGTGAGTCACCCACGAACCCAACCTGTCAGTTAACGCCGGGCTATTTGTGTCATTTCAAATAAGTATATTATTATTGTATAAAGTTTGTAAAGATTTCAGGTCCCTAATTAGTAAAAAGTGTCATAAATTAATGATAAAACCCATATATATATATATATATATATATATATATATATATATATGTATAAAATATATAAATATTATGTGTTAAAAATAGTGTGTGTGTATATGTGTGTGTGTGTGTGTGTGTATGTATGTATGTATATACATATTATTTTTCATTCATTCATTCATTATCTCCCGCTTTATCCTCTATTAGGGTCGCGGGGGGGTTCCCCATGCCCATCCAGGGGAGAACATCTCAGGCGCTGGGCAGATACACCCAGGACAGGGCGCCAATCTATCGCTGGGCACACACTCACTCACACACACACTCTCTATATGGGGCAATTTGGAGAACTCAATTGACTTGATCCATGTTTTTGGACTGTGGGAGGAAACCGGAGAACCCGGAGGAAACCCACGCAGAGACGGGGAGAACATGGAAACTCCACCCAGATTGCGATTCGAACCGGGAATCCCTAGTGCTGAGAGGAGAACATGCTAAACCACTAAGCCACCGTGCAACCCATATTATTTTTATCACATAATATTTATATATTTTATAATTTTTTTATATATATGTGTGTGTGTATGTATGTATGTATGTGTGTATATATATATATATAATTTTTAACACATAAAATTTACTTCACCTGTATTTACTGTAAATATTGTCTTCACTCATTCAGGTCAAAGGTTATCGTTACCTGGAGGAGGAAAATTCAGATGAGTCCGATGGAGAGAAAAGTGACGTATTCGAGGAGGAGGATGAAGATGAAGAGGAGGCAAGGGTGAGTGAGGAAGAAAGGGCAGCGAGTACGGACTCTGAAGGGTCTCACTCGGCAGGTGCAGCGAGGGAGCGAGCCCGAGGTCGGCGCCGGCGCCGGAGTGATGCTGCGTACGAGCAGGCAGGAGAGCGGGAGGATTATCCCCGGTGAAGAGGCTCGACGGACCGTAACATGTTTCCTCCTTACCGTCATGCTTCAGTGGGTTTAGGACTTTACATTATAAGCTTCTGATCATTGGGGCCTTTCAAAAAATGATTTCACAGAATTTTGGGTTCAGAAAGACCACATTTCACAGAAGAATAACTTTTTTTTTTTTTTTTTTAATTACAGTTGGCAGATAATATATTATTTATGTACAGCATACTGGTCTGTATTGGTCACCACCAGATCCTATTGCATCAGCTTACTGGCAACTCATGAATGTGTAATACACATGATTATCCAATGGGAGGCGCTAACTTTTTTTGCTTAGTGTATTGCACACTGGGTGACACGCTGGTGTGGGAGTGGGTCCACTGAGGATCCAGATTCAAATGTTCTCCCCGTGTCTGTGTGGGTTTTCTAAGGGTTCTCCGTTTTCCTCCCACAGTCCAAAAACATGGATTCAAGGTGAATTGGCTGCTCTAAATTGCCCCTATGTAACCTGTCTTGACTTAATTGTGTGTTCCCAGTGATTTATTGGCACCCTTTCCTGGGTGTATCTACCCAGCACCTGAAACGTTCACCCCCCTGGATGGATGGGTGAGCGGAAACCACTCCCCCCCCCCCCCCACAACCATAGTATGGGAATAAATGGAAGATAAGATAAACCACACTCTAAATCATTCATTAATAATCATAATTTTTATATTTGTGATCTGTATATCAATGACTCTTGTAAACAGTCGACTCCCAACTAGACATTTGTCCCTCCTATTTGATCACATGACTATAAATTTATTAGGAATTTTCACCTCCTGCTTAATGCCTACTGCATATTTGGACATATTATACTGCTTTTGCTTGCTGTAGTGGGCAGCACAGGATTTACGATACAGCCCTGACCTAGTACTCACAAAAACAACTAAATTCTGTTTTCTGTACGTTTATAGTGAGATCTGGTAAAGTTTACTAGCTTTGTGTGTGTCTGTGTTTTTTTTTTTTTTTTTTTTTTTTTTTTTTTTTAAGGCCCCTTGATTGTGCATAGAGAATTATTGTAATTGTCTACATTATGTGTATTGCTTGTTAAAAAAAAAAAATTTCGCAGTCATTTTTTGTGATTAATATAATAATAATAATAATAATAATGTTTCACTATTCTTTGCATTATGTGTTTCCTCCATATGTGTGGATAAACAGAACCCTGATTACAGTGGGCAATATATGGGTTAAACCCGTGTATGCAAAATATTAAACTTGTTTAAATATTAAACAAAACAGTTTGAAAAGAAATCTAGCAACAGAGAAAATCAGTTGCATAGTCTTCTTGTACACAAATACCAAAGTCATAAAAGTCATGTGTTTTGTTATAAAACCTAACATTTGTCTGGGTGTTCGGTTTTTTTCCCAGAATAGTTTATATTATATATATATATATATTTTTTTTTTTTTTTTTTTTTTTTTAAATGTGGACAAAAAAACAAGCCAAAATAATTAAAGTATCATATAATAATAATAAGTAATTGTATACTCCGAAAGGCGGCACGGTGGCTTAGTGGTTAGCACGTTCGCCTCTCAGCGCTAGGGATTCCCGGTTCGAATCCCCATCTGGGTGGAGTTTCCATGTTCTCCCCGTGTCCGCGTGGGTTTCCTCCGGGTTCTCCGGTTTCCTCCCACAGTCCAAAAACATGGATCAAGTTAATTGAGTTCTCTAAATTGCCCCATATAGAGTGTGTGTGAGTGTGTACCCAGCGATGGATTGGCGCCCTGTCCTGGGTCTATCTGCCCAGCGCCTGAGACGTTCTCCCCTGGATGGGCATGGGGAACCCCACCGCGACCCTAATAGAGGATAAAGCGGGAGATAACGAATGAATGAATGTATACTCCGGTACCAAGGTGGGATCATTTTTTGAGGGTGGGGAGAGAGGGATTGGAGATGGGGGGGGGGGGGGGGGGTGCTACTGGGTATCAAAAATCCACTGTATTTGGAGAAAGTATTAGGACAGACCTATTAAACCATGACTTTAGATGTCTTCTTCAGTCCTAAACATGCTTATGTATGTGTTTTGGCTCATTCTATGCTTTGTCATGTGAATAGTTTAGGGAAGGCCCTAAAGCACAAAAACTGGGTGTGTAGAAACTTGCCCCCCGCCACATATAAATTCCCACAGAATCATTCCCTAAATAATGAAATCTGTTATATTTATACAGAGAATGACTAAATTAGTCTGTGACGACGTCATCGGCGCTCCTGTAGGTGTAATGTGAAGGTGTTTCATTCTCGTGATTACGCTGAACGACAAATTTAACTCAACTCACAATTTCTATTGATCCCCACAGTATTGAATGGGTTGAAGGCTGGGCCTTGGTGTGGGGTCATTGCTGGTTTGGAAGCGTTATGTTCCAATAAAACGGTCAGAAGTCAGTTCCAAAAGAATTTAATGTGAATATTATGGCAGAAATCATCAATGAGATTGGTGAGCGAGCTCTGAGGTCTCAGTATATATGCTCAGGTGGGCTGACCCTCTTTTTGGGTGTGTTTGCCTGAAACTGAACCCACCAGATAACTGCCGTTTATGTTGTAAAATCATCCAACAGTTGTGTCTTAAACCATCGTTCCTATTTTACATGTTCAGTTGAACCATTAAAACCCATAGATTGCATACTTTTCAAACAGTTAGGATAAATTACTGCAATTAATGTCTTTTTTATGTTTAATAAATTCCAACAGAAGGTTTTGGGGATGATTCTGGCACATCCCTGCTCTAAGAAACTAACGGAATTGATTGAGAATTGATTTCTTTCCTTTAAAAAAAAGAGAATAATAAGTGAGAATGGTGTAATGAAGTTTTGCACAAATCGTTATCTGTTGTTGTCGTGTTGCTGAAATGCTTCTGTAAGTGGACGATTGACTCGGCTGCTGCATTCAGGCGTCAAAAAAAGGGGTAAATTCCAGACGATCATCAAAGAAACGCGAACCGAAAAGAGGAAGCGGCAACTGCACAGTAAAGCCAGATGGGTTTGCTATAGAAACGCAGTATATTCAAGGTGACAGGGTTTTTTTTTTTTTGTCTCCTGCTTTTCACTTCTCTATTTGTTAGACTTTTTTTTTTCATAATGGTCCCCAAATAACTCTATGTAGTTTTTTTTATTGATGAGACTTTTTTTTTGTTGTCTACTGCAATTTTGCTTTTATTTATTTGTTATTATCCATCCATCCATTATCTCCCGCTTTATTCTATATCAGGGTTGCGGGGGGGGGGGTTCCCCATGCCCATCCAGGGTAGAACGTTTCGGGCGCTGGGCAGATACACCCAGGACAGGGCGCCAATCCATCGCTGGACACACACTCACTCACACAGACACACTCTATATGGGGCAATTTGGAGAACTCGATTGACTTGATCCATGCTTTTGGACTGTGGGAGGAAACCGGAGAACCCGGAGGAAACCCACGCGGACACGGGGTGAACATGGAAACTCCACCCAGATTGGGATTGGAACCGGGAATCCCTAGTGCTGAGAGGAGAACATGCTAAACCACTAAGCCACCGTGCCACCCTTATTTATTATTATTATTATTATTATTATTGTTATTTATTTTTTTAAATAAACACTCATTATGTCTAGCTTTTGATTTGCTCTGGTATTTTTAGTGCAGCTTCTGGGTGACGGACACTGAGTGATCTGCTGCCACATCCACCCGTGTCGACCCTCCCACACGCCGACCACGAAAACACGAGGTGAATATACATTTATTACTCAATAGTCTCAACTCCAGCTGCTCCCGCACACGAAGGCCCATCTGTTCGGCGTTGCAGTCAGACGTCACAGCGCGTCAGGGCTTGTGCCGGACGGTCCGAACGTTTGAAGCTCCATTTGCGCACATGGCACCTGGACGTCGCTCCTCGTCTCTGGGTGATGGTTGTTTGATGGTTTGGTTCGGTCTCCTTGTGAATTGTTGCTCTGCCTGGAAGCAGAAATGCATTGAACTGCAAACTCCTATAAAAGTGCTGTTTGGATGCTTGGTTGCCCCACTTACTGGCCATTAGAGTGGGGTCAGTTCATTGTTTCCTCACTCAGGGTCTGTGGGTTTTATTTACTGTATGTATAACACAATTTATTTTAAAATGGATATGTTCGGTCCTTAAATCTTAAAACTGTCATTCTTGACAAAAACAGACAGCCTCTGAGTGCTTTACATTGTGTGTTAGTGCATCATGTAAAATACATTAATTTAAATAATAAAATACAGATTATATATATATATATATATATATATATATTATATATATATATATATATATATGTATATGTATGTATATGTGTGTGTGTATATGTGTATATATATATATATATATATATATATATATATATATATATATATATATATATATATATATATATATATATATATAGGCGGCACGGTGGCTTAGTGGTTCAGCACGTTCGCCTCTCAGTGCTAGGGATTCCCGGTTCGAATCCCCATCTGGGTGGAGTTTCCATGTTCTCCCCGTGTCTGCGTGGGTTTCCTCCGGGTTCTCCGGTTTCCTCCCACAGTCCAAAAACATGGATCAAGTCAATTGAATTCTCAAAATTGCCCCATATAGAGTGTGTCTGTGTGAGTGAGTGTGTGCCCAGCGATGGATTGGCGCCCTGTCCTGGGTCTATCTGCCCAGCGCCTGAGATGTTCTCCCCTGGATGGGCATGGGGAACCCCACCGCGACCCTAATAGAGGATAAAGCGGGAGATAATGAATGAATGAATGAATCAAGCGCTAGGGATTCCCGGTTCGAATCCCCATCTGGGTGGAGTTTCCATGTTCTCCCCGTGTCCGCGTGGGTTTCCTCTGGGTTCTCCAGTTTCCTCCCACAGTCCAAAAACATGGATCAAGGTCGATTGAATTCTCCAAATTGCCCCTATAGAGTGTGTTTGTGTGTGTGTGTGTGTGTGTGTGTGCCCAGCGATGGATTGGATTGGCCCCCTGTCCTGGGTGTATCTGCCCAGCGCCCGAAACGTTCTTCCCTAGATGGGCATGGGGATGCCATATTGTCCCTGTGTCCATGTGGGTTTCCTCCCACAGTCCTTAATTTTCACGTGGCCCACTAGCTGAGGTGTAACTGCACTTGGGTGGAATGCCCCCGGTTACAAGATGCTGGTGGAACCAGAGCGGGAGTGCCAAAGCGGAACCAGATGTGTTCTGGGACACGTATGCCTCGTCTCATCAGGGCAGCCGTTCCATATCTCAGCCAGAACACTATCTGTGAATGGTGGGCCCATGAGGACGTTAATGCGAACCGCGATGACGCAAAGAGCGTACTGCCGTGTAAGACTTTAGTTCTGGAGGGTAATTTAGAATGACGAGGGCGGACATTTTGACAGTAATGATTACTAGGCTATGTGAGAGGTTTTTTTTTTGATCAACGGAACTTCGAATTCTGCCTCTGATGCTTTGAACTCCGAAGAGTTTGGTGTAAGTTATAAATATCTTATTTTTAAAGCGAATGCCTCTCCACTTCAGTGTCTGGCTCATAAAGCTGGCAGTGCTCAGCATATTGATCATCCCGACGTGGGGGGTGCCAATCACAGAGAGCTGTTTAAAAATCTGTAAAGGTGTCATCGCACCATGTCTTATCTCGACAGTATGCTGGTGGAGGTGCGAGGTGTGAAACGAGGGTGCCTGTGAATTTCGGGTCGCGTGGACTAACGGTGGAGTGGAATTCGCACCTATCCCGTCCATAGTCATAGCTGTAGTAAACATTTGGTGAGGTGAGAGACCAATCGTCGAAGTTGCTGCTGCGAAAAGTGGTTCTACGATCCTTTTAATTGTGGGATTGGGGGGGGGGGTTCCCTATGCCCATCCAGGGGAGAACGTTTCGGGCGCTGAGCAGATACACCCAGGACAGGGCGCCAATCTATCACTGGGCACACACTCACTCACTCACACAGACACACTCTATATGGGGCAATTTGGAGAACTCAATTGACCTTGAGCCATGTTTTTGGACTGTGGGAGGAAAGCGGAGAACCCGGAGGAAACCCACGTGGACACGGGGAGGACATGGAAACTCCAACCAGTTTGGGATTCGAACCAGGATTCGAACCGGCTGAGAAGAGAACGTGCTAAACCACTAAGCCACCGTGCTGTTAGCACGTTCTCCTCTCAGCACTAGGGATTCCCGGTTCGAATCCCCAACTGGGTGGAGTTTCCATGTTCTCCCCGTGTCTGCGTGGGTTTCCTCCGGGTTCTCCGGTTTCCTCCCACAGTCCAAAAACATGGATCAAGTCAATTGAATTCTCAAAATTGCCCCATATAGAGTGTGTCTGTGTGAGTGAGTGTGTGCCCAGCGATGGATTGGCGCCCTGTCCTGGGTCTATCTGCCCATCGCTCGAGACGTTCTCCCCTGGATGGGCATGGGGAACCCCCCCGCGACCCTAATAGTAAACATTTGGTGAGGTCCTTGTTTTTCATGCAACACTTGGGCTTTGACTTTTTAGAAAACTATTTGGTTTTATTATGTCCTGTTATGTTAAAACTAACCATTTGAAGGGGGCGTACTTTTCTTTTTCCTATGGCTGTATGTGGGTGTGTGTGTGTGTGTGTGTGTGTGTGTGTGTGTGTGTGTGTGTGTGTGTGTACACGCTTGTGAGTGTGAGGATGCTCTGTCAGCAAGTCTGGTTTTCAGGCTCGGATTGAACGAGCACATGCGCTGTGGCAGGTCACTGGGGAGAGGTCCACTGACACTCAGATGGATAAAATAGCCAGCAGCAGTAACGGTACAATAAAAAATAGACAGCATTTTAATCGAGGGAATGAATTTTTAAAAATATATATATTTACAATTTACCGTTATAAAGTCTCAAGTGTGTAGTCGTAGCAAAACTCATTCATTCATTATCACCTGCTTTATCCTCTATTAGGGTCGTGGGGGGGGGGGGGTTCCCCATGCCCATCCAGGGGAGAACGTTTCGGGCGCTGGGCAGATACACCCAGGACAGGGCGCCAATCCATCGCTGGGCACACACTCACTCACACAGACACACTCTATATGGGGCAATTTAGAAAACTCAATTGACTTGACACGGGGAGAACATGGAAACTCCACCCAGATGGGGATTCGAATCGGGAATCCCCAGCGCTGAGAGGAGAACATGCCAAACCACTAAGCCACCATGCCGCCCTTATTTTAAATACATTATTATAAAAAGAAATGCACAGAAGGTGGCACGGTGGCTTAGTGGTTTAGCATGTTCTCCTCTCAGCACTAGGGATTCCCGGTTCGAATCCCCATCTGGGTGGAGTTTCCATGTTCTCCCCGTGTCCGCGTGGGTTTCCTCCGGGTTCTCCGGTTTCCTTCCACAGTCCAAAAACATGGATCAAGTCAATTGAGTTCTCGATGGATTGGCGCCCTGTCCTGGGTGTATCTGCCCAGAGCCCGAAACGTTCTCCCCTGGATGGGCATGGGGAACCCCACCGTGACCCTAATAGAGGATAAAGCGGGAGATAATGAATGGATGAATGAGATGCACAGAAATATCCTTTAATACAGCTGCCCCGCCGCCCGGCATCGGTCCCTGTAACTCGGTCCGTCATCCAGGGTCAGGTCATTCAGCCCCATCACTGAACCCTCAGCACATTAAATATTCGACACGATTAAAAACCGCTTTTAAACCGAGAGGCTGGCGACGGCGTGATGGCATTCAGAATCCCAACGGTGGCAACACATTTACAATCCTTATCCTGGTGTTGAGAGATCATCTGCATTCATTTCCACATTATACTGTTTAATAACTTATTAAATGTATAATTATTAAATGCCTCCAACGAGACTTTATCTTAGACAGTTTGTCTCTGAAAAAGCCTGCGCTCTCTTTCACTCCGTCTGTTTGATGATGGCTGTGATTTCCATTCTGTGTGAGGTGTGTTGAGCTCAGCGGGTTTGTTTCTCTGGGTCTAATCCCTGCGCGTTGGCCGCCGGACTATAAAAGGCTCTTACAGCCACCATCAACACACACGCTGACCCGCTTCGTAAGAGTGACGGCGGCTGCTCGCTTACACTCAGGTAAGATTCCAGAATGAGAATCACAGCGCCCATTTCAACAGAGCTGTAAGAATATTAATATCAATGACGACATTCGTTTCGAAGCCTCTGGTCTGGATCAGGGCTCGGGTCGTGCTGCAGCCTATCCCAGTGCTTACAGGGTGAGGGGTAGGGAGGCAGACTGGACAAATATATCACAGAGCTGACGCACACAGGAGCTTTTTTGTTTAAATTGTATTTTTTGTAGTTTATTGTCATTCATTCATTATCTTCCGCTTTATCTTATATTAGGGTCGTGGGGGGGGGGGGTTCCCCCATGCCCATCCAGGGGAGAACGTTTCGGGCGCTGGGCAGATACACCCAGGACAGGGCGCCAATCTATCACTGGGCACACACTCACTCACACAGACACACTCTATATGGGGCAATTTGGAGAATTCAATTGACTTGATCCACGTTTTTTGGACTGTGGGAGGAAACCGGAGAACCCGGAGGAAACCCACGCGGACACGGGGAGAACATGGAAACTCCACCCAGATGGGGATTCGAACCGGGAATCCCTAGCGCCGAGAGGAGAACATGCTAAATCACTAAGCCACCGTGCAGCTCTGTAGTTTATTGTATTTTTTTTATATATTTATTGTAGTTTTATGGTCTGTGTGAGGGAATTCATACAGGGGGAGAACATGCAAATTTCATCAATAGGAGTTGAGGCCTCGAAGATGAGTGTTACCCACTGTGCCACCATAGTGCCCATAATAATAATGATAATAATAATAATAATAATAATAATAATAATAATAATAATAATAACAATTGGGTGGCACATGGTGTAGTGGTTAACATGTTCTCCAGGTTCTCTGGTTTCCTCTCACTGTCCAAAAACATGCGTTTAAGGTCAATTGGCTGCTCTTAATTGCCCCATGTAGTGTGTGTAGATATAGGGCTTGATTGGCGCCCTCTTCTGGGAGTATCAGCGCAGCACCCGAAACGTTCTCCCTTGGATGGGCATGGGGCACTGCCCTGTGCCTCTAGCAGAGGATTAAGCAGAAGATAATTAGTTGAGTTAATAATAATGATTTTAAATAGTTTGTTGTATTTAGTGATGGGTGTCTTAGTGGTTTAGCACGTTCTCCTCTCAGTGCTAGGGATTCCCGGTTCGAATCCCCATCTGGGTGGAGTTTCCATGTTCACCCCGTGTCCGCGTGGGTTTCCTCCGGGTTCTCCGGTTTCCTCCCACAGTCCAAAAAACGTGGATCAAGTCAATTGAATTCTCCAAATTGCCCCATATAGAGTGTGTCTGTGTGAGTGAGTGTGTGTCCAGTGATAGATTGGCGCCCTGTCCTGGGTGTATCTGCCCAGCGCCCGAAACGTTCTCCCCTGGATGGGCATGGGGAACCCCACCCCGACCCTAATAGAGGATAAAGCAGAAGATAATGGATGAATGAATATTTAGTGATGAACCTTGATTGAAATGACAACATGGTTGACATGTCCTTACAAAACGTGTATTTATTGATGAGTACAACAGTTAAGGGCGGCACGGTGGCTTAGTGGTTTAGCATGTTCTCCTCTCAGCGCTAGGGATTCCCGGTTCGAATCCCCATCTGGGTTGGGTTTCCATGTTCTCCCCGTGTCCGCGTGGGTTTCCTCCGGGTTCTCCGGTTTCCTCCCACAGTCCAAAAAACATGGATCAAGTCAATTGAATTCTCCAAATTGCCCCATATAGAGTGTGTCTGTGTGAGTGAGTGTGTGCCCAGCGATGGATTGGTGCCCTGTCCTGGGTGTATCTGCCCAGTGCCCGAGATGTTCTCCCCTGGATGGGCATGAGGAACCCCCCCGCCCAGTTAAGAACAGTTAGAACAGTTAAGTTAGATAGAATTCATTAACATGGTGAATAAATATTGATATGGGTTTTTTAACTCAACTCGAAGAGAAGGAAAGAAAGATCTGATTATAAACAAGATGACCTCTAGACGAGTACACGTGTTCATGTCCCGTTGACTGAAGGGTTAATTAGTTTTGCAGACTGCTGCATCGTCATTAAGAACGAGAGAGAGAGTGTAACTTGTGTATTAAGAGATAAATCAATCAGCACTTAAATAAAAACTGCTGGGGGATAAAGACGAAGACGATCATAATCTCAGAATCCAAAACACACACTGGGGAAAGAACTTCATACGAACATTTTAATATAATTGTTTTTTTTTTTTATTTTTTATTATGGATTTTTTTTAACATCTGGGTAAGATGTTCTGACTGACACACCATGGTGTTTATTCCGCTGTCTGTCAAGTACGAACGCTTCTCCTCTCCGAGGGACTTTGTTCTTTGCGTGCACAATACATAACTTGCAGAATTTAATTAAACCCTCGAGCAACAAAGACATGCGTCTGCAGGAACGCAGTTTAAGAGACAGGTGTTTGAGGGGATAAGGGAATAATGCGCGAAAAATAATAAAACGTGGACGTCAAACTGTTGCCTATGAGTTCAGAACCGATAAACTGTTCGCTGTTTGGAAAAATTCAAGGATGGATTTAAGGTTTTTTGTGAATGAATGCACAAAGCGACATGAAACGAGTCGGCTGCAGAGATTTAGGAGATCTGCACTTCATGGTTCTATGGTTCATGGTTCCTGAATTAAATTTGGGTGGTGGATGGTCTATCCGCATATCCCTAATGCCCCCACCTTGTAGATGTAAAATCTGAGACAGTATCTCGTCTGTTGCTGCACAGTGCGTGTTAGTCATGGTCATTAGTCATCCTTTAATCCTTCGTCAGTACCCACAGGACGCTGCCCACAGGATGCTGGTGGCTTGGACATTTTTTTTTTTTTTAGTTGGTGGATTAATCGCAATTCAGCAATGACACAACAATGGGGTGTTCATTAAAAACTCCAGAAGGACTCGGTGTGCAATCTATTCAGACCGAAACAACACACACACACTAACACGACCATTATCACAGGATGTCACTGCCGGACTGAGGATTGTTATATTAATTATAGAACTACAAAGCGCATTGATATGGTAAGTGGGGCTGATTAACTGGAGAACACATGTAGAAATGAGGGCTTTTGAAAGTTTTGAAGTTGTATTCATTCAATATCCTACATTTAATCCTATATTGGGGTCGCAGGAGGGGGGGGTTGCCCATGCCCATCCAATGGGGAACGTTTCTGGGCACCGGGCAGATACACCCAGGACAGGGCGCCAATCTATTGCTGGGCACACTCACCCACACAGACACACACACACTATATGGGGCAATTGAGAGCATTCAGTTTACCCTAATGCCATGTTTTTGTCATGAGAACCCAGAGGTAACCCACATGGGCATGTAGTGTATGTGAGTGAATGTGTGCCCAGTGATAGATTGGTGCCCTGTCCTGGATGGGCATGGGGAAAAGCCCCCCCAAGACCTTAGTAGAGGGTTAAGTGGAAGATAATGAATGAATGAATGAATAATGAGATGAAATTAGACGTCACATTAGGTCTCAGTATCCCAACATGACGGTAGGGACAGCAGCCATGGGTCACTGAGGCTTAAGGGTCTCGCTTAAGGATTCACATTGGTAGGGATTGGGGTTGAAATCGAGAACCTTCCATCGCGCTGTTATTTTAAGTGGGGTAGGGGATTGGGCTTTGGGGTTGGTTTGAATCGAGAACCTTCCGATTGACTGCCCAACACCTTAACCGCTGAGCTTCCACGCCCAGTATGTTATATTAACTGTCATTATTACAGTGATCCAATCACAATACGGCACCAGCAACAGCCCTTAACACAGTGACCTTTTCTAATCACAGTCATTATGTCTTCCGGTGGAGAGAAGTCCAAGCCTGTCACCCAGCCCGATGGCAAGACCGCTCAGGGCACCAAATCCGACTATGGCACGGGTGCCTACAAGGTAAATCATCCATACTGTCTCATTTACAAAAACTCTGACATTGAACATAATGGTTCATTTGGATGGAAAACTCCCCACAATGCAACTGTACTAACAGGTCCAGGTCCCTACGTGAATATTTATAGCAGCCTTTGTATCCATGAAGATTCATCAGATAAAATATCGATCAATGGCCATCTGAAAGCTCAATAGCCAAGGTGGTGGTGGTGGTGGTGGTGGTGACCCCACAAGTGCTGCCCTGTGTGGGGCAAATAGAGCAGTTCAGAGTAAAGTCTTTACCTGCTGCTGTTTAACAGAAGCTCCAGTATAAACGGTTCGGAGGATAAAAACAGCACATTCATTTAAATCCAGCTTGTTTTACTCAGTTGCCATAGAAATATCTAAATGCATCTCTTCACCACGAAGCCATTGTTGCATAAGGTTATGTTGTTGTTATGTTATCTTGCGTCCATGTCATTGGCGTACTTAAAGTAGGGTGACCAAACGTCCGTATTTTCCCGGGACATGTCCGTATTTCACGTCCTCTTTCACGTTTTTTTTTTTTTTTAAGTGAGGAAATGGCCTGGTTTTTAAATGACCTTCATTGGACCATTAAATGTCCCGGCACTAGGGTCAGTCCACATGTTTACCGACGATTTACAAGAGTCCCCCCCCCCCCTTCAGACCGGGGCGAGACAAATGGGAAGCCTTGTGCACGGTGTGCAACCCAGACACATATGTCTCACTGTCCAATTTGTTCATTTATTTTTTTTCCAGTAGCTGATTGTTAATTAGTCCATTTGTTAAATACATTTTTTTTTCAACAATTAATTTCAACAATTATTTTTTTTCAACAATATTTGGTTGATTGCTGAGGGCAACTGAGTATCGTGTTATTTGGAGTTGACTTTTGTTAAGTGAGGGACGTTTAGATGATACACTATTTCATTCATTGTGCTTTTCTTTCATTACGGGAAATGTTAACTTAAACGTATATAATAAAATTACTATATATAATACTCATTCATTATCTCCCGCTTTACCCTCTATTAGGGTCGCGGTGGGGTTCCCCATGCCCATCCAGGGGAGAACGTTTCGGGCGCTGGGCAGATAGACTCAGGACAGGGCGCCAATCCATCGCTGGGCACCCACTCATTCACAAACACACTCTAAATGGGGCAATTTGGAGAATTCAATTGACTTGATCCATGTTTTTGGACTGTGGGAGGAAACCGGAAAACCCGGAGGAAACCCACGCGGACACGGGGAGAACATGGAAACTCCACCCAGATGGGGATTCGAACCGGGAATCCCTAGCGCTGAGAGGCGAACATGCCAGCCACTGTGCCGCTCTATATATAATACTATACTTTAGAATAATTTTACTGACCCCCCCCCCCCCACACACACACACAAAGGCTCCAAGGTGTCCTGGTTTTCCCAAATGAAAATACGGTCACCCTACTTAAAGGAACGCCACATGTTCTGACTTTTGGTCCATCTCAGTGTAATCGGACTCTCGGTCCGTGTCGGTTCCGTCCTCAGATGTACGTCTTCGACCGCGAGAACTTCCAGGGCCGCATGATCGAGATCAGTAACGAGTGCATGAATGTGTGTGAGATGGGCATGGACAAAGTGCGCTCCCTGCGCGTCGAATGTGGCCCGTGAGTAATGAACAGACACACACTGTCATTCCGAACATGACAATAACAGTTACAGTGCGCTCCTCATGTCATGTTACTCACTCTCACACTTACCTCCCTCTCGCGCTCATTCCTCTTTTCATTATTTATTTTTATTTGCCTTCGCAGCTTCGTCGGCTTCGAGCAAATGAACTTCTGCGGTGAGATGTACATTCTCGAGAAAGGCGAGTACCCTCGCTGGGACTGCTGGAGCAACTGTCAGAGGAATGACTACCTGCTGTCTTTTCGACCTGTCCGCATGGTAATGGTCCCACATCCATCCATCCATCCATCATCTTCCGCTTTATCCTCTACTAGGGTCACAGGGGAGGTTCCCCATGCCCATCCAGTTGATAACGTCTCGGGCGCTGGGCAGATACACCCAGGACAGGGCGCCAATCCATCGCTGGGCACACACTCACTCACACACACACTCTATATGGGGCAATTTGGAGAATTCGATTGACTTGATCCATGTTTTTGGACTGTGGGAGGAAACCGGAGAACCCGGAGGAGACCCACGCGGACACGGGGAGTACATGGAAACTCCACCCAGATTGGGATTCGAACGAGGAATCCCCAGCGCTGAAAGAAGAACATGCAAACCACTGAGCCACCGTGCCGCCCGAGCGTCAAACATGTCCAAAGTTAAATTTACATTTAAATTCATTATGGCTCTATGCACGCCTGATGTCAATATAAAGCCTATCCCAGCACTTGCTTAGACCCAATTATGGGTGTCGAATACCGAATGACCTCACAACCTCCGTTGGTCTACTGCCTTTAATCCGTCATTTTAATTGGTTCTGATTCACAATGATGGGCGACGAGAGCATTAAATATTCCAATAATCCCTAACATAACAATTATAAGGAGGTAAAATAAGAAAAATAAGATGTAAGATAGTAAGACTGCCATGAATTATTCAGGCTGGGTGTTAACAAGGCCACAGAGTGAGTAGAGCCACCAAGGATTAAGTAAGAGTCGTGTGTATTGGACCAATTCGGCGTAACGAAGGATAATGAATATACAATTTATCCCTTTTTAGGACCCAGAGAAGCACAAGATCTGCCTGTATGAGGTTGGTGAGTACAAGGGACGAAAGATGGAGATCATGGATGATGACGTGCCCAGCCTTTACTCCTACGGCTTCACTGACCGAGTTGGCAGCATCATGGTCAGCTGTGGCACGTAAGTACGGAGCCAAGAGCTTCATTTAAAATTAGGATCTTGGGCACTTGTTTTATAAGATATACAGGTTGGGGGTTAAGTTTGAGGACTTGGCGTGACCCAGGTTTTCACAAACTTCATAAGCAACCAGAGTGTATTTGTTTTAAACTGTGTCAGAATCATCGGGAGTCGCTACGCGAAGGTGAACGAGTCTCTGCTAATTCGGCAGAAATCTGTGTTATGTTGTTAAGTGCAAACCTTATCGTTTTTAGTTCCGTCAGCACGTTTGCGCTCAGCGTGTCGGCTGTTAATGGAATAGAAGGTTAACCTGAGTTCTCACCTGTTTGCCACACAGTGGGGGGAAAAGACACGAAATAGAGAGACCAGCAGGTTTTGAGATAAACCCTCAGGTTCAGCGAACATCCGAATTCCACTCAAAAGTACAGCGAATTCCACTCAGCCTCACGATGTGAACAGAAGTATTGGGACACACCTTTTGTTTCAGCCTACACCAACTTGGTTATTTAGAGTTCAAGTTCAAGTAATTTATTTACAGTACATTGTCACAAAGCAGCTTTACAGAATGAAAAGCCGTTAAACCCCAAGCCGAAGCGACAGTGGCAAGAAAAAACTCCCTGTTATGTTGTTATTTAAGGAAGAAACCTTAGGAGGACCAAGACTCAGTGGGGGACCAGTCCTCCTTGAGCGGCCGGGCAACAACAACAGTGTAGGATACTAATGTGCAGATTGTGTCGAGATCGGGTGACTATGTTTGTAATATATAGTCTATATGTAGGTCCATTAAGAGGGTCCTGCAGGTATTTAGACAGTCAACTGCTTGGGGAAGGCCCTGTTTTTGCTGCATTATGACTATGCAAAGAGTAAGAAATAATCCATGTACCGCCATTAAACATCCAAAATGCTGATATGGCATAAAACAACAAACCGCAACACTACCTTTCAGATAAACTAGAGGGCTGACCAACTTAACAGTTTAGGGAAGGCTTATTTTTATTTAGTTTATTTAGTTTACATTTACATTACATTTGCATTTGGTCATTTATTGGACGCTTTTATCCAAAGCGACTTTCAAGGTGAACACAGGGTTCATCACCACATCCCTGGAGCAATGAGGGTTAAGGGCCTTGCTCAAGGACCCACATTGGTAATTGCAGTGGACCTGGGATTTGAACCGCCAACCTTCAGATTGATTGCCCAACGCCCTGACCACTGAGCTACAGCGCTCTATTTATTTATTGTTCCAGCATGGTTTTGTCCTAGTGCACAAAGAAACAAAAAATAACTTGGTCCACCCCAAGCCTTATTTACTTTCATTCATACATTCATTCATTATCTTCCGCTTTATCTTATATTGGGGGGGGGGGGGGGTTCCCAATGCCCATCCAGGGGGGAACGTTTGTGGCGCTGGGCAGATACACCCAGGACAGGACGCCAATCTATCGCTGGCCTAATTTCCTAATTTGTGTGACTTGTTTAGGGAAGGTCCTTCACTGTGTTACTGCATGACTCTGCCCCAATGTGCAAACTAAGATCCATAAAAGTGTTAGGATCCAACACCTTTGAAATGAACTAGCAAGGTGACCTCTACCTCATCTCACACCTCAATGTGTTAATGAAAATCAGATCAGCATCGACGAGAAGTGCCTTTCCTGCCTTTCCTGTCTCTGGAAATCACTTCGTGTTTGTAGCTCAACAATTGTTCAAGTTGCGTCACTTTGGCGTCACTATCAGGTGGTTCCTATGGATAATAGACTAAGCCGATTTTAAAGAGTGATCACGAGTGAACCAAGAGTGCAATTCTGCTGCGATTTCACGAGACCTGTAACCATCGTCGACTTTTTTTGTAGCTCGAAAATGGTTTGAGTTACGGGAGTGCAAATATCACTGTAATGCGAAGCGACGAATCGATGAAAAACGCGACGGGAACCAATTTTCTAGCTGCGTACAATGGTACAAGCAGCGTTGTCACCAATGAGCCGGATGCGTTCCGCAAAAATTGTCGACGGCTCGAAAAAATTGGAGACGACAACGTTGGAATTATAACAATAGTTAGAACTCGGATAACACTAATTCATTAATTCCACTCAGGGATAGAATTTCAGCCGAAACTAACCGGGGCCGAGTGCTGCGTACTTAAACCTTCAAAAACCCTTTAAACGTCACTCCTTTAAAAATTCCAACACTGAGGACTGGCGGCATCTCGGAGGGGTCAGACGTCGCTGGAACTCGACTTTGAATTTCTGTCCTCTATTCATTCCGAACTCTCCTACACATTTTACCTTTCTACCTCCCGGCACACTTCCCGCCGCCCACAGACATCTATTCTGCTTTTTTTTTTTCTTTTTTTTTTTTTTTTTGTTGCTCTGTATCTCATCTCTTCTCCTCTGCTTTTCTCCCTCAGCTGGGTGGGCTACCAGTACCCAGGCTACCGCGGCAGCCAGTACCTGCTGGAGAAGGGCGACTACAGGCATTTTAACGAGTACGGCGCCCGTTGCCCTCAGATGCAGTCCATGAGACGTGTGCGCGACATGCAGTGGCACCCGGAGGGCTGTTACACCATGAGCAGCAAGTGAGGGTTCGGGAGGACGAGAAAGAGAGGGAGCAGGGGGGAAAGAATTAAAGAGGGAGGATCTGATGGAGGAGGGGGAGGAGCAAGGGCCAAAAAAGAGAGGAGACTTGTGCTACCCATGTAAGGAAAGACGGAAGAGAGGAACGACATCGCGAGCTGAGCCGAGGACAGCCGTAGGTAGGTTGGACATGGGTAGTGGTGTGTTGTAGGATGTAGGATGGCACCCTCTCTCGCTCTCGCTCTCTCTTTTTTTTTTTTTTTTTCCTTCCTCTTGTCATTTTTTTGTTTCTCGTTTCCTGTTCCTCTCCCCCTTTTTCCTTTTCTTCCTCATCCTCCAAATGACTTCATTTTACGGGGGGGGAAGCTAAGCAAACACCCTGTCCTCTGAGCAACAGCAGAATAAGGGGAGGACATTCACATGAGTGTGTTGGGTTTGGGTTAAAAAAAAAAAAAAAAAATCATGAGGTTTAAGCCTGACAACCATGTTAAACCCCACAGCCTTATATAATAAACGGAAACTTGTGAAATCTTTCTGTTCTCTGTTAAGAGTGTTAATTAATTACAGACAAGCGGGAATAATGCGTATGAATTTGATCCATCACACCGTGACGTTGACAGAGACCTGAGAACCGGTTCTGATATGCGTTATAGTTTCCCATTAGAAAGATCTGTGAGGGTGGAGTTTCCATATTCTCCCCCTGTCCGCGTGGGCTTCCTTCGGGTTCTCCGGTTTCCTCCCACAGTCCAAAAACATGCAATTAAGATAAATTGGCTGCTTTAAATTGCCCCTATATAGTGTGTGTGAGTGAGTGAGTGAGTGGGTGCCCAATGATTGATTGGTGCATTGTCCTGGTTGTATCTGCCCAGCACTTAAAACGTTGTCCCCTGGATGGGTCACCAAGACACCCCCCCTCCTGTGACCTTAATATAAGATTAAGTGGGTGTGAATTAACGGCACCATAAAAAAGCAACCCTATCTTTAAGTTGTTATCGTTACACCATAGAGTGATTCACACACAAAGACAGAAAACCACATGGTGGTCTTTGAAATACCAAAGCATTCAGGTGGGGGGTCACTTCTGTCTGAGACAGCCCACTGTTAGTCTGATTGTCTGGCTGGTTCACTGCTGGGACCGGAAAACTTCATCCCGCCAAAGCTGTGGCCCTCGTGACAACCAAAGTGCTTGAATCATTAAATATTATGATCAAATAGAGAAAGGTGCAACTTTAAAGTACCGTGGTGGACAAAGGAACCTTTAAGAGGCAAGCCAATGGCATTTTGAAAGTTTTATTCGACGTATTTATGCAACAAGTGTCTGCCAAAGCATTTTAAAGCAAAGTTTTGAGGTGATGAGGGTATTTATACATCCGCTTTATTGTATTGGATACACAAACATTAATTTTACAATTGCAATTATAAAACAGCAAGTTCCAGTCCTTAAATCTGATTGGCTGAGCTGTTTGTCCAGACCTGACATTATTGACAATAACACACACCTCTGAGCGCTTCACATTCGTATCAATGTGTGATACACAATACATTATTTTAAATCATAAAATACAGAATAGGGTGGCACGGTGGCTTAGTGGTTTAGCACGTTCGCCTCTCAGCGCTAGGGATTCCCGGTTTGAATCCCCATCTGGGTGGAGTTTCCATGTTCTCCCCGTGTTCGTGTGGGTTTCCTCCAGGTTCTCCGGTTTCCTCCCACAGTCCGAAAACATGGATCAAGTTAATTGAGTTCTCTAAATTGCCCCATATACTGTAGAGTGTGTTTGAGTGTGTGAGTGTGTACCCAGCGATGGATTGGCGCCCTGTCCTGGGTGTATCTGCCCAGCGCCCGAGACGTTCTCCCCTGGATGGGCATGGGGAACCCCATGGCGACCCTAATAGAGGATAAAGCGGGAGATAATGAATGAATGAAAATACAGATTCATATAAACAGTGAGCCGATTCCCCATCAGCACTACGGCAGTTTTTTGTTAATGAGTTGTGTTCTGTAATTTGGCCACTAGATGACTAGTATTTTATTGTTAGACAAACCGAAATCGCTTGAAAAACCGGACTAGATTACGTTGCGGAAGACCAGATTATGAACGATTTTGCCTTCAATTTATGAATCAATGAATTTTTTTTTATTATAGTGTGTTTGTAAGCATTTCATAAAAGCAATAAGGCGCTCGAGGTTGTGTATTATTGTCAATACATCACTGTAAAGAGGTGGAACTGTACGTTTCATCAGGGTAACATAATTTATTCAGAGTAATGCCATCCTCTTGAACCATATTGCTTTGATTTACGATTTATTTTTGGTACTACATGATAGAAATAAAGAATGAGTGTTTCAAAATTGTACGCTGGGGTCTCATGTGACACGTTATCGTACTACTTGTTACTACTGTCTAGAAAAGCGTAAAGCATCTCTGTGGTGGGTTTTTGCAGGAAAATTGCTAAATTATTCATTTGATGTCAGACCTGAGGTCAGGTGATTGTTTCTCATTAACGTGTCTGTGTCGCTGCGCCGCTGACATGTGCAACGACTCCCGGCTGTGAATGCACTCGTTTCACTGGGCGGACCGACGGGCCTGCGTTCCTCCTGCCTCCGCTTAAATTGACTCCGTTCCTGCACTTGGGGCATTAACGAGGGGAAATGGGTTTCATTTAGGAGAAACCGAGAGGTGCGAGGGGAGGAAAAGTTATCTGTGGACACTGCGGGAAGTCAATATAAGGTAATTGGAAGTTATTGCAGTAGTGCACAGCCGTCACCGGGGGACGTGGACAGGTGTACAAGACGGCGTAGTGCACGGTTTAGTAAGAAATCCCAAAACCTCACCGCCTCACGCCTTGCATCATTTACACTTAGACTTCTGATCATAGTTGACCTGGATGTGCACTTTAAATGACATATTTGTAGTGTAGGTCGTAACTTTATAAACCTGTGACAATGAAACCCTTAGATTTAACGACTAAGAGGACCTCGTCTCATTTTATCTCATCTTTTTCATTCATTCATTCATGATTTTTCACTTAATCCTCTGGTAGGATGGCACCGGGGGGGTTCCCCATGCCCATCCAGGGGTGAACGCATTAGGTGCTGGGCAGATACACCCAGGGCAGGGCGCCAATCCATCACTGGGCACACTTACTCACACAGACACACATACACTACATGGGGCAATTTAGAACATTTAATTGAAGCACTTGAATCCAAATTTTTTACACTGTGGGAGGAAACTGGAGAACCCGGAGGAAACCCACACAACATAAGGAGGGCATGGAAACATCCAGATCGGGATTCGAACCTGGATCCCCGGCGCTAAAAGGTGGACGTACTAACCGTAACCCCAGCATGCCACCCCATCCAGATTGTGTTTATATATATATATATATATATATATATATATATATATATATATATATATATATATATATATATATATATATATATATATATATATATATATATATATATATATATATATATATATATATATATAGGGCGGCACGGTGGCTTAGTGGTTTAGCATGTTCTCCTCTCAGCACTAGGGATTCCCGGTTCGAATCCCCAATCTGGGTGGAGGTTTGCATGTTCTCCCCGTGTCTGCATGGGTTTCCTCCGGGTTCTCCGGTTTCCTCCCACAGTCCAAAAATATGGATCAAGTCAATTGAATTCTCCAAATTGCCCCATATAGAGTGTGTCTGTGTGATTGAGTGTGTGCCCAGCGATGGATTGACGCCCTGTCCTGGGTGTATCTGCCCAGCGCCCGAGACGTTCTCCCCTGGATGGGCATGGGGAACCCCCCCCCCCCCCCCCCCCCCCCCCCCCCCCCCCCCCCCCCCCCCCACCTGCGACCCTAAAAGAGGATGAAGCGGTAGATCATGGTTATTTATATATATATATATATTTATATATATATATATATTGCTTCATCCTCTATTAGGGTCGCTGTTTATTAATAATATATCCTCCTGCTGTACAGCATACGTACTTGCCATGTACACATACTGTAGACTGACCCCTGTGTGTGTTGTATAACTTCCTTTTTTGAGAAATTCCCTTTGAGGAAAGCAAAAAAGACGTAATCTGTAACACACACACACACACACACACTTACACACTGTGTCTTAAGGTCCTCTCTTTGCGTCATAGTTGGGTTGTGAGTTAGCCGGGGGTGAAGCAGATCTTTTTATGGAACTCAGCTAAACGTCTTCTCCGCCGAGTGAGATGTGAGTTATTCCCCCAAACAAACCGGTGGGAGTGAACGAGGAGCAGAGGGAGAAAGCGGCGCGGAGTAAAGTCGTTGTGACTGAACACGTGTGTGTTGGCTGTTGTCTTTCCGGGGTGTGGCGGAGGGGGTGGAGGCGGAGGTGGGTGGGTGGGGTGGGTGGACCTCGTTTTCAGGTTTCTCTCGCTCTTCGTTCATTCATCCCTCTGTTCTGACCTGAATGGATTCTTTGAGGGCTAAAGTCTACGTCTTCTGCACTCCCCCATCCGTTCCCCAATTCTCTCTCTCTCTCTTCCCCCTCTCGCCCCACTCTGCATCTCTCTCTCTCTCTCTCTGTCTTGCTCGGTGTCTCTCCTCCCCCTATTCTTTCTTCTATCTCTTGGTGGCTGTTGGTGTCAGTGTTGCGTTCGAATCTGCGTCATCCATGAGTCTGTGTCTCAGTCACTGGACTGGGTTAAAAATAAAGAGCATGCAACTCTAAAAGAGAGTAAGTGTGTGTGTGTGTGTGTGTGTGTGTGTGTGTGTGTGTGTAAGAGACCGAGACCGAGTGAGAAAACCATGCATTATAGAGCAGACTAACACAGTATGTGTTCATTTAACACATTTTGCAGTGAAGCACCTGCATCAGCGCACCTACAGCGGCTCTTCACCCGAGTTAAAGAGTGTGAGAGGGTGAGAGGATGTGTTTCATTCCTAACACAGAACATTACCTCGTTACCTTCCGTTCCTGCGAACGCACAGCGAACGTGGGGTTTTGAATAATGGATTTCGGAAGTTTTGTCAAAGTTCAGCTCAGTTGATGCTCCTGCCATGTTCAGAATACTTTGACCCGGTCAGGTAAGCACACAGCAGGTGCTGTTTAGGTGGTGGCTGCTTCTCGGCACTGCATTGGCAGTGATTACAGTGGTGATGGTGGTGTGTTAATGAGGGTTACGGTCGTACAGATCTGATCCACCACCACATACATTACATTTGCATTTGGTCACTTAGCTTTCGACGCTTTTATTCAACCCGACTTACAAATACGCCAACTTGGTTGGGGTAAGAATACGTGGTTGATACAGCCCCTCTGGAGCAATGGCAGTGATTGCTCCAGGGGGGCAATCACTTTAGCTTTCGACGCTTTTATTCAACCCGACTTACAAATACGCCAACTTGGTTGGGGTAAAAATACGTGGTTGATACAGCCCCTCTGGAGCAATGAGGTTTTAAGGGCTTTGCTCAAGGACCCACATTGGTAACTGCAGAGGACGTGGGATTTGAACCCACTACCTAATACCCTAACCCCTGAGCCACCACACCCCCATCGGTCTCACTGCAGTACTCAAATCATCCTCCAGCCAAATAATACTGAGAGGGTTTTGATCTTTAGAGAACAGAGTTCTCGTAGAGGACTAACAAAGTATGTAGAGAAACAGATGTCATATCTGTAGAACTACAAAGTCCATTTATATACTTTTTTTTGGGGTGACATCTTTATTTATTAGTATTTTAATGCATAGTTACTGTCATTTAATGGGCTCTGCAATTTTTAAGATGTTAAAAATCTTGGTTTCATCTTTTGGGGTATTGCATTTAATGCATTTAGGGGTATTTTTCATCATCACTGTTATCTGCTGTTAATCTGAGACAGGGTCATGAAGGTGGAGAGGACTGAGGAGGGACAATGTTTAAAGCATTTCTACCCTAGTCACTCCCATGTCTTGTGTCTGCTTCCACTAGGTGGCGCCTGTAGCACCTCCACAGGGAGGCGCCCATGGCTAGACGGTCAAACTATTCAACTGAGTCCACTGACTGCAGAGAATCAGGGGCTGTATTACTCAACAGCAGGAACATGGACCTAAATGTGAAGCTGATGTATATACCAATGCTGTTTTTAAAGGGTAACGTTCTGATTTGTCCGATACAGAAACCAATTTAAACATTTCCCCATTATTTTAGGTGCAAATTATGAAACGGAAAATATAATAAACCCCAAATGAAAGCCAAACTTAAATTAGTGAAGAAGTCTGTGAAGAATAATAAGCTGTATTCTAATTTAAATGACAGATGATGTGCAGAGAGGAGAAAAAAAAAAAAGAAAAAAAAAAGCCAACAAAACATAAATCCCTTTTTCTTGTAGGAGGGATTTTGTACTTAGCTCCAAGTTCTGCTCGGCTGTGTGCATACAGGCACAAAACTACAGACGTGGCACTCTAACCACATGCCCACGCAGGGGTTATACAGAGAACTGGCATTCCTACGACTTCTACCCCTCAGAGAGAATGAGAGTCGTCTCGGGGAAAGTGTGGGGACTTCGATAAACATGAAAAAAAGATTTCCAAAATGAGAGAGATATGATGTGCTGAAGCGTTAATGCGAGAGAACATGCCAGACGACGGTGCGGGAAGGGATGGGCCGAGGAGAGTCAGAGCGAGATGCAGGGGCATGAAGAGAGAGCTGATTGAATGGAGTCCTCGGGGAGGGGAGATGAAGTGTGAGAGGAGTCTGACGTCAGAAACTGGAAGCTGTTGTTTTAATATTTCATAGTGAGGGAGGAACTCCGAGATGAAAGGAATTGGAAAATAAAATAATAATTGCTGGAAACAAACAGTGAAACTGACCAAATATGGGCTAGTGCTGGAGAAAACGGAAAAGAAAGGGATGATGGAGAAAACAATGGATCTCTTAAGAGCAGACGGCGTCGCTTTGCCTCGGCTTTGTGTTCGCACGTGCCATTTTATTCGGAAATCGCTGTCGTTGAGATGTTTCCTTAACTTTTGGAATTCATTATATTTCAAAAAGGTCTAATAGCATAACATCCATCCATCCATTATCTTCCACTTTATCCTATATTAGGGTCGCGGGGGGGGGGGTCCCCATGCCCATCCAGGGGAGAACGTTTCGGGCGCTGGGCAGATAGACCCAGGACAGGGGGGCAATCTATCGCTGGGCACACACTCACTCACGCTCTATATGGGGCAATTTGGAGAATTCTATTGACTTGATCCATGTTTTTGGAATATGGGAGGAAAGCAAAGAACCCGGAGGAAACCCACACGGACATGGAAACCCTACCTAGATTGTGTAATCCTCTACTAGGGTCGAGTGGGGGGTTCCTCATGCTCGGCCAGGCGCTGGGCTGATACACCCAGGACAGGACGCCAATCTATCGCTGGGCACACACTCACTCACACACACACACTCTATATGGAGTTGGAGAATTCGATTGATTTGATCCATGTTTTTGGACTGTGGGAGGAAAGCGGAGAACCCGGAGGAAACCCACGCGGACACGGGGAGGACATGGAAACTCCACCCAGATGGGGATTCGAACCGGGAATCCCAGTGCCGCCCTAATAGTATAACATTTGCTTCATTTGGGGCAAAAGTACTGAAATTGTTATACATCCAATTTGACACACATAAACCATGAATTTCCAAAAGACTCTTTCATACGTTTTGGTCGACCCAATTCCTCAGTTGCTCCACATCTTGGCGAATCAGCTCCTAGGTTCTGTTCCTGGATAGTTGGAAACGTTATGCAATCGAATGCAAGATTCCTCACTGATGTCATTAAGCCCGCCACTCAGAAGGATACGGATAAACAGAGTGCTGGGGTATTCTGTAAAGGGTCAGGGGTGGTGCCAGGGGGGGTGGGGGAGGGTAGTTGATACACCCGCCGGAGGTTCCACTAATCTTCAATGTGCTGGTATTTAAAAAGCCATGGAGTGTGGAGGCGTGGTGGTACACACACACGGCAGGTAACCCGACTATGCCCCAATGAATCCTGCCTTGTGCACTGAGGGTAGTTAGGTCAAAATGGATAACGACCTTCCCTATACTGTTTCACAAAAGTTGGAGGCATTACATGGGTCTGAAAGAAACACCCGGATTTAATTATAAAGGTTCTTACATCTAACAAAGTAATTAAGTGGTTATTGTAGTATCCATAGGGTTCTCCTCTCAGCGTTGGGGAGTCCCGTTCGAATCCCCATCTGGGTGGAGTTTCCATGTCCTCCCCGTGTGCGCGTGGGTTTCCTCCGGGTTCTCCAGTTTCCTCCACAGTCCAAAAACATGGATTGAGTCAAGTGAGTTCTCCAAATTGCCCCATATAGAGTGTGTGTGTCTGTCTGAGTGAGTGTGTGCCCAGCGATAGATTGGTGTCCTGTCCCGGTGTATCTGCCCAGCACCCGAAACGTTCTCCCCTGGATGGGCATGGGGAACCCCCCCCCCCCCCCCCCGCGCGACCGTAGTAGAGGATGAAATGGAAGTATGTAGTATCCATTTTGCTCATATTGTAAATTGTTGACTGTTGTTTGAGGGGGCAGTTGTGGCAACTGTTGTTTTTTATGGATTAAGGTCATTGTGGCAATTGTTTATAAGCAATTATAGTGGTTGTAACAACTGTTGTTTTTTTTTTAGGGATTACAGTAGTTGTGGCCACTTTTGTTTATATGCTCATAGACAGATGCCAGATAAATAATATAAGGTTATGGGATATTTTATTTACCCACAATATTTTTTTAAAAATAAATTATAGTAGGATGCCCAGCGATGGATTGGCGCCCTGTCCTGGGTCTATCTGCCCGAGACGTTCTCCCCTGGATGGGCATGGGGAACCCCACCGCGACCCTAATAGAGGATAAAGCGGGAGATAATAAATGAATGAAAAAATTATAGTGGTTGTGACAACTGTTGTTTTTTAGGGATTACAGTTGTTGTGGGAACTTTTGTTTATATTGCTCATTGACAGATGCCAGATAAATAATATAAGGTTATGGGATATTTTATTTACCCACAACATATATATATATATTTTTTTATAAATTATAGTCGAGACTTTCTCCCCATCATCTGCACTTCGTACCCATGAGCCCTCTCCTGGCAGTAATGCTTTTATCTTCTGCTCTGACAGGCTGAGGCTCGACCCGTCCTATGTGATATGTCTGTTGGATCTTTTCCGACACGCTGTAGAACTTTTTAAAGCGAGCTCCTCTCGGTGCTTTGCTTGCATCACAGGTTTTATAACTCGAGCCGTGTTCGTCACTCATTTCCTATTCACAGCGCAGCCCTCGCTACAACTAACTAAGGAACGAGCATCCAGGGCCCGAACAACTTTTCAGAAACCTAATCAAAGAGCGATTTGCACAAACTGCCGATGAGGGCGTATTGAATAAACGAACCCGCAAACCATTAACATACAGCTCCATCACACAAAGCCCCGGAGCAAAACCATCCAGGTCCATAACAGATGCAATCTCAGTTTATTGCAGCAATAAAATAATCTGTGGTTCCTTAAACCGTTCAGCTGACCATACAGATGGGCTTTGTAGTTCTGTAGTTCCATTCTGTAGTCCATCTGTTGCGCTACATACTCCCCATGTTACTCCCCTTTACTTTGTTCTCTGGTGATCAGCAACATGGACAGAAAGGTATTATTAGGGTGGTGGATGATTTACGGGGTGGTTCTCCATGCACATCCAGAGGACAATCCATGTTTATTGAATTCATGTTTTTGGACTGTGGGAGGAAACCGGAGAACCCGGAGGGAACCCACGTGGTCACAGGCAGAACATGGAAAATCCACCAAGATTGGGGATTCGAACCGGGAATCCTTAGAGCTGAGAGGAGAACATGCAAAACGCTAAGCCACCGTGCTGCCCTATATATATATATATATATATATATATATATATATATATATATATATATATATATATATATATATATATATATATGGCGGCACGGTGGCTTAGTGGTTAGCACGTTCGCCTCTCAGCGCTAGGGATTCCCGGTTCGAATCCCCATCTGGGTGGAGTTTCCATGTTCTCCCCGTGTCCGCGTGGGTTTCCTCCGGGTTCTCCGGTTTCCTCCCACAGTCCAAAAACATGGATCAAGTTAATTGAGTTCTCTAAATTGCCCCATATATAGAGTGTGTTTGAGTGTGTGAGTGTGTACCCAGCGATGGATTGGCGCCCTGTCCTGGGTGTATCTGCCCAGCGCCCGAGATGTTCTCCCCTGGATGGGCATGGGGAACCCCACCGCGACCCTAATAGAGGATAAAGCGGGAGATAATGAATGAATGAATGAATATATATATATAAACACAATCTGGATGGGGTGGCATGGTGGGGTTACGCTTAGTACGTCCACCTTTTAGCGCCGGGGATCCAGGTTCGAATCCAGATCTGCGTGTTTCCATGCCCTCCTTGTGTCGTGTGGGTTTCCTCCGGGTTCTCCAGTTTCCTCCCACAGTGCTAAAATTTGGATTCAAGGTCAATTAAATGCTCTAAATTGCCCCATGTAGTGTGTGTGTGTGTCTGTGTGAGTAAGTGTGCCCAATGATGGATTGGCGCCCTGCCCTGGGTGTATCTGCCCAGTACCTAATGCGTTCACCCCAGATGGGCATGTGGAACCCCCCTGGTGCCATCCTACCAGAGGATTAAGTGAAAGATCATAAATGAATGAATGAAAAAGATGAGATAAAATGAGACGAGGTCCTCTTAGTCGTTAAATCTAAGTGTTTCATTGTGATTCAGTGATTCGAACCGCCGTCCATCACACGGTTATATATATTATAATATATAAATTACACTAACACAACAGCCTTGCAGACTTTTAATGAAGAAAGCACAAATGGTTCATCAGTGCAGAGCAGAGAACCCGTTCCGAAAGTTTATAACAAGCCCACTTAATGTATTAAGGCCCCTAATAAATAAAGTTGACGTAACTGCGGGAGAAATTCGCTTAGGCAACTCCAGAACGTCTTTTATTGCCAGTTTCCACTTCGGTCCTCGATCTTTTTTTTCTTTTTTTGCTCACTCAAGATGCAGGGCTCTTTATCTATTAGGGAGCTCAATTCATTAAGAGTACTTGTTTTAATTGGATGTGCAAAAAAAAAACGTGACGGTCTCCACTCGTGCCGCGGATGGAGAATCGGAAATGACGCCTGGGTATGACTTATGTTCATGAAGAGCAGAAGTGAGTTAGAGGGAGTAGGCACGAAGTGGCGGGGACGGGGACGGGGACGGGGGGGGGGACAATAACAAAACATCTCATCGCGTCTGTCAAGTAACACAAGAGCTTCCCGCACGCTTCTCGTCGCCGAGAGTTGCTGTCAGAGGCGCGACTGTCTCCCCCGAACAATGCCGCTGGTGCATGATTAAAGGTGATGTAGCATTAAGTATTCAGTACACAATCTGACATCAGCAAGTTTCTTCAAGTGGATCCTGTAGGCTTCAATCTATGCCCAGAGATGGATTGGCGTCCTGTCCTGAGTGTATCTGCCCAGCGCCCGAAACGTTCTCCCCTGGATGGGCATGGGGAACCCCCCCACAACCCTAATAGAGGATAAAGCTGAAGATAATGGATTCAATCTATGAGATGGCCTTTACAGCCACAGGGACTTTGGGCGGAAGCTGTGGCTTCGGTACTCGCTTGTGGCCTTCATTTTGGGTCATGGATGCCCATGACAAGCCGAATAAGCAACTAATCATGTGCGAATCCACGGGACGCTTCTCTACGCTTCAGGTCTTGTGCGTTTTACAACTGTTCAAGACACTAGTCAAGATAAAAAACATGTGTGTTTATGATTATTAATATTAGAATGAGTATAGAATGTTTGCCGCACTGAGATGTGACTGAGTACAAGCTGTCGGTTCTCGTGAAGAAGGTGCGAAATGCAAACACACGGACAAATCGTCACGTCTCAGAGAGTATGGCACGCCGCTGGCTCAATGCTGAGTTACGCAGGAGACACGGGCGGTCTGAGACACACCTGTCCACCTGTACACGCCTGGCAGGACTATGGCATCTCATGTTTTTGTGTTGAGATTAGGATTTTTTAAAGATCCGTTATGTTAAGTTATCAGTCTCAAATGTCTTCAAAATGTTGTCCAGATGTTTTTTGGAACATGTGGACTATGTAAGGTTTTATAAACGAGGACCACTTATGCCTCACTTGTCGTTATCACACTCACATGTCTTCAGAATGTTGTCCAGATGTTTTTGGAACATGTGGACTATATAAGGTTTTATGAACGAGGACCACTTATGCCTCACTTGTAGTTATCAGTATCACGTCTCCAAAAACATCTGGACAACTTTTTGGAACATGTGGACTGTATAACGTTTATTAAACGAGGACCACTTATGCCTCACTTGTAGTTATCAGACTTACATGTCTTCAGAATATTGTCCAGATGTTTTTGGAACATGTGGACTATATAACATTTTATAAACGAGGACCACGTATGCCTCACTTGTCGTTATCAGTCTCACATGTCTCCAAAAAGTTGTCCAGATGTTTTTTGGAACATGTGGACTGTATAACGTTTTATAAACGAGGACCACGTATGCCTCACTTGTCGTTATCAGTCTCACATGTCTCCAAAAAGTTGTCCAGATGTTTTTGGAACATGTGGACTATATAAGGTTTAATAAACGAGGACCACGTATGCCTCACTTGTAGTTATATGTCTCACATGTCTCCAAAATATTGGCCAGATGTTTTTGGAACATCCATTATCTTCCGCTTTATCCTCTATTAGGGTCGCGGGGGGATCCCCATGCCCATCCAGGGGAGAACGTCTCAGGCGCTGAGCAGATACACCCAGGACAGGACGCCAATCTATCACTGTACACACTCACTCACACACACACTCTATATGGGGCAATTTGGAGCACTCAATTGACTTGATCCATTTTTTTGGACTGTGTGAGGAAACCGGAGAACCCGGAGGAAACCCACGCAGACACGGGGAGAACATGGAAACTCCACCCAGATGGGGATTCGAACCGGGAATCCCTAGCGCTGAGAGGCGAACGTGATAACCACCAAGCCACCGTGCCGCCTGTTTTTGGAACATGTGGACTATATAACATTTTATAAACGAGGACCACTTATGCCTCACTTGTAGTTATCAGTCTCACATGTCCTCAGAATATCGTCCACATGGTTTTTTTTGGGGACTTAATGAGGTTTGATATATGTGGAGCACCTTTGGCTCAGCACAGTTTTCCAAAGCCAGCGACAGCTCAGCGCTTCCGTACCTCACAGACGATTCGTACTTTAGAACCATATAGACCTACACTATAAGAAATGGGGAACGCAGGAGCAGGAGCTCGGCGGGCTGATTCATCATCACGAGCTCACAAGCACACCCCCCCCCCCCGAGACAGAAATGAGAGATCAAATGAAAGGAAGAGACAAAAAGCTCAGGAGGCAGAGGGAACGAAAGTGCGTGGAAACAGACCGAGAGGAAGCAGAGGGGACAGCAGCAGGGTGTTGCGTTTGATTACGGTTTTGCATCATTAGTGGTGCAGAACATCATCACTGCTGCATGTTGTCAGACCGATCTTCATTAGCAAATCAGAAAAGCAGAAAGGTGGGCAGCCCCATCGTCCTGGAGATGGACAATAGACGTGGTCTTATAAACAGTCGCTTCTGAGTCATTCTCCATCTGGTTCATGTCTCTTCGCAAGGTTTTGACCCCGCGTGTTTGCATCAATCAGCATGTAGTGCACATACACAGCATGCAGTGTTTGAGAAAATGGTCGGTGAACAGGCCATGAATCAATTCAGAGCTCCGAACGTCCACAACGTCCTTCAACTAAATGCAAACCCCAAACCATGTTCCCCAAATGTCGGGGCATTCCATCCATCCGTTATCTTCTGCTTTATCCTCTACTAGGGTCGCCGGGAGGGTTCCCCATGCCCATCCAGGGGAGAACGTTTCAGGCGTTGGGCAGATACACCCAGGACAGGACGCCAATCTATCGCTGGGCACACTCACTCACACAGACACACTCTGTATGGGGCCATTTGGAGAATTCAATTCACCTTGATCCATGTTTTTTGGACTGTGGGAGGAAACCGCAGGAAACGGGGAAGACATGGACACTCCACCAGATGGGGATTCGAACCGGGAATCCCCAGCGCTGAGAGGAGAACATGCTAAACCACTAAGCCACCGTGCCGCCCAATGTGGGGGCATTTGTAATGTTTGATAACCCTCTTTTTAAATCCTTATTTCATTCTCAGTTGCAGCTCTCAGCGGCTCTCAGTGCTGGGGTATCCAGGTTCGGATCCCAACCTGGGTGGAGTTTGCGTGTTCTCCCCGTGTCCCTGTGGGTTTCCTCCGGGTCCTCCAGTTTCCTCCCACAGTCCAAAAACATGGATTCATGTTAAATTGAATGCTCTAAATTGCCCCATATAGAGTGTGTGTGTGTCGGTGTGAGGGAGTGTGCCCAGCAATAGTTTGGCACCCTGTCCTGGGTGTATCTGCCCGGCGCCCAAAACCTTCTCCCCTGGATGGGCATGGGGAACCCCTTGTGACCCTAGTAGTGGATCATAATGAATGAATGAATGTCTTTAAAGGTTTTCTGTCTCGTGTGGTTGGATGCAATGCTCACGTTTGTCCCCATGCCATGCAATTTGTAATATGTCCCGCCTGTGCAGCTATAACAGCTTCACAATGCGCTTCTCACACAAGCTGTCAGTGTCCAGTCCGCGTAGTCGGCCACTAAGGTGACATATTTTGTGTCTGCATCATGTCAACACAGATCGATGTGTCCGAGGCCGGACACATTCACAATTAAGACAGATGAAATAACTAATGGGAACACGATTCATTCGGAGCACAGAGACATCCATGACACAGCGATGAGGGCCTTAAAGGCCCTGCTCAAGAGCTCAAGGGCCAACATCGGTACCTTTAGGGGAACCCCAACCTTTAGGTTAATAGCCCAACACCGTAATCAGTGGACGACCACACTCTCGTGTCGTTTACAGTTTCTATAAATGAGAAACGCTTAGGTGGCACGGTGGCTTAGTGGTTTAGCACGTTCTCCTCTCAGCGCTAGGGATTCCCGGTTCGAATCCCCATCTGGGTGGAGTTCCCATGTTCTCCCCATGGCCGCGTGGGTTTCCTCCGGGTTCTCCGGTTTCCTCCCACAGTCCAAAAACATGGATCAAGTCAATTGAGTTCTCCAAATTGCTCCATATAGAATGCGTATGTGTGAGTGAGTGTGTGCCCAGCGATAGATTGGCGCCCTCTCCTGGGTGTATGTGCCCAGCGCCCGAAACGTTCTCCCCTGAATGGGCATGGGGAACTCTACCAGATCTCTACCATTTCCATTTCCATTTGGTCATTTAGCAAACGCTTTTATCCGAAGAGGGTTAAGGGTCTTGCTCAAGGACCCACATTGGTAACTTTAGTGGACCTGGGATTTGAACCCACAACCTTCACATTGATAGCCCAACACTCTAACCACTGAGCTATCTCACTCCCTACCACTCCCTACTCTACCAAACCTCACGAGGAGACACGTGTGAGACTTAGGTCTTTACCTTTCCCATTGATCTCATTGACGTTCAGGAGAAACCACCGAGACATTATTGAGATCTCCTTCTTGATCTTTCCGTCCTCTAAAATAAGCTCACAATGTCTGAGCTTGATGAGAAAGACCTTTATATCCTCATTGAGGTAAAGACCTTTTTATGAATTTAGTCTGCTTTTGTTATTGAACCTTAATTCCAAAGATAATCGACGTTTCTACTTCGTCTTTCTTTGTATTTTCTTGCTCACGTTTGCCAGGAAAGTCACATTTAGAAGGCCAAATTTTCTGTGAATTGCAGCCCTGCTTCCCATACACCATCCCCGTGGAACCATCTCGTTCCAGCTCTCTTCAGATTGAGCCTCACATCAAACGTCGGCGATAGAAAGGCAGCGTTCTGATCCGTTCCCCCGCCTCAAGCCACAAAGTCAGAGAAGTGCTCCTTAAGTGCTTATTTGATTTGCTACGTTCTGGTAAATGATGATGACATATCTCCCCATTAGCTAAAAGAGAACTCTAAACATTCTAATTTCATTTCAGCAGAAAGGCTGGATTTATGGGCTGCTCCCTTCGAACGGCCCCTAAACGTTTAGGAAATGATGCATCCTCCTCATTACTATTAATGATTAAAATATTACATGTATTATGACGGTCAGATATGGCAGCACGGTGGCTTAGTGGTTAACATGTTCTCCTCTCAGCGCTAGGGATTCCCGGTTCGAATCCCAATCTGGGTGGAGTTTCCATGTTCTCCCCATGTCAGCGTGGGTTTCCTCCGGGTTCTCCGGTTTCCTCCCACAGTCCAAAAACATGGATCAAGTCAATTGAGTTCTTCAAATTGCCCCATGTAGAGTGTCTTTGTGTGCGTGTCTGTGTGAGTGGGTTTGTGCCCAGCGATGGGTTGGCGCCCTGTCCTGGGTGTATCTGCCCAGCCCCGGGGCGTTCTCCCCTGGATGGGCATGGGGAACCATCCATCCATGAGGAACCATCCATCCATCCATTATCTCCCGCTTTATCCTCTATTAGGGTCGCGTTGGGGTTCCCCATACACACCCAGGACAGGGCGCCAATCTATCGCTGGACACACACTCACTCACACACACACACTCTATATGGGGCAATTTGGAGAATCCAATTGACTTGATCCATGTTTTTGGACTGTGGGACTGGACTGGTCTTGTTGCTGGTGGTGCTCTCGTCACACTCTACGTTCCACCTCCCTTTAACTACCTGCAAACATACAGTTAATGGAACATCCTTACCTTCCCCACGTTCTTGGTTCCACCTCCTCCCCAAAGCCATACCTGTTTAATGTGCTGCTTTCACACCATGTGCTGGACCGAGGTGAGAGCTGGAAAGATGTAGAGGGATCGCAGCATCACTGGGTCTTCCTACCTCCAGACCCCATCCTCGTCACATGACAGGCTCCCGACATGCGCCCTCCAGAATATAGCCCCCTGTGCATGTTCTGCTGACCACTGAAGAACCTTCCGCCCTCAGGCTTTGGATGTCTTGGATGTCTGTTAAATCCCCGTGGCCTTGCCCATGTTCTGCGCATGAATCAATGAAGCGATTACCTCCACGTGTCCATGTGATTGACACAGGTTCCTCGTCTTTCGCTCGATGAGTCCAGACTCTAATTAGAATGAAAAAAAACTTTGAGAAGTTGAAAGACGGCTACCCGAGTGTTTTAATTACTCCAGCCTCATTTCGGAATCGTACTGATGCTGCATTATTACAGCAATGTGAGTAATAAAGAAGGTTTTAGTAAGTTATTAGCACTAAAGCCAGACCTGTGCCTCTCTCCACGCTGCAGAACGTCTCTGAGTCTCTTATGGAGGCAGAAACTAAAATCTGTTGTGACAGGTTCTTCATTAAATTCTTATGAGCTGCAGTTCGTATCTCACCAGTTTCAATAACTGCCTGAAACCATGTTATTATATTTGCTCCGACAGAAATACATTTTACAGACCCACTAAACTTCCTGATGTCTAGTTATCTGTGGTATATTCAGCCTGTAACTGACTGATCATTGGTTGAAAAGCAAAACTCATATACATACAGAACCTTGGAAACGTCCTCTTATTGTCTTGCCTTCCATTGTCTATTCTCTCCACTTATCATATAGATGGACTTTGTAGTTTTATAATTACAGACTGTAGTCCATCTGTGTTCTTTGTTGTTGTTAGTCCCCGTGTTGGTTCTCTGTTCTCTGTTGGCCAGGAGCATCACAGAACAGGTATCATTTGGGTGGTGGATTGTTGATTGTTGGTTCTGTGGTGGGACTGTGTGTACGGTGGGGTTCCCCATGCCCATTCAGGGGAGAACGTTTCGGGCGCTGGGCAGATACACCCAGGACAGGGTGCCAATCCATCGCTGGACACACATTCACTCACACAGACACACTCTATATGGGGCAATTTGGAGAACTCAATTGACTTGATCCATGTTTTTGGACTGTGGCAGGAAACCGGAGAATCCTGAGGAAACCCACGCGGACACGGGGAGAACATGGAGACTCCACCCAGATGGGGAGGGGATTCGACCCGGGAGGTGCTAAGCCACCGTGCCACCTAAAGTACTTTAAAATGATAAGCTTTTTGTTTAGTTTTTTTGTTTTTTTATTTGGTACCACTTCTCCTACATCTTTCCTCCTGGCCGTCTCTCTTTAATCATCCCCTCCTCTCTCATCCTCCATTACCTCACTCTCCACATCCCGTTCTCTCGCTTCCGGTCTCACACACTTCTGGTTTGAAGGGTGTCAGTCGTGGCGTGCCTCTAGGCTGGCGATGTCGTTTTTAAAAGTCACACACACACACACACACACACACGTTTACCCTCGCTCACTTACACAAAACTCCCAGCTGGTTGCTTGGTGTGGGTGGAGCGGGGAAAGCCTGTTTGTCCAGTCATGCGGTGTCGGTGTGGAGGTGGAGAAAACAGAGAGATACAGCATCCAAACTTGAAAGCAAACGGAGGTGGTGTTGAATAATATGGACGTCCTCAGGCTCCTCGTTCTCGCCAGTTTGCTGTCTGTCAGGCTGGAAGCCTAACTCCGATGCCGCTCGTCGGCCAGTTTATTAGACACGCCCCGTTAGAACCTGTTCGGAACCCATTCGGTGCAAAAGCTGCCTTAATACTTCATGGCATGTAGGAAGTGTTCTGGGTCTTTTTTTTTTAAAGGGTTGGTATGTTCTCCCTATGTTGCGTGGGTTTCCTCTGGGAACTTTAGTTTTCTGTCACAGTTTAAAGGGTTTGCTGAATAGGTCTGTAAGGGTAGGCTTTAAAACCCCCCGATGATCCAAATTAGAATTAATTAGTTTATATATATATAGCTGGAGATTCCCGGTTCGAATCCCCATCTCGGTGGAGTTTCCATGTTCTCCCCGTGTCTGCGTGGGTTTCCTCCAGGTTCTCCGGTTTCCTCCCACAGTCCAAAAAACATGGATCAAGTCAATTGAATTCTGGGTTGGTTCTGGGTGAGGGGCTTGGGTCTCGTGACATTATTCTCATATGTACATTATAGTTGCCCAGCGATGGGTTGGCGTCCTGTCCTGGGTGTATCTGCCCAGCACCCGAAACGTTTCCCCCTGGATGGGCATGGGGAACCCCCCTCCCCGGTTCGAATTCCCATCATTCCCATCTGATTCCCGGTTCGAATCCCCATCTGGGTGGAATTTCCATGTTCTCCCCGTGTGCGCGTGGGTTTCCTCCGGGTTCTCCGGTTTCCTCCCACAGTCCAAAAACATGGATCAAGGTCAATTGAATTCTCCAAATTGCCCCATATAGAGTGTGTGTGTGTGTAGGTGAGTGTGTGCCCAGCGATAGGTTGGCGCCCTGTCCTGGGTGTATCTGCCTGGCGCCTGAAACGTTCTCCCCTGGATGGGCATGGGGAACCCCCCCCCCCTCCCCGTGACCCTAATAGAGGATAAAGCGGAAGATAATGGATGGATGGATATACTGTGTATATATATATATTCCAGACTTTTTAACTTTCTTTACTTGGGCTTTGACACGTTTCAGAAAACTGTTTTGTAGAAAAAGAAAATCCCTTAATTATGTATAAAGCACAAGGTTAAAGTGTAAAATAACTTTTAGTTCTTGTAAACAGTGTTCTGATGTCAGTACACCAGTGTTTCTGAACTCGAGTCACACATCCAGTAATAACCTTTCCTTACTGAAGATTGTTTAGTGTCACACTGAGGAGGACGGGGTTCCTGAACAACAGGGACCAAAGGACTGAGACTCCTACACATTATGCCTGCAGAAGTCTAAAGGACAAAGTCTTCTGTCAGTCGCCCGTCTGCAGCCAAAACAGTTTCCTGTCTGAGGGTCAGACACCGATATCGGACGATGGTTTTCGTTTATCACAGTGGGGGTTCGGTGAGGTCGAGTTCGGGGCTCTGAAAGTTCCAAACAATGCAGATGGACCTCATGGACATTGTTTGTGCACTGGAGACTTTTTTTAAAAAGAGTTCATTCATTCATTCATTCATTATCTCCCGCTTTATCCTCTATTAGGGTCGCGGTGAGGTTCCCCATGCCCATCCAGGGGAGAACGTTTCGGGCGCTGGGCAGATAGACCCAGGACAGGGCGCCAATCCATCGCTGGGCACACACTCACTCACACAAACACACTCTATATGGGGCAATTTGGAGAATTCAATTGACTTGATCCATGTTTTTGGACTGCGGGAGGAAACCGGAGAACCCGGAGGAAACCCACGCAGACACGGGGAGAACATGGAAACTCCACCCAGATGGAGATACGAACCGGGAATCCCTAGCGCTGAGAGGCGAACGTGCTAAACCACTAAGCCACCGTGCCGCCCTTAAAAAGAGTTTTTTTTACAAATTAGGAAGCGTGATATTGTCCAAAAATTTTATTCAACTGTTGCGACAAATTAATCACCTGAATTTAAGAATTTACAAGTCTGTCTAAATAGTGTATTTATCTTGACAATAAAAAATCTTGTTGTCTGCAGAAATTCGCAATACAGATATTCCTAACCAGGGGCATCGTTAGACCTGGGCTTTTTTGGGATGTTTTGTCAGTTGCCCCGAATCAAATGAGGGCAGCTTTCTCTGCAGCCTCTCCTCCAGCAGAGGGACCGAACGATGGAGCCACCGTCAGCTGTTTGTGTTTCCAAACTGTGTGTGTGTGTGTGTGTGTGTGTGAGGGAGACAGATTTTTAGTATCCCGCCAGTATGGGGACTAAAGTTACCGTAATAACTGTATGTTGGCTGTAAAGAGCAGCTTCTCAGCTTTCACAACCCGTCAGAATCTTTGTGAATGCGCAAACTGTCGCAGAGTTACGGTAATTAAAGCAAACCCTCGTTCAAAACTGTCTCATCTGCGACCGACTCGTAAAACGCATTCATGCTTTTCTGCTGAAGCTCAGGTTCGTTTATAAACCATCATTTATTAAAACTGAATGTGCTCTCCACTGCTGACAGACATATTTCACATGTTATTTAATTTTCATTCATTCATTATCTCCCGCTTTATCCTCTATTAGGGTCGTGGGGGGGGTCCATTATTAGGGTCCATGCCCATCCAGGGGAGAACATCTCGGGCGCTGGGCAGATACACCCAGGACAGGGCGCCAATCCATCGCTGGGCACACACTCACTCACACAGACACACTCTATATGGGGCAATTTTGAGAATTCAATTGACTTGATCCATGTTTTTGGACTGTGGGAGGAAACCGGAGAACCCGGAGGAAACCCACGCGGACACGGGGAGGACATGGAAACTCCACCCAGATGGGGATTCGAACCGGGAATCCCTAGCGCCGAGAGGCGAACGTGCTAAACCACTAAGCCACCGTGCCGCCAAGTTATTTAATTTTATCCAATATAACTAATAAATGATCAAACAAAATGAATATAACAACGGTTTGAAAAATGGGTAAATACATGAAAGGGCAATTTTTAAAGAGGACAGAGGGGGCAATAAGTGATCTGAAAGCCCCTGTTTCTAAACCCTAAAAACGCCCCTGTTCCTAACATTTCGCATCTCGTTGGAGCAAATTATTCAATTTAAGATAATCTACGTTACCTCAGTTAAATTTTATTTTCCATATATATTTATATTTATATATATTTTAAGGAAATTTGCCCCCTACATGGTCTCTAAAGCCTCTCCTCTGTAAGCTCTGCCTGTAAACCCCGCGTGAAGGCGAAGGCGCAGCGAACGCGCTCCAGATCCGCGTCGGCTCCTGCCAAGAAACGAGAAACGAGCCGCGTGCGCCCCGTGCATCTTCTCCTCCTCTCCTCCTCCTCTTCCTCCTCCTCCTCCTCTCAGTCCACTCACCATTAGTTACGGGTCCGTTGCCCTCACCCCCCCCCCCTCACCGGCCCGTCCCGCCCCGCCCCTTGCCTTATTTTCCCTTCCCCTTGCGCGCGTCTCCACGCGTGCGTAATTCGCGCGTCTGGACCAATCGGCGCGCGATCCGACTTCCCCATCGCCTTATCGGTCGCGCGCGCTCCCGAAGGACGCGCTCGTCTGCATCCACCGCTCCGCTGCCCTCACAGACGAGGTTGCCAGATCGAAAACAAGAGTGACGTGACTGGAATCGACAGCTTCAGGACTCTTACAACGACAGAGCCTGAGCCCATAAAGAAGTCTGCAACAGTTTTATCAACAAAATCCACCCGACATCCAACCATTCACCATGACATGACGCACCTGACCTTATTAAAGAGAATGGACACTTTTTATCTAGTATTTGATTGGGGGGGAACAAAAAAAAAAAAAAAAAAAAAAAAAAAAAAAAAATATATATATATATATATATATATATATATATATATATATATATATATATATATATTCATTCATTGTCTCCCGCTTTATCCTCTATTAGGGTCGCGGTGGGGTTCCCCATGCCCATCCAGTGGAGAACGCCAATCCATCGCTGGACACACACTCACTCACACAGACACACTCTATATGGGGCAATTTGGAGAACTCAATTGACTTGATCCATGTTTTTGGACTGTGGGAGGAAACCGGAGAACCCTGAGGAAGCCCACGCGGACACGGGGAGAACATGGAGACTCCACCCAGATTGGGATTCGAACCACTGAGAAGTGAACGTGCTAACCACTAAGCCGCCATATATATGTATATTCATCCATCCATTTTCTTCTGCTTTATCCTATATTAGGGGGGGTTCCCCATGCCCATCCAGGGGAGAACGTTTCGGGCGCTGGGCAGATACACCCAGGACAGGACACCAATCCACCACTGGGCACACACTCACTCACACAGACACACTCTATATGGGGCAATTTGGAGAACTCAATTGACTTGATCCATGTTTTTGGACTGTGGGAGGAAACCGGAGAACCCTGAGGAAGCCCACGCGGACACGGGGAGAACATGGAGACTCCACCCAGATGGGGATTCGACCCGGGAAACCCTAGCGCTGAGAGGAGAACGTACTAAACCACTAAGCCACTATATGTATATATATATATTTTTTCTAATTTATATTATTAATTGTTACAAACCCGTTTTTGTTTTATGTTAAGTATTAATTGTCTTGCAACTTAATTGAAGTCAGTGTTTATGAGCTCAGCTTTATTTTTACGCTTTGGTCAAATGAAGCAGAAAAAGTTTTGCTGCTGTCTGTTCGGAAGGCTCGCTGCGTAATCTGGCAACACCGCCCCTCCTCTTCCGTTCTGCCGCCCTCGCCGGTACCGAACCCGGTTGATGACGTAGGAGAGATTCCGTAGTGCCCACCGACGTAGGCGCCCCTCCGGCGGGCGACTATAAACCGGCCCCGGCTCCAGCTCTCGGCACTCGCTCTCATCAGTCGCTCCGACCTGAGAACCAGAGCATCAGCGGAGATAGCAAGGACCTCCACCTCTCCTCCTTAAGGCTAACTCGCTTTCGGCTTTGGTTCCGAATGGAAACTTCGGTCTTTACGCGGAGCAGACGAAGCTCCATGACGCACGACTTCAAGAGTGAGTATACACCGCGGACCGGCGTCCGATCTGCGGCCGATCTGCGCCGCACTTCGGCTGCTGATCCCTGAAAGTCCACCCGTCATTAGTTCATAGATTATAGAAGTGTTTTTAATGATTTAAATGATTTAATAATCATTAAAGTGCTGGTCCACCCTTTAAAACCGACTGTTGGACAAACTTCTGTCGTCGTGAGATGTTTTGTGTATTTAACATTTATCTCGATTTTAATTTAATTTTAGTTTTTAATGTTTTGTGTATTTAACATTTACCTCGATTTTAATTTCGCAATCTTTTTGTGTAGTTTTAAAACAGTTTAACGAGTTCATATTACCAACTTAATGTTTAAATTCACATGGATGTTTGTTGAAGGCGTCGGTTTCCTCTGGGTTCTCCCGTTTCCTCCCACAGTCCAAAAACGTGGATGAAGGTCAATTGACTTCTCCAAATTGCCCCATATAGAGTGTGTCTGTGTGAGTGAGTGTGTGCCCAGCGATAGATTGGCGTCCTGTCCTGGGTCTATCTGCCCAGCACCCAAAACGTTCTCCCCTGGATGGGCATGGGGAACCCCCCCCCCACGACCCTAATAGAGGATAAAAGCGGAAGAAAATGAATGAATGAATGAATGTTTGTTGAGGGCGGCACGGTGGCTTAGTGGTTGGCATGTTCTCCTCTCAGCGCTAGGGATTCCCGATTCGAATCCCAATCTGGGTGGAGTTTGCATGTCCTCCCCGTGTCCGCGTGGGTTTCCTCCGGGTTCTCCGGTTTCCTCCCACAGTCCAAAAACATGGATCAAGGTCAATTGAGTTCTCCAAATTGCCCCATATAGAGTGTGTCTGTGTGAGTGAGTGTGTGCCCAGCGATAGATTGATGTCCTCCCCTGGATGGGCATGGGCAACCCACCCCTTCCCCCCGCGACCCTCATAGAGGATAAAGCTGAAGATAATGGATGGATGGATGGATGGATGTTGAATATGGACAGCAATATTGGAACAGAAACTCTTAGTCAGTGAATTCAGAAGTATTTTTGATTTTGCATTTCTACAAAATCCATTTTGGACACGTGGAGGGTTGTAGGCTTTCAAACAGTTTGGGGAAGGCCCCTTTCTGTCCCACATAGGGATGATTTGGTAAGTTTGTTAAGTGCGGGTGTGTTCAATCGCACCAAACACTTTTGGGATGAACTAGAATAAAGATTATGATTTGATTCAGACCTTCTTATCCAGAATCATTGCATTTGGTCATTCAGCAGACGCTTTTATCCAACACCCTGTGAGTACAGGGTTAATCACAACATTCCTGGGGCAATGAGGGTTAAGGGCTTTGCTCAGGGACCCACACTGGTAACTTCAGTGGACCTGGGATTTGAACCGCCAATCTTCAGCTTGGTAACCCAATGCCCTACCCACTGAGCTACCGCACCCTGTATCAGTATCCGCTAGTATCCTAAAAGCTCCATGCATGTGTCCTAATACTTTTGACTATACTGTATATGTAGATTTATATTATTGTCTGAGAATAAGACACGTTGTTTTAATAAACCCATTCAGCCTGTCGTCAAATGTCCACGGTTTGGTGTTAACCTGGGCTCTGTGTGTTGTATCAGGTGGTCTCTCGCTCTGGCTGGTGGTCTGGCTGGTGGTGGTGAAGCCCACACCTGTGCAGGGCTGTCCCCACCTGTGTGTGTGCTACCCGAGCCCCATGACCGTGAGCTGCCAGGCTCAGAACTTCACCTTGGTTCCCAGTGGAGTCCCATACGACTCTCAGCGCGTCTTTCTGCAGAACAACCGTATCACCGAGCTGCGAGTGGGATCCTTCGGCTTCGGGACTCAGGTACGTGTCCGTGGGGTGACGAGGAGGCAAATGCGTATCGGTCACTTTGAAATATCTCTTTCCTCTTTGCACCATTTTAATCGCCTTCCTCTTTTCCTCCAATTCAACCTGTGGTCATTTGTGTCACCCCCGCCCTCCTTCTTCATTACCTTCCACCACCACCACCTTCACCCCTTCACCCGTCCTCAATGGCCCCCTCTTCACCCTTCATCAGGTCCTCTGGCTCTTCTCCAACAACATTACCTGGATTGAGGCTGGCGCCTTCAGCGAGCTGCGTGATCTGGAGGAACTGGACCTAGGTGACAATCCACACCTGCGCCGCCTGGAGGGCGGAGCTTTCCGAGGGCTTGAGAAGCTGCAAAGCCTGCACATGCACCGTTGCCGACTGGCCGCCCTTCCCCATGACATCTTCCACAAGCTCTACAGCTTGCAGTACCTCTATCTGCAGGAGAACCAGCTCCATTTGCTCCAAGACGACCTGTTCGCCGACCTGATCAACCTGAGCCAGCTCTTCCTGCATGGCAACCGCATTCGCACCCTGTCCGAGAACGTGTTCAGAGGCCTCGTCAACCTGGACCGCCTGCTGCTACACGACAACCGCATCCGCCAGGTCAACCGCCGCGCCTTCCGCGACCTGGGCCGCCTCACCATGCTCTTCCTCTTCAACAACTCCCTGGCCGAGCTGCCCGGGCAGGCCATGCGTGATATGGATTCCATCCAGTTCCTGAGGCTGAACAACAATCCCTGGACCTGCGGCTGTGAGTCCCGTCCACTCTGGGATTTCTTCAGGTCCAACAGGGTGTCCAGCTCCGAGGTGCTCTGCGCCTCCCCCGCCTCCCGCCGCGGCCTGGACCTGCGCTTCCTGCGTGAGATGGACTTTGCCCTGTGCCCCCTGCCCGACCCAGGCTCCATGGCAGGAAGCACCACCACCACCTTCAGCACCAAGACCCGCTGGTGGTTCTCCAAACACAAGCCCATCAGCTCCACCAAGGGGTTCTTCGAGAAGAGCTCCGAGACCGTCAAGGCGCATCCCTACTCCAGCGGTAAACCCTCCATCACATCCACATCTACCAAGTACGAGCTCGGCGAGGAGGAGGCACTGCTGCCCAAGTTGGATCCCGAAGAGTACTGGGCCAATTACGGCAACGAGGACGCCGGCGTCACCTCGCTGCGCTGCTTCGAGCTGGAATGCCCTCCAGAATTCGACTCCGTCCCACCCTTCTCCTCTCCTCCTCCCGTTCCTCCTCCCGTCTTTTATTACTTGTCATGTCAATTCTGACTCTGTGCCTCCATTTCCGATTTGGCTGAATGCTCCCGCAATAGCATGGGATCCCGATCCCCCCCCTCCCTTGTCCTCTTCACTTCTCGCGAGGAGAGAAGAGCCCGTTTACCTAACCAATTTCCAAACCACCTGATTCCTGTTCGACTTCCGCCTCACTTGTATCGCTGTTCTGTTCAGTTTGAGCCTCTAGTACCTGCGGGCCATTAGAGGGCACTATACTGATCTAGGATACAGTAGGGGAAGCATGGAATTCAGGGCAGGCACTGCGGTGCAGGCCATCGACACCATGGAAGGGAATGAAAGCTGCCTCCAGAGGGCAGGTAGACTGTCCTCCATCCTTCTGGACATGTCATATATAGCACAGTCTGTATGGACTGAGGATATATGGTTGCATCCTGGGTTATTTGTACAACATTTGTATACTTCTGCCTTCTAGGCTCTTATTAGTGCTATTTTTGCTATCGTACCTGCGGCTTGTGGTGGTCCCATGACTACAGATGTGGTAGAGCAGCTAACACTGTTACTCAGTACCCTCCGCGGTCGGTACCGTTACGGTACTCTTCGTCGTAATGTTAGATAGACATGGTTACTTAGACTTTACTGGTTTTAGCAGTTTACATCGGCATCTCATTTATCAGATGCTCAGCATCCACCTTCATAATACAGCAAGGTATCGCGTGATATCTACAGAATCAGGGAGACAGATGGCGCGTGAAAGCCAAGAGAATAAACTGTGACCAGGGACAAGCTGTGACAAAAACGAATGAAATGAAACGGGTCCGAGGAACCAGACGTCGGGTTCCGGTGGACGGGAGTCGCGTGAAACCCGCCTCGTGTTCCCTCCGGACAGCAATCGAAAATAACAATAACGATGTACATAGGTCACGTCTTCGTCTCTCGAGCTGTACATAGAGCCGGAGGACATGCTTGGTGTGCACCGTGAATGATGTTCCGTGTGACGGCTGACTGATCTGCAGGCGCGTGTCTCCGAATGAAATCTTTGTCATATTTTTGTCATGGCAATTTTTTTTTTTTATTTGTCACAATGTTTACCTGATGTTTTTCTCTTTATATATTTTTTTCAAATATAAACAAACTTTTAAATCAGAACCAACACGCTGTCAGACTGTTCCTTTGAAGCTCTTTTTTTGTGACCTCTTTAGGCGGAAAGTCCTTAGAACAGACGTATGTGTGGGGGGTGGGGGGTGGGGTGGGGGTGGGGGCATGCAGACAACCGTAACTGGACTCTGGGAAAATAGAACGCAGAAGAAGAACTCTAGAATCCAGTTGGTTTGGAGCGTTTGGTTTAGGCTTAGGAACGTTTAGATGTTGATGTAGGTGTAGCGGCATTGACATTAGTTGGAGGTGAATGGAGGTTAATTAGTGAATAACAAACGAACGTTTGATGTAACTCAACAAAACCCCTGATATATCATTTAAACAACCACCCATTCATCCATCCATCCATCTGCCAACTCAACTATTCAATCATTCATCTGTCATCCATCCACCTTCCTAGGTGGGCATCTTACCTATCCATCATCCATCCACCCATCATCCAACTTCCTACCTGGCTGTGTTTTCATCCATTCATCTATTCGTCAATTCACAAACCCATTTGTTTATCAATCTGTTCATCCATCTGTTCATCCATCCATCCACCAAACCATTCACCTTTCTACATTACTATGTTCCCATGCATCCATCCATTCACTCACCTCCCACTCACCCATCCACCTTCCCACCCAATTATGTAATACCCACCCAGCCATCTATTCATCCATCCATCCATCCATCCATCTGCCAACTCAACTATTCAATCATTCATCTGTCATCCATCCACCTTCCTAGGTGTGAATCTTACCTATCCATCATCCATCCACCCATCATCCAAATTCCTACCTGGCTGTGTTTTCATCCATTCATCTATTCGTCAATTCACAAACCCATCCATCCATCTGTTCATCCATCCATCCACCAAACCATTCACCTTTCTACATAACTACATAACAACATCCACCTTCCCACCCAATTATGTAATACCCACCCAGCCATCTATTCATCCATCCACTCGTTCATCCATCCATCCATCCACCCATTGGTTTCATCCCATTCTCCTTATCTCCGTGTTTTCTTAACAAGGTTGTAAGCACATTTTCTCTCCTGCGTTTTTTAATTTTTTATTTTTTTTTTTGTAGTTGATCCTTCTGCTCGTTGTTCTTTATTCTTCGTCTCTTCGCGCCTAAAGTGGAGCGGTGTAGAAGAATGACAGGAAGAGATGGAGGGTTTCGAGTTATTTTCGAGTGCAGCGGTAAAGCAACAGCGAAGGTTAAAAGAGCAAGGGCACAGCAGGAGCGGCGCGAGAGCGAGTGGGAGCATAAGACAGTGGTGGATGGGGTGGATGTGGGTGGCAGCAAGAAAGAATTAAACGCTCAAAGGGAAACAAACTAACACATTCAGCCCGCATGCTGCGCGAGGAACCAAAAAAAAAGTTTATTTTAAGAGCCTCGGATAGTAAAGAATTCACGTGAAATGCAGTGGGATGGTTCGGGGTTAATGGTTCTCGGTCGGACTTCATTTTTAATTTAATTTCTCCTAATCACCATCAGGTCCCCGCAACACAGCCGAAGCTTAATTCCACCTTTAATTCACCCAATAAAGGTGTGTGTGACATCACACAAGCGCTGCCCTCTTAACAAAACAAGAAATAAATGAGAATCAGCGCTTTTATCATAAGTGTGGGAGTCACTTCAAACGCTGGACGCTGTCCAGAAGCCCGGGACTGCAGTGGGATCCATAAGCCCATCCGTCTACGCCCACGCACAAATTAGGCCAGAGCGCTTTCCCGCAATCGGTTCGTAACCAGCGTTTAGATGCGTTACAACGAGATGCTCGTGCTGCCATCGAATCACTCACACGCCCTCGAACTCACAATCGGCTCGAGCGCTGCCGGCCCGAGCGCTCGCCGAAAGAGCAGCTGGGTGACACGGCCGAGTTTTGTTCTCCCACCGTGTGCCAGGCAAATAGTGCGCCCTCGCCGGCCCACTCTCCATCTGCGAGCCGATTGGCACGCCGCCATGTCAGTCAACACTGACACAATGGGTCAGCCGAGGAGGGAGGAGCCTGATGATGACACCATGGTATTAGCGGGAATCTTGGATGACTCAGTGGCGGGATGAATGGAGTGGACGAGAAGGCCGCGAAGTGAGAAAGCAGTGGGCAAGAGGGGTGCGAATGATCTTTTTCTTTTCTCGTTTTTTTTTTTTTTTTTTTTTTCTCCTTCGCATTTTTCGCAGCCCGGAAGTTTTTGTCGGAGTTGTTCGGTGAAAACTCGCCCCCGTGCCAAACATACGCACATGAGCTGAGTCGTCCCAATGAGACGAGCTGGTTACCTAATACAGTTAATGACTTCACACTTACAAACGTACGTGCAGCAGTGAAGTCATTAAACACTCGCACAAACAAACGCGAGAGAGAGAGAGAGAGAGAGAGAGAGAGAGAGAGAGCACGTTTGCTCGGCTGGGTCCGATTGACAAGACAAGACAAGAACCAAGACAAGGACCAAGACAAGACAAGGACCAAGACAAGACAAGGACCAAGACAAGACAAGACAACACCAAGACAAGGACCAAGACTAGACAAGACAAGACAAGGACCAAGACAAGACAAGACAAGGACCAAGACAAGGACCAAGACAAGACAAGGACCAAGACAAGACAAGGACCAAGACAAGACAAGACAACACCAAGACAAGGACCAAGACTAGACAAGACAAGACAAGGACCAAGACAAGACAAGACAAGGACCAAGACAAGGACCAAGACAAGACAAGGACCAAGACAAGACAAGGACCAAGACAAGACAAGACAACACCAAGACAAGGACCAAGACTAGACAAGACAAGACAAGGACCAAGACAAGACAAGACAAGGACCAAGACAAGACAAGGACCAAGACAAGACAAGACAACACCAAGACAAGGACCAAGACAAGGACCAAGACAAGACAAGACAAGGACCAAGACAAGACAAGGACCAAGACAAGACAAGACAACACCAAGACAAGGACCAAGACAAGACAAGACAAGGACCAAGACAAGACAAGACAACACCAAGACAAGGACCAAGACAAGACAAGGACCAAGACAAGACAAGACAACACCAAGACAAGGACCAAGACAAGGACCAAGACAAGACAAGACAAGGACCAAGACAAGACAAGGACCAAGACAAGACAAGACAACACCAAGACAAGGACCAAGACAAGACAAGACAAGGACCAAGACAAGACAAGACAACACCAAGACAAGGACCAAGACAAGACAAGACAAGAACCAAGACAAGGACCAAGACAAGACAAGACAACACCAAGACAAGGACCAAGACAAGACAAGACAAGAACCAAGACAAGGACCAAGACAAGAGAAGGACCAAGACAAGACAAGACAACACCAAGACAAGGACCAAGACAAGACAAGACAAGGACCAAGACTAGACAAGACAAGACAAGGACCAAGACAAGACAAGACAAGGACCAAGACAAGACAAGGACCAAGACAAGACAAGACAACACCAAGACAAGGACCAAGACAAGACAAGACAAAGACCAAGACTAGACAAGACAAGACAAGGACCAAGACAAGGCAAGGACCAAGACAAGACAAGGACCAAGACAAGACAAGACAACACCAAGACAAGGACCAAGACAAGA
>JAFMOC010000608.1:270000-287500 GCA_019802505.1 Corydoras sp. C115 | reverse complement strand
ATAGATGGATGGATGGATGGATGGAAGAATAGATGGATAGATGGATGGATGGTTGGATGGATGGATGGATGGATGGATGGATATATGGATGGATGGATGGATGGATATATGGATGGATGGATAGATGGATGAATAGATGGATGGATGGATAGATGGATGGATGGATGGATATATGGATGGATGGATGGATGGATATATATGGATGGATGGATAGATGGATGATAGATGGATGGATGGATAGATGGATAGATGGATGGATGGATGGATGGATGGATGGATATATGGATGGATGGATGGATGGATGGATAGATATATGAATAGATGGATGGATGGATAGATGGATGGATGGATAGATGGATGGATGAATAGATGGATGAATAGATGGATGGATGAATAGATGGATGAATAGATGGATGGATGGATGGATGGATGGATGAATAGATGGATGGATGGATGGATGAATGAATAGATGGATGGATGGATGGATGGATGGATGAATGGATGGATGGATGATAGATGGATGAATAGATGGATGAATAGATGGATGGATGGAAAGATGGATGGATGGATTGATGGATGGATGGATAGATGAATGAATAGATGGATGGATGGATGGAAGAATAGATGGATGGATGGATGGATAGATGGATGGATGGATGAATAGATGGATGGATGTATGGATGGATGGATAAAAAGGGAACCCATTTTAAAATAGGATCCCTGTCAGTGCGATGTGTAGGTGTCCTGATTTCTTTTTTTTTTTTTTTTGTCCACACAGTGTAAGAAACAGACTCCATCCATTCATCCACCCATGTGTTTATCTCTTTGACCGCTACACGGACCATTAATCTTCTGTGTAACGTCCACCGGGGGGGGGGGGGGGGGTGTTATTCTCGCTCGCCGCCACCTTTACGCTCACATTCACACACTCGCAGTCGGACATCAAAGCAGCTCGCACCCTTTTGTGAGTCCATTAGATCATTTTCTCATTATATCTGCGTGACCTGCATTTCGGTTCCAAAGGGAACGGAGCGGTGGAACGGGAACGGCCGAGCGGCGCTGTATTCGAGTGGGTGTATTAAAAAGTCCAGTATCAACCCCCCCCCCCATCCCCACCCCCCCCCCCCCCGCTGCTGCCGCCGCCGCCGCACACCGGACTCAACACCGGCGTCCGTTTGATCCGCTCTAAATCTGGCTCCTGCACAGATACCGTCCTGCAATCGGGGGACAAGGGGTAGCGGACGAAATCGAGCGTCGTAAACGAAGACGGGCGGACTGGAAGAACCATTAACGGGTCAATAAGTGCTGGAAAAAATGAGAAAATGGAGGGAACAGGGAAGAGGAGGAGTGAGCGGAGTGAGAAATTTGAGTCACATTCTTGGACGGCGTAATAGCTTAAAGCCATTAGAAGAATTGCAGAGTGCCACTGCTTAATCTAACACACACACACACACACACACACACACACACACACACACACACACACACACACACACACACATGCTCGAAGAAGATAACACTTTTCTCCACATTGCACTCGTCCCGCAGAGAGGCAGACGGTTTTGCACGGGGTGCGTCATCAGTCGTCATTGGATCGGTGGAACTCATGTGGATTCACGTGGATCTGCAGCTCGTGCACAAAAAAAACAAAAAAAACAACAACCTCCAGAAACCCATGCACACACCGAGAGGGCGTCGTGTCTTTGAGAATAACAGAGCCCCGTGGGGCAACTGTGAGAGTGCACAGATTCAGACTCGGAAAATGTCCGCGAGAGATTTAAAAAAGAGACCGAAATGTGGAAGCAATACAAAAGTCATGTAATAATCCTCCTAATTATTCGTGAGTGTGTTTACCGTGCAATAAATCCATGGGTTTGTCACTCGCCGTTCCCTTTACGAGCCAGACGGCGCTCTGACTTTGGTGGATTGCTATTTGAGCGGTGCAGCGACCTGAACTCATGAGGTTCTCTATTTGACTGTGAATAGAGAACCCACAGTATAGTGTGGACTATCCATCCATCCATCCATTATCTTCCACTTTATCCCCATGCCCATCCAGGGGAGAACATCTCAGGCGCTGGGCAGATACACCCAGGACAGGGCGCCAATCTATAGCTGGGCACACACGCACTCACACACACACTCTATATGGGGCAATTTGGAGAATTCACTTGACCATGATCCATGTTTTTGGACTTAGGATGTTTTTGGACTTAGGACTTAATGTTAGGAACAGGGGCGTTTTTAGGGTTTAGAAACATCAAGGGCTTTAGCCCAGATCCCTTATTGCCCCCTCTGTCCTCTTTAAAAATTGCCCTTTCATGAGGGTATTTATCAATTTTTCAAACCGTTGTTATATTCATTTAGTTTGATCATTTATCAGTTATTCATTCATTCATTATCTCCCGCTTTATCTTCTATTACGGTCGCGGTGGGGTTCCCCATGCCCATCCAGGGGAGAACATCTCGGGCACTGGACAGATAGACCCAGGACAGGACGCCAATCCATCGCTGGGCACACACTCACTCACTCACTCACTCACACAGACACACACCATATGGGGCAATTTGGAGAATTCAACTGACCTTGATCCATGTTTTTGGACTGTGGGAGGAAACCGGAGAACCCGGCGGAAACCCACGCGGACACGGGGAGAACATGGAAACTCCACCCAGATGGGGATTGGAACCGGGAATCAGATGGGGATGATGGGGATTCGAACCGGGGGGGGGGGGGGGGGGTTCCGTTCCCCATCCAGGGGAGAACGTTTCGGGCGCTGGGCAGATACACCCAGGACAGGACGCCAACCCATCGCTGGGCAACTATAATGTACATATGAGAATAATGTCACGAGACCCAACCCCTCACCCAGAACCAGCCAAAGATCCGGACGTGACCCCGGGGCCTTTTCCGGTTCATTGTTTTCCCGTGTTATTACCTTAGTTGCATAATTCTGTCATTTAAAACCTATTCATTAAAATGTTTACGTGAAATAGGATTCAGATGTTTATCAGCATCATGAAACGGAATCCAAGAATTTGTCTTATTTACAGTTCCATTCCTTATTACACAATATTTTGTCTGCTGTTATGACGCTTCGACTAAAAATAAACGAAGCCCTCTAACAGCCCAGCGAGAGAATCTATCGCTCGCTAATGAGGCAAACTCTGACTTTTAAACTGGGTCGCTGCTTTAATAGCTTCACTGAACCACAACATACAAACCTGAAAAATGGCCTCAGCTGAGTCCGGGTACCATTAGCACCACAAATGTGAGATTTATGACAGGGCTGTTAGTTTAATGTTCACTTAGAGCACACGGCGTGTTTCGAAATAGCAAACCGAGAGGGCATACGAATGTGGACCTCCTCAGACTAAGAGATATTAATGATATATAATATCATTCACTCATATATAGAATTATATAAATGCGTTTATTGAAAGCAAAATCGTAATTAATCTGTTCATCTGCGATCCGGATTTTGCTGAGTAACAGGATACCGGGTTCTCTGACAATGAAATACTGCCATCTGGTGGCCAACGTACAGAACGAATTTTATTTAAAGAAAAAACATTATTCATTCATCGCCCGGGGAGGGGGGGGTTCCCCATGCCCATCCATTGGGAGAACGTCTCGGGCGCTGGGCAGACACACCCAGGACAGGACACCAATCTATCACTGAGCACACACTCACTCACACACACACACACACACACTCTATATGGGGCAATTTGGAGAACTCAATTGACTTGATCCATGTGTTTGGACTGTGGGAGGAAACCGGAGAACCCGGAGGAAACCCACGCGACACGGGGAGAACATGGAAACTCCACCCAGATGGGGATTCGAACCGGGAATCCCTAGTGCTGAGAGGAGAACATGCCAAACCACTAAGCCACCGTGCCGCCCCCGTTATAAATACAATGTATTATTATTATCATCATTTTATTATTCAGTCATCCATTATCTTCCGCTTTTATCCTCTATTAGGGTCGGGGGGGGGGGTTCCCCATGACCATCCAGGGGAGAACGTTTTGGGCGCTGGGCAGATAGACCCAGGACAGGGCGCCAATCCATCACTGGGCACACACTCACTCACACACACACTCTATATGGGGCAATTTGGAGAACTCAATTGATTTGATCCATGTTTTTGGACTGTGGGAGGAAACCGGAGAACCCGGAGGAAACCCACACGGATACGGGGAGAACATGGAAACTCCACCCAGATTGGGGATTCGAACCGGGTATCCCTAATGCTGAGATGAGAACATGCTAAAGCACTAAGCCACCGTGCCGCCCTGAATAATATACCATATTTTATAAATCATTACAAACTAGTATGTTTTCAGTAATGCGTGTTGGTCAGATGGGCTTGGCATTGAGGACCCGTCTCGTAACGGAGTCCCGAAAACTTGAGTGGAGTGGAGTTTCAGTGCTCATCGGGGGCACGCGCCCCGCCTCCTCCGTCAATCTGGAAGCGGATATTAATAAACCTCAGAGCCAGACAGAGGAGGAGACGTATAAACGGATGGAACGTCAGTCACTCGCACGGCTTTCTTGCCAATCCCCGCTGACATGGAGTCATCCCATTCATAAAACATCAACGGCTCTGTGACATCCGTACACGCGTAAATCATCCATCCCACTGCCTCCTCCTCATTTCGGGCTCGTCAGCGGATTTGTAGTCTGCAGGCCGGGAGTTGTAATTACGTAGTTGCTGTAATGAAGATAATTCTGCGTGCAAAAAGTTTCAGACTCCCAGACATTTAAAAAAAAAAATCCTGGCGTCAGTCATGTCATCTCTTTATCCATCCATCCATTACCTACCGCTTTATCTTATATTAGGGTCGCGGGGGGGGGGGGGGGGGGGGGGGGGGGGGGGGGGGGGGGGGGGTGGGGGGGGGGGGGGGGGGGGGGGTGGGGGGGGGGGGGGGGGGACAAAGAGATAAGAGAAGAGAGAGAGAGAGAGACCTCCGGGTTCTCCGGTTTCCTCCCACAGTCCAAAAAACATGGATCAAGTCAATTGAGTTCTCTAAATTGCCCCATATAGAGTGTGTTTGAGTGAGTGAGTGAGTGTGTGCCCAGCGATGGATTGGTGCCCTGTCCTGGGTGTATCTGCCCAGCGCCCGAGACGTTCTCCCCTGGATGGGCATGGGGAACCCCCCGCGACCCTAATAGAGGATAAAGCGGGAGATAATGAATGAATGAATGAATGAATGTCCCTACAGGGCGGCACGGTGGCTTAGTGGTTTAGCATGTTCGCCTCTCAGCGCTAGGGATTCCCGGTTCGAATCCCAATCTGGGTGGAGATTCCATGTTCTCCCCTGTGTCCGTGTGGGTTTCCTCCGGGTTCTCCGGTCTCCTCCCACAGTCCAAAAACATGGATCAAGTCAATTGAGTTCTCCAAATTGCCCCATCTAGAGTGTGTATGTCTGTGTGAGTGAGTGTGTGTCCAGTGATAGATTGGCGCCCTGTCCTGAGTGTATCTGCCCAGCGCCCGAGACGTTCTTCCCTGGATGGGCATGGGGAACCCCCCCCCCCCGCGACCCTAATATAGGATAAAGGAGAAGATAATGGATGTATGTCCCTACGGTACCTCTTTATTTTTTGGTGGGTCCTTCTCTATCTCTCTCTCTTTGTCTCTCACACCCCGATACTTTCCATTCACTCTCAAAACATGGATCAAGGTCAATTGAGTTCTCCAAATTGCCCCATATAGAGTGATTATGTCTGTGTGAGTGAGTGTCCAGTGATAGATTGGCGTCCTGTCCTGGGTCTATCTGCCCAGCGCCTGAAACGTTCTCCTCTGGATGGGCATGGGGAACCCCCCCCACCCCCCGCCCCCGCCCCCCGCGACCCTAATATAGGATAAAGGAGAAGATAATGGATGTATGTCCCTACGGTACCTCTTTATTTTTTGGTGGGTCCTTCTCTATCTCTCTCTCTATCTCTCTCTCTTTGTCTCTCACACCCCGATACTTTCCATTCCCTCTCAGCCATCTTGTCTCCTTCGGTCTCACCTCTCCAGGCCCTCCCCATCTCTGTCCTGATTATCCCACTGGTCTATTTCTGCATCATCTCGGTGTTTAAGGGAGGGGCTGGAGGGTTTGGGTTTACAGAAATAGCGCGGGGCAGATGCAAAGTCGGGTCCCCGGATGCTCATTGAGACTGTGAAGTCATCGCATCTCAAGATGGCCGGCTGGACGATGAATCATCCACCGGCTCAGCGTCGTTCATCTGCTTTCCATTCTGTCTGCGCTTAAGACCCACAGCCGTCTTCATTCACGTCCTGGAGACTGTGCTGAGTTCCAAAGTACGGCTCACGTGTTACACCCATACAGCCCTCAGCCATTAAAGCACAGATAACAACTAATTTCATCGCTTTAATAGAAGAATATTGAGGCGGTGTAGATAATAAAGTAACATGTGCACAGATTGGATCTATAATCCTAATTAAAAATCGTTTGAATGACTTTATAAACCGATTTTTAAACCCATATTCGGCAACTCCGTGGATTCGGACTGTTTCCCGCCTTCCACAGTTTCCCGCCTTCCACAGTGCCCTCAAGCGGTTATGCACGGAACTACATTTCTTGTCGAATCCACGTGTTTTTTCTCCATTTGTGGGAATCTGAAAAGGTTTCAAAAGGAATAAAAAATAGTTTGAAATGCACGTGTGCATACAGTACCAGTCACATGTTTTTTGGACACGCCCCCTCCTCGTGTTGTCTTCCATTGTCCATGTCCTCCACTTATCATATAGATGGACTTTGTAGTTCTATAATTACAGACTGTAGTCCATCTGTGTTCTTTGTTGTTGTTAGTCCCCTGTTGGTTCTATGTTCTCTGTTGGTCAGGAGCATCACAGAACAGGTATCATTTGGGTGGTGGATTGGTGATTGGCGGGGGGTTTTAGTTTCATTTTTTTAATGTCTTAGTCACACGGCTGGGATAGGACTAATGCACCAAACATTCATTCATTCATTCATTCATTCATTCATTCATTCATTATCTCCCGCTTTATCCTCTATTAGGGTCGCGGTGGGGGGTTCCCCATGCCCATCCAGGGGAGAACGTCTCGGGCGCTGGGCAGATACACCCAGGACAGGGCGCCAATCTATCACTGGGCACACACTCACTCACACAAACACACTCTATATGGGGCAATTTTGAGAATTCAATTGACTTGATCCATGTTTTTGGACTGTGGGAGGAAACCGGAGAACCCGGAGGAAACCCACGCGGACACGGGGAGAACATGGAAACTCCACCCTGATGGGGATTCGAAGCCACCGTGCCGCCATGCACCAAACATTATTACCAAATAATCCCTGCTCTGTGGTGGTACTATTGGGGTTCTGGCCGTTAGAACAAAGAACACAGTATGAATGTAGAATTCAGTACTAGGTTGATTTTTCTCCCCTCTCCATGCTTCTCAGAATCCACGGTCTCATCTTGCATCTTGTCCTGTTTGAGGACATCTCATCACATTCGTCAGCTGACCACCTGAAGCCAAATCCTAACAAGATGAGGGCTCTTGAGTGTTCAGGGCAAGAGGCTTCCTGTCAAGATCGCGCCGTCTGTGGTTAGCAGACTTCCCGCTTCGGATCCCCATCTGGGTGGAGTTTCCATGTTCTCCCCGTATCTGCGTGGGTTTCCTCCGGGTTCTCCGGTTTCCTCCCACAGTCCAAAAACATGGATCAAGTCAATTGAATTCTCAAAAATTGCCCCATATAGAGTGTGTCTTTTTGAGTGAGTGTGTGCCCAGCGATGGATTGGCGCCCTGTCCTGGGTCTATCTGCCCAGCGCCCGAGACGTTCTCCCCTGGATGGGCATGGGGAACCCCACTGCGACCCTAATAGAGGATAAAGCGGGAGATAATGAATGAATGAACATATAGCTGCATAAATCACAAAAGACCATTATATCCATTCATTATCTTCTGCTTTATCCTATATTAGGATATTATGGTTCCCCATGCCCATTCAGGGGAGAACGTTTCGGGCGCTGGGCAGATACCCCCAGGACAGGGCGCCGATCTATCGCTGGGCACACACTCACTCACACAGACACACACACTCTATATGGGGCAATTTGGAGAACTCAGTTGTCTTGATCCATGTTTTTGGACTGTGGGAGGAAAGCGGAGAACCCGGAGGAAACACACACGGACACGGGGAGGACATGGAAACTCCACCCAGATGGAGATTCGAACCGGGAATCCCTAGCGCTGAGAGGAGAACATGCTAAACCACTAAGCCACCGTGCCACCAAAGGACTATTCATGTCTGTAAAATACTGTCTTACTTAAGACTTGCTGAAATGCATTAAGATCCCAGGTTTGTGAAAAGAACACAGACGTGGGTTCTGCATGTTCTCTCTGTGCCTGCATGTCCTCTCTGTGCCTGCATGGCCTTTAATTTCCTTCCATTTCTAAAGATATGCCGATGGGTCAATTAGTAACCCTAACTTGCCCCAGCCAACTAAAACTGTGCCAAGTCAAATCTGCAGATCTTTCTGCTGTTGCGCCCCCTAATGGAAACAACATAGGCATTTATATAAATGCTGGAACAGAAGCTGGGCCTTCCCCAAACTGTTCTTACAAAGTTGTACTCATACATTTGTCTGAAATATCTTTGCAAGCATCCTGTCTGTAACACTACAGTCTGTACAGTCACTACAACTCCATTTTATAAGACGGTGGAGAGACATAAATCGTACTTATACTGCCCCCTTGTGGACAAATATGTACTAGCATGAGTTAGATGGATTGCACTGGGTTATTAGGTTTTTTATAGTTGTTTACATTCATTCATTCTTTCATTATCTTCCGCTTTATCCTATTTTAGAGTCGCGGGGGGGGGGGGGGGGGGGGGGGGGGGGTTCCCCATGCCCATCCAGGGGAGAACGTCTCGGGCGCTGGGCAGATAGACCCAGGACAGGGCACACACTCACTCACACAGACACACTCTATATGGGGCAATTTGAGGACTCAATTGACTTGATCCATGTTTTTGGACTGTGGGAGGAAACCGGAGAACCCGGAGGAAACCCACGCGGACACGGGGCGAACATGGAAACTTCACCCCGATTGGGATTCGAACCGGTGAGAGGTAGATGTGCTGATTTGTTTACACGTAAAATTCATTCATTCATTCATTATCTTCCGCTTTATCCTCTATTAGGGTTGTGGGGGGGGGGGGGGTTCGGGCGCTGGGCAGATAGACCCAGGACAGGGCGCCAATCCATCGCTGGGCAGACACTCACTCACACAGACACACTCTATATGGGGCAATTTGGAGAATCCAATTGACTTGATCCATGTTTTTGGACTGTGGGAGGAAACCGGAGAACCCGGAGGAAACCCAGGCGGACACGGGGAGAACATGGAAACTCCACCCAGATGGGGATTCGAACCTGGAATCCCTAGTGCTGAGAGGAGAACGTGCTAACCACTAAGCCACCGTGCTGCCTACACCTAAAATTAATTACTTAAAATTAATTTTTCATAATGAATCAACAAAACTACACTATAACTTGTACGCACACAACGCCTGGCACCACCACCACCACCACCACCACCACCACCTCATGATCACTTAAATGCTAAAAATCCTCCACCAACCAAATAACACCTGATTTTTCGAAAGGCTGATTAATAGAGCACCCAAATGAGAGGCCTCGCGGTTTATACATCATATATTCTGACTCATTTACAACCAAATATAACTATAAAATACACGCCTTCATTTATTTTCTTGCTCATTTATAAAATACCTAACAACAACCACCTACTACCATATTCTTTTATCGGGTGATTCTGTCTTTAGGAAGCAGATACTGTAGAATTACCTTTAACGTTCACCGTGTTTCATTTCTGTCATGCATAATTGATATGGAACCTTCGCTGTGAATATCATGCTGTCAAGCCTGTGTTTACTTTATAATTACTTTTTACTCGTGCTTTTTTAAAAGGTTCCTAACCTTAATTGCCTCATATTTTACCCGTCCTTTGTAGGAATTACCCTGCAATTAGCAACGTATACATTGCAGTACGGCAATTACAGCGAGGCCATATAAAACTGAGGGGAAAAAAAACATTGTTAAGTATCTTAACTGCTGATTAAAACCCTAAGGCAGCTATAATGAAGCATAGAACTGCAGTCATGATTGTTTTTCCACACAGAAGCTGTTTATGAAGAGTGTAGGTACAGGGACGAGCAAACTGTACATAGTGAACTGTACAAATATGCATTAAGCCTTATAATAATAATAATAATAATAATAATAATAATAATAATGGGCATGTTCTCCTCTCAGCGCTAGGGATTCCCGGTTCGAATCCCCATCTGGGTGGAGTTTCCATGTTCTCCCCGTGTCCGTGTGGGTTTCCTCCGGGTTCTCCGGTTTCCTCCCACAGTCCAAAAACATGGATCAAGTTAATTGAGTTCTCCAAATTGCCCCATATAGAGTGTGTCTGTGTGAGTGAGTGTGTGTACTGTGATAGATTGGCGCCCTGTCCTGGGTGTATCTGCCCAGCGCCCGAGACGTTCTCCCCTGGATGGGCATGGGGAACCCCCCCCACGACCCTAATATAGGATAAAGCAGAAGATAATGAATGAATGAATAATAATAATAATAATAAGAGCGGCACAGTGGCTTAGTGGTTTAGCATGTTCTCCTCTCAGCACTGGGGATTCCCAGTTTGAATCCCCATCTGAGTGGAGTTTCCATGTTCTCTCCGTGTCCACATGAGTTTCCTCCGGGTTCTCCGGTTTCCTCCCACAGTCCAAAAACATGGATCAAGTCAATTGAGTTCTCCAAATTGCCCCATATAGAGTGTGTCTGTGTGAGTGAGTGTGTGCCCAGCGATGGATTGGTGTCCTGTCCTGGGTGTATCTGCCCAGCGCCCGAAACGTTCTCCCCTGGATGGGCATGGGGAACCCCACCGCGACCCTAATAGAGGATAAAGTGGGAGATAATGAATTAATGAATGAATGAATAATAATAATAAAATAAAAAATACAGAGATAAATCACAAGAAGTGAGTTTAAAGCAGTCAGTCAGACATAAACGGTGTATTTTTTATTATAAGGCGTATTTTTTACTTTGACTCACACGTTGTGATTTATCTGAAATTCATAATTAATATTAGTACTATTATTATAATTAGTGTATCACAGTAGAGTACCAATTTGTAATAGTACCGTCCAGGAGAGGTGTGACAGATGTTAGCATTGCAGGGATATAGTGGGGGGTTTGGCTTTGGGTGGGCTTATCTGTAAAACTCCAGCCTTATAATCCTTGGCAATTCACAAATGCACAACACAACAGAATGTCCACATGGCTTTTCCTCCCACAGTCCAAAAACATGGATTCAAGGTGAATTGAATGCTTTAAATTGCCCCATATAGAGTGAGTTTGTGTGGGTGAGTGTGTGCCCAGCTATAGATTGGCGACCTGTCCTGGGTGTATCTTTCATTCATTCATCCATTCATCCATTATCTCCCGCTTTATCCTCTATTAGGGTCGCGGTGGGGTTCCCCATGCCCATCCAGGGGAGAACGTCTCGGGTGCTGGGCAGACACACCCATGACAGGGCGCCAATCTATCACTGGACACAAACACACTCTATATGAGGCAATTTGGAGAACTCAGTTGACTTGATCCATGTTTTTGGACTGTGGGAGGAAACCCACGCAGACACGGGGAGAACATGGAAACTCCACCCAGATGGGGATTCGAACCGGGAATCCCTAGCACTGAGAGGCGAACGTGCTAAACCACTAAGCCACCATGCCACCCCCAATTAATTAACTAATTAGTGGTAATTAATTAATTTGTTTTCTATTGATAAATTGCCCACTTTCTACTAAATTTCTACTAATTTATTCATTCATTCATGTCTTTTGGATCCTCTATTAGGGGTCGGGTTGGGTTCCCCAGCCCATCCAGGGGAAACATCGGGCGCTGGGCAGATACACCCAGGACAGGAAACTATCACTGGACACACACTCACTCACACACACTCTATATGGGGCAATTTGGAGAACTCAATTGACTTGATCCATGTTTTTGGACTGTGGGAGGAAACCGGAGAAAGGAAACTCCACCCAGGGGAGAACATGGGACTCCACCCAGATGGGGATTCGAACCGGGAATCCCTAGAGCTGAGAGGCGAACGTGCTAAACCACTAAGCCACCATGCCACCCCCAATTAATTAACTAATTAGTGGTAATTCATTAATTTGTTTTCTGTTGATAAATTGCCCACTTTCTACTAAATTATATACTTCACAAGCAGAATTATTCATTCATTCTTTCATTATCTCCCGCTTTATCCTCTATTAGGGTCGCGGTGGGGTTCCCCATGCCCATCCAGGGGAGAACGTTTCGGGCGCTGGGCAGATACACCCAGGACAGGACCCCAATCCATCACTGGGCACACACTCCCTCACACAGACACACTCTATATGGGGCAATTTGGAGAACTCAATTGACTTGATCCATGTTTTTGGACTGTGGGAGGAAACCGGAGAACCCGGAGGAAACCCACATGGACATGGGGAGGACATGGAAAACTCCACCCCGATGGGGATTCGAACCGGGAATCCCCAGCGCTGAGAGGAGAACATGCTAAACCACTAAGCCGCCGTCTGGTTTCAATAAAAGCATCGTGATAAATGAAGAGGTTGTGGGTTCGTAACTCTTATTAAATATTAAAGTAGGCGTACTGTGATTGGCCAACATGATCCGATCGACAGTCCCGACCAATAGGCGCGCACGAGGGGGGCGGGATTAGCTACTCGTGGAAACTGAATCCTGCAGTGGAGGAAAGAAAAAAATAATAATAAAAAAAAAATAATAAAAAAGGATGGAGTGTTAGTTCTGTAGATTTTTAGGGTTTAAAAATATAAGGACACGCTGCAAAGTGTAGATAGAAGGCAAAAGACACTCGAGCTTTATTCGCGATGGCTGTTAGAAGAGCGCCTCAGCTCGGAAGGCTCAGACGTTAGCCGGTTAGCCGGAGCTCCGACACCCGGAGATCGGACCGATTAAAGCCGCGTTTCAGCTGTCAGATCGCGGGGTCCGATCTCATACAAGGCTCGTACGAAGCTCCATCCGACAGAAGTGTGTGGACGGACCGAACCTGACAGGTAGGACCGGGCTTCCTTCAATCTGACCGACACCGACGTGGTGGCGATCGCTAGCCCCAGCAAGGTAATCCGATTTTACCTTCCAAACGATGTAATCCAGTCGATTCCATTCAAACCGAATCGATTAATAATCGTAGAAAAAGTAGTCTGTGCCTTTTTTTTTTTCAAAGCCTTTTTATTTTTTTTCATCGCACGTCATCACCCATCTCGCTAGGTGTGTATTACACTGACACTCTACAGCTTTAAACCCTAAAAAACGACCATTTCTAACATTTATTCCAGCTGCACACGTTTGTCTGACGTTTGACTTTAAATGGTGTGAAATCTTGGTTTTGTTGTTTGTTTGTTTGCCTGTTAAATAACGTTGCATTGGGCTTGAGCTGGGATCCAGACTCGCCTGAATCCGAATCGGTCTAGTGATTCGAACCCGAAAAGTCACTGTCAACTAGATTATTTTGGGGTTAAATAAGGACAGACTGTTTCACGGGTTTAGGATTAAACTCCAAAACGTGTTCGGGTTTTTGGGCGAACAATATTCGAGCTGAATTCAGCTACACTTCGGGTGTGAGTCGACTCCTGTGATTTGCGAACGTTGTGGTCAATAGTGAAGAATCGACTCTTAGCCCGAGGCTCTGGGACTGTGCTATAGGTTTATCTTAATCTTTTTTTTTGTGTGTTGCGATGTTAATTCATAGATAACGTGTATATTTTGTTTCCTCCAGAAGGCTGGAGGTTTTGTTTCGGTTGGATGATTCTATCCGGGCAGCCGGCTGAGCTGGCGGCCTGGGTGTGAAGCCGAGTGCGGCTCCGTTTACGCGTCACTTTTTTTTTTGTTTTTTTTTGTAGAAATCACAGTTTAAAGCACACACTTTCATAATAACCCGTTTTTCTAAGATGTTTCAGACGTAAAAGCGTCAATAAAACTCGCTAAATCCAGCTAATGGACAAAGTGAGACTTCCCCACCCAGCCGGGCCACATTTACCTCCCCGGTGCCAGGCTGAGCATTGATCCGCCCTGTGCGCTCTCTGAAGCGGCCAGGCTGCGATGCGCCGCCCGCCCCCGAGCCTGGCTGTATCCAAAAACACACCCAAAAACCAAAAAAAGCCCACGTTCATAACCTTGCAGGACAATGTTTAGCATTGAAAACGTTTTTGGAAACCATAACAAACACGCCTGAACTGAGGATTCATCAAAATTGTCTATTTATTATATGATGATGTGTTTTATTTCATGCCATTTAATCACAAATCATCCCATTTCATCCAAACGCAGCGTTTGGAATCATTTATTTGTGCCTTTAGACAAACATTCATCACTTAAGCAAAGAAAGTAAAAACAGTATACACCAGCAGAGTAGATCGGCATGGTTTTTAACACATCAGCAGTTTTAGGTAATGAATGACTGGCTGTGGGACGTTTCATCCATTTATCCCTGAAACCATTTGTTAGGTCGGGTAAGGTTTTCTTTCTTTTTTTTTATTTATTATTTTATTATTATTTTAGGCGGCACGGTGGCTTAGTGGTTGGCACGTTCTCCTCTCAGCGCTAGGGATTCCCGGCTCGAATCCCAATCTGGGTGGAGTTTCCATGTCCTCCCCGTGTCCGCGTGGGTTTCCTCCGGGTTCTCCGGTTTCCTCCCACAGTCCAAAAACATGGATCATGGTCAATTGAATTCTCCAAATTGCCCCATATAGAGTGTGTGAGTGAGTGTGTGTCCAGCGATGGATTGGCGCCCTGTCCTGGGTGTATCTGCCCAGCGCCCGAAACGTTCTCCCCTGGATGGGCATGGGGAACCCCACTGCGACCCTACTACAGGATAAAGCGGTAGATAATGAATGAATTATTATTTTATTATTATTATTATTATTATTATTATATTTTTTTCTTAGGGTCTCTTTGTGGGACAGTCAAGATCCTTCACTATGCCCTACCCAACCATGCCCATAGACCCTGTTGTAAGCACTGAGATGTTGTCATGCTGAAACAGAAACTGGACCTTCCCCAGACTGTTTCCACAATTGTCCAATGTGCATGGCTAGGGGGCCTGGTTTTTAATCAGAGTGTCAATTAACATTTTTGACATCCTTTCGTGGACTTCATCACCCACCCACGTGTACTCATTTTTGGTTTATCTCCGGTGAGATTTATCTGGCAGTGCCAAGCTTCAGAATGCACATTTTATTTTAATCTGCATTTACCTGCAGGACTGTCATTCTCAGAGCCACTAGTCAGAGGCTTAATGTTTATCCTTTAGACTCAGTATTTTCTGCTTTGTCATGACTCTTTAACATTTGGATCAAGACTTGTATTTTCATTCATTCATTATCTCCCGCTTCATCCTCTATTAGGGTCGCGGTGGGATTCCCCATGCCCATCCAGGGGAAAACATCTCGGGCGCTGGGCAGATACACCCAGGACAGGGCGCCAATCCATCGCTGGGTACACACTCACACACTCAAACACAATCTATATGGGGCAATTTAGAGAACTCAAATAACTTGATCCATGTTTTTGGACTGTGGGAGGAAACCGGAGAACCCGGAGGAAACCCACGCATGACACAGAAATGGAAACTCCACCCAGATGGGGATTCGAACCGGGAATCCCTAGCGCTGAGAGGCGAACGTGCTAAACCACTAAGCCACCGTGCCGCCCTAAGACTTGTATTTTATTAATTAATTAATTAATTATCGTCCGCTTTATCCTCTATTAGGGTCGCGGTGGGCCCATCCACGTCTCGGGCACTGGGCAGATACACCCAGGACAGGGCGCCAATCTATCACTGGACACACACTCACACAAACACACTCTATATGGGGCAATTTGGAGAACTCAGTTGACTTGATCCATGTTTTTGGACTGTGGGAGGAAACCCACGCGGACACAGGGATGGGGAATCGAGACCATGTTAGGAGGGAGAGATCAAGGTGTCCAGGTGATGTTTTTTGTTGTCAGAATGATTGGCAGGAGAGGAAGGCTGAAGGGGTCATGGATGTGGTAAGATGGAGAACAATAATCGATTGTGGCAGGGGAAGAAGGTTCTGCTTTGTTTGTAGACCTTCTGAGTCAGTCCGCATAATTACACCTGTGGAAGCACCTGCCAGCGACGAAAAGTCAAAGCGTGTCCGGCGTTTGGCCTGTAAAGCAGTGATGCTCAAATCAAGAATGCAGACATATGGACATGACGTCCAGCTCGGTTTGAGACAAAGAGGCCCTTGAACTAACATTTTGCTAATCTCTGTTTTATGAATGACACAAAAGAATGTATTGCAGCTGAACAGAAACCACATGAATGTGGTTCATTCTCTTTCGCTTTGTGATTCAGCCACATGCTTTTAATGGTGTCATGAAGCTCAGGGACAAAACGCTGGTGGGTGGATTATTACATTATATGAGGTCATTTCACAGATGCTTTTATCTGGAGTGATTTACAAGTGTCCCAGAATGATGTGTGGGGTCAGAGCACAGGGTCGGTCCTAATAGAGCCCCCTGGAGCAATCAGGGCTAAGGAACCTGCTCATGGGCCCATATTCGCAACTCTGGGGTTGAACCTCTAATCTTCATATCGATATCCCAACACTCTCACCATGAAGCTCTCACACAACATTCATTCATTCATTATCTCCCGCTTTATCCTCTATTAGGGTCGCGGTGGGGTTCCCCATGCCCATCCAGGGGAGAACGTCTCGGGCGCTGGCAGATAGACCCAGGACAGGGCGCCAATCCATCGCTGGGCACACACTCACTCACACAGACACACTCTATATTGGGCAATTTTGAGCATTCAATTGACTTGATCCATGTTTTTGGACTGTGGGAGGAAACCGGAGAACCCGTAGGAAACCCACGCAGACACGGGGAGAACATGGAAACTCCACCCAGATGGGGATTCGAACCGGGAATCCCTAGCGCTGAGAGGAGAATGTGCTGACCACTAAGCAGTTCCCATTCAGCAGTTCAATCAACATAAGTCTTGAGTTTATGTGCCTTAAAGTGCACCATTACAAAGTGTGGAAAATAATTACCGTATTTTCCGGACCATGAGGCGCACCGTATTATAAGGCGCAGTCTGAATTACGGGGTCTATTTCTGTATTTGAGCCACGTATAAGGCGCACCGTACTATAAGGCGCAGTCTGAATTAGGGACTCTATTTCTGTACGGTACTTATTCTGTACGGCTCTGTATTATAAGGCACTCGCTAAAACATACGATCTACAAGAAAAGTAAAGGATGCAAAACGCTGATTTATAATTGAAGTTTATTCTACTACTTGATAAAACACACATTATTTTTAATCTCTCTTCTCCCACAAATCCATCAGCGTCCTCGTCTTCTG
>JAFMOC010000608.1:255000-267500 GCA_019802505.1 Corydoras sp. C115 | reverse complement strand
ACTAGGGCTGCAACTAACGATTATTTTGATAATCGATTAATCGGTCGATAATTTTTTCCGATTAATCGGATAAATTAAAAAATATTTTTCCATGTCTTTACATTTACATTTAATGACTTAGCAGACTTTTTTTTTTTTTTTTACTGTTTTTCAGTAAAATTATTCTATAGTATAGTATTATATATAGTAATTTTATTCAAAATGTTTAAGTTAACATTTCCTGTAATGAATGAAAAACACAATGAAAGAAATAATGCATCATCTAAACGTCCCTCACTTAACAACAAAAATAAACTCCAAATAACACATGATACTCAGTTGCCCTCAGTAATGAACCAAATATTGTCTGTTCTGTAGCCTATTAGAAAAAAAATAAATTAACAAATGAACTAATTAACAACCAGCTATGGAAAAAAAATAATTAACAAATTAGTCAGTTAACAAAAAAAAAAAAAACCTCTTGTGTGAAATTTCAATTGGACACCGGGACATGTGTGTCTGCTTTGCACACTGTGTACAAAGCTTCCCGCGGTCTGAAGGGGGCGCTCCCCTGCAGGGTGCTGCTATTGATTCGCTAACAACCAGGACATGTCCTCACTTTAAAAAATAAACCGGGACGCCCGGGACAGGACGTGACATACGGACATGTCCCGGGAAATACGTATGTTGTAGCTTCATCCTCATCAGTGTTTAGTTTCAGGTGGTGTATCATCACTGTGCTGCTGCGTTCATGTTCGCAGAGCTGCATGTTCCACGTTCTTTAGTTTCAGCGGTTGGCTGCGTTTCATTTGTGCGATTTATCAACTTGTTTTGCAGACTCTGCCTCGTTCTGTTCAACCCGCTATTATTTTCCAGCGTTATCGATACTTTGGATAATCGATTTTTATCGGTTTTATCGATTCGTTGTTGCAGCCCTAGATTTAAACCAAACTACCGGATTTCAAACATAAACACCAGCTCAGCAGACGTAGCGCTGAGGTTTTACACCCTCGAGGGGGTTAACCACATGTTTGTCCTCATGTTCTTCACGCTGTAAAAATGTTTTATTTGATGTTTGGATGAAGATCATCGGATGCCAGGAATCACAGAGATCCGCTTGTGTGTTCTCCGTTAAACATGTGCATCACATTAAACCCCTGTGATGTTTATGTAATGCACAACGAGGTGCTTTCGCTTTCTCTCCAGATGTCTGACTTTAATTAATCATAGCACATGTATTTAAATAAGTCTGAGCATCCAGTAGGGGTCGCCGTGGTGGAAAAATTCATTCATTCATTATTCATTCATTATCTCCTGCTTTATCCTCTATTAGGGTTGCGGGGGGGGGTTCCCCATGCCCATCCAGGGGAGAACGTTTCGGGTGCTGGGCAGATACACCCAGGACAGGGCGCCAATCCATCGCTGGGCATACACTCACTCACACACACACACACTTTATATGGGGCAATTTTGAAAATTCAATTGACCTGATCCATGTTTTTGGACTGTGGGAGGAAACCGGAGAACCCGGAGGAAACCCACGCACCGGGAGAACATGGAAACTCCACCCAGTTGGGGATTCGAACCTGGAATCCCTAGCGCTGAGAGGAGAACATGCTAACCACTAAGGGTGGAAAAATTTGTATGTTTAATTCGGCACAGGTTTCCACCCGATGCTCGTTCACCGGTGCGTAACCCACCAATGGCTGGGGCAATTTAGTATATTTAGTTTACCTACGGATATGGGGGACTCGGGTCCCCGCTCCAAATTAAAATGGTTATTTTGAAACACCTGAGAATCAAACCCGGAAATTGTAGTTCTGCGTCATGTCCCAGAGTGTCATGTCCCACTCTTTGGGAGCTAGCTGTGTTCTGACTTCGGCGGGCTGCTATTTCAACGGCGCGGTGCAAACTATTGTGCGTAAATTAATGCCATCACGTTAAACTAGTAAGCAGTAACAGGGTCATTAAATACATTGTTCGGAATTTAATTTTTTTTTTACCCCCCCCCCCCCCTTTTGTTTCCCAGATGTTTGATTGTGAGTGTAACAAATCTGTAAGTAGAGTATTAAGCAGTCAATTTAACCGTATTATTAAACGGGGATTCCCCGTCCTTAAATCTGATTGGCTGAGCCGTTTGTCCAGCCATGACATCGTTAACAACACCACCTCTGAGCGCTTCACATTCGTGTGATATACAATACATTATTCCACTTTTTCTTTTTTTTTTTTTTAATAAACTGTGTTCTGTAATTTGGCCACTAGATGACAGTGTTGGCTTGTTGGAGAAACCAGATTCGATTACAAAAACAGATTATTGATGATTTTGCTTTCAGTTAATGTGTTTATGAATTAAACCTTGTTTTATTATAGTGTGTTTGTAAGTATTTATTTTTTTAACCAATAAGACCCTCGAGGTTTTGTATTATTGTGAATAAATTACAGGACAGAGGTGTAACTGTACTCTGCTATGACACTTCTTTCCCCTGATTTTTTCAAAATAATGCCACGCCCTTCGTACCTTATTGCTTTATTCATACAGTGGATTCTGGTTTTGTTGTATATAATGGATTTAAATAATTTTTTTAAATCCATTTTGTTGATTCTCGAAGTACAGGGACGTGAGGCTCATCTTATTCGTTTTTTTTTTTTTTTTTTATTTGCCTGTAAAATTTAAATAAATGCAAAACATTTTCAAGGCCGAGAGCTTGCAGCTCTTAGTGTAACACGTTCCAGGTGTTGCAGCTTAGTAACATTTTGTGAAAACTCCTCAAACTGTACCGACTCCGAAAGCGAGCCATGAATCCGAATTCAAACGACGGGACGGAGAACATTATGGAACTTGCTCGGTGCATTGCCACGGTCATGCCGGAAGCACGAAAAGGGCCTTCCCCAAACCCATCCATTCATTATCTTCCGCTTGGTCCTTTATTAGGGTCGCGGGGGGTTCCCCATGCCCATCCAGGGGAGACCGTTTCAGGCTGGGCACACACTCACTCACTCACACAAACACACTCTATATGGGGCAATTTGGCGAATTCAATTGACGTGATCCATGTTTTTGGACTGTGGGAGGAAAGCGGAGAACCCGGAGGAAGCCCACGCGGACATGGGGAGAACATGGTTACCTGCCCCTGTTACCTGACCCATACATGCCTATTATCCATTCAAACGCCGGCCGCTCATGTTTGACCTCATCCCGGTCCAATCGGCATGGTTCGCAACCGTCGCATCCCTCCGTATGACGGCCCTCCCTCTGTACTGTGCAGGACAATAATGCCACGCCCCCTCATATCTTTTTGCTGTAGCGTACTGAGGGTTCCCCATGCCCATCCAGGGGAGAACGTCTCAGGTGCTGGGCAGATTCACCCAGGACAGGGCGCCAATCTATCGCTGGGCACACACTCACTCACACAGACACACTCTATATGGGGCAATTTGGAGAACTCAATTAACTTGATCCATGTTTTTGGACTGTGGGAGGAAAGCGGAGAACCCGGAGGCAACCCACGCGGACACTGGGAGAACATGGAAACTCCACCCAGATGGGGATTCGAACCGGGAATCCCTAGCGCTGAGAGGAGAACATGATAAACCACTAAGCCACCGTGCCGCTCCCTTCCCCAAAGCGTTTTCTCAAATTAGTGTCCACATGGATTGAATGAAACATGAGTTGAAGGTTTGAGAGTTCTGTCTGATCTTCTGTCTGATCTTCGGTGTACAGGGCGTGTCTTCTGGAGCCTCATGACTCAGAGCGGGTTCCATTGTGTGGTGGAGCATGTACACATGAGATGCCAGTGACTTTAGGAACCGCGAGTGCACAATGTCCGCTTTGAACGGAGCACGATCCAAAGCTCGGACGCTCGGCTCTCTTTTTTTCATTCATTCATTCATTCATTATCTCCCACTTTATCCTCTATCAGGGTCGCGGTGGGGTTCTCCATGCCCATCCAGGGGAGAACGTCTCGGGCGCTGGGCAGATACACCCAGGACAGGGCGCCGATCCATCGCTGGACACACACTCACTCACACAGACGCACTCTATATGGGGCAATTTGGCGAATTCAATTGACTTGAGCCATGTTTTTGGACTTTGGGGGAGGACATGGGAACTCCACCCAGATGGGGATTCGAACCGGGAATCCCTAGCGCTGAGAGGAGAACATGCTAAACCACTAAGCCACCGTGCCGCCCTTCTTTTTTTTCTACAGAATGTAACCGTAGAACGACAAGTCCATCTTTACAGTACGTGGAACTGAGAACATGGACGAGTGGAGCAAAAAGGGGCGTGGCCAAACATTTGACTGATTTGTCAGCATCGCGGGGGGGGGGGGGGGTTCCCCATGCCCATCCAGGGGAGAACGTCTCGGGCGCTGGGCAGATACACCCAGGACAGGGCGCCAATCTATCGCTGGACACACACTCACTCACACAGACACACTCTATATGGGGCAATTTGGAGAACTCAATTAACTTGAGCCATGTCTTTGGACTGTGGGAGGAAACCGGAGAACCCGGAGGAAACCCACGCGTACACGGGGAGGACATGGAAACTCCACCCAGATGGGGATTCGAACCGGGAATCCCTAGTGCTGAGAGGAGAACGTGCTAAACCACTAAGCCACCGTGCCGCCCTCTTTTTTTTTTTTTTTTTTTTTTTTTTAGTTTACTCTCTTCTCATGTCTTTCCTCTGAAGCTCTGCATCGGCGATGTTCGCGTGATAAACAGTGAAACCGACGTCAGGATGGTGAAACCCAACGTGTTGCGGCTTGCTGTCGTTCACCAAATTCATTTTCGTTTCATCGTTTCAGTTGGCGTTGGCTTGGCACCGATGGCATGAGCGTCTTTGATGTGCAGGCGTGAGAGAGTGATCGATCATCGGTCCGATCGTTAATCAGCCACCCGTCGGTCCCCGAGTCTCTCGCTGTATAAATTAAACAACCAAACATGTACTTTAACTCAATGTGACCCTTTATTTGGATTTATTTAAATGTTCTGGATCCGGCGCGGTGGCTTAGTGCTCATTACGTTCTCCTCTCAGCATTAGGGATTCCCGGTTCGAATCCCCATCTGGTTGGAGTTTCCATCCTCCCCGTGTCCACATGGGTTTCCTCCGGGTTCTTCGGTTTCCTCCCACAGTCCAAAAAACATGGATCAAGTCAATTGAGTTCTCCAAATTGCCCCATATAGAGTGTGAGTGAGTGTGTGTCCAGCGATAGATTGGCGCCCTGTCCTGGGTCTATCTGCCCAACGCCCGAAACGTTCTCCCCTGGATGCCCCCCCGCGCGCGCGACCCTAATATAGGATAAAGTGGTCAAATGTTTTGGCCACGCCCCTTGGTTTTGCTCCACTCGTCCATGTTCTCAGTTCCACGTACTGTAAAGACGGACTTGTCGTTCTACGGTTACATTCTGTAGACCGTCCAGTACATAAAGTGTACTCTGTTCTAATGGTCAGGACTGAGCAGGGATTATTGGGTGGGTGCATTAGTCCTATCCCAGCAGTGTGACTGAGGTGTTTAAATGAAACTACAGCAGCACTGCTGCACTAGAACCCCCCTCACCACATCAGTGTCACTGCAGAGCTGACCATCAACAATCCACCACCCAAATGATACCTGTTCTGTGATGCTCCTGACCAACAGAGAACCAAAAGGGGACTAACAACAACAAAGAACACAGATGGACTACAGTCTGGAATTATAGAACTACAAAGTCCATCTATATGATAAGTGGAGGACATGCACATGGTAGTGATCTCTACATATGGCCCTAATCTAGTGCACCATAATAGGGTGTCTTGGGCGTGGTCTGCTTAAATTCTGTCTATAATAATAATAATAATAATAATTAGGGGTGAGCTGCAATATTCGCTGATTCGACGATTCAATTCGGAGAACCGTAGTCGACTATGAACCTCATAGTCGAATGTACCATTTTGACCACATGGGGGCGCCCATGGCTGCTGCTAAGCATTAGTTTTTACATGAAATGTCTTTGTTTTCGTTACATTTATAGCCTTTTGTCAAATAAAATCATCCTAATTTCTGTTAATATATTTTTTTAATGATGTGTGCGCTTTAACCCATTTACGGTGCTCTAGAAAAACAAGTAAAATATTTTAAAAAATCCTTTTTAAAAACCACGCTTATAGCGCCATCTTGTGGTGAAACTTTAACTGATTCGACCATCAGTCGAATATAGGGAAAATCTGACGAATCAGATTCGACTATGAAAATCCTTAGTTGAAGACACCCCTAGAACAATAATAATAATAAATTTTATTTGTAGTGCACTTTACATTTGGTCACAAATCTCAAAGTGCTACATAGTAACAACACTATGAAACCATCAATCAATTAAGAATGCTAAGTTCTCTAAGTTCTCTATAGTTGTCTAAAAGCTGGCAATGAATTTTTTAGGATCCCGTCGTTTTAATTGTATCAAAAGTGATGTCCGGTTACTTTGAGATGAACACCCTTCCTCCTCTTTTCTTCCAGATGACCCCCACTCGGCAAGGAGCCCACCATCCGGCAAGGAGCGTCACTCCTGGACCTTAGACATGACGTCTAAACCCAAAAACTTTTTTTCTCCTTTGAAAGATTACGTAGATTATTGCGCTGAGGACAAACCAAGAACGCCGATGGAAGCGTGAGCAGGTTCGAGTCGCTCTTCAGAGACTGCGTCCTAACTTTATGTAATCCTCCCGCATTCGCCCAACGCCCTCGTTCCAAAAAAAAAAAAAAAAAAAAAATATATCCCTGAATGTTTTTACATTTATTTATTTAATTTTTTAGAAATTGTTCCACTGACCTAAATCAGGGATATATATAGATATATTTTATTGTCTCGATAGTTAAGTTTTTATAGTGGGCGCTCTGCTGTTGTGTGAGGATGGAGTGACTCGGCTTGGGTTTTAATTAATCTGCATAGACGTTCCGATGTTTTTTGTCAGGATGAGCGACAGCTGGAGGTGATTCGCCCGCCGTCTCCCAGTTCCCGCATACGTCGCCGTGGGGTGGGGTGGGGGGGGTTATAAACGAAACCAAACCAACTACAAAACAGGACTAGCTCGTTCATTTCAAGTGGACTCGACTAAGTTCTGGGCCGTTTTTTTTTTTGTTTGTTTTTTTTTTTTTTGTTCTCTACCTCTGAAACGAAACAAGAACCCAAATTACATTTCAGAACCTCCACAGCAGGAACCAAAGCAGCTGCTCACTCATTTATAGTCTTTACGTTGGCGCCGCGGCAACACTAATAATTCTGCTTCATGTCGCTTTTTTTTTTTTTTTGTTTTTGTCATCTTTATGCCGATAAGTTGATTTCGGAATGAACCTTAGTGAATGATTTCCGATGTTCTTCAGAGATCAGGAGAACCCGCTCAGATAACAAACAGCTTTATTATTATAGCATTAGACGTAAATCTAAGACGCTGATATAATTTAAAATTGGTTTAAACGCATCCGCCTATCGCTGAGCGGCTTCGCAGCTGATCCCCGCCGTTTGCTCCCGTGTTCTGTTGTGTGTTCCCGTTTTCCATTCCGGCGGAACCATGTCGGGACGTTGTTGCTATGGTGCGTTGAATCGCGGGAGAGTGGGACCGCCGCGCTTCCCTTAGCTCCTCGTTTCCGTGCCTCGCTTGTGAAACGGGCGGTTTCTCAGTGACTGCTCCTACCGGTGTACACTGGGTAATGCCGAACAGCAGTAAGAGTGGGGGGTTGTCAGACCCCGCCTCCCCTCCCCATCCCACCGTTCCGACCCGCCCCCTTCGACCAAGCCGCTACGTCCCGGTGTCTGCCGCCACAGCTTTCCTGGTGGGCGCGACGACGCTCTTCTTCTGCTTTACGTGAGTACGACCGGCGGCGCTGCGTCGGTAAGAATACGCCATGTGAGCAAAAGTATTCGGACACACCGACATGTTCATTAGATCTATGGTGAAATGGTGAAATGGTCGCTGCCAAATTTGCGAGGACTTTTGTTTTACAGTCCAGCATTTTGACATGAATTCGAATGGAGATTGTGATCCTGTCATCCATCCATTAGTGCATGTGTCATGTGTGGATGTCCAAATACTTTTGCCCATATGGTGGTTTATATTGTCCCTTGAGGGTTTTCGTGTGTGTGTGTGTGTATATATATATATATATATATATATATATATATATATATATATATATATATATATATATATATATATAATGTGTATATATATATATATAATGTGTGTGTATATATATATATATATATATATATATATATATATATATATATATATATACACATTATATATATATATATATATATATATATATATATATATATATATATACACATTATATATATATATATATAATGTGTATATATATATATATATATATATATATATATATATATATATATATGTAATGTGTATATATATATATATATATATATATATATATATATATATATATATATATATATATATATATATGCGTGGCTTAGTGGTTTAGCACGTTCACCTCTCAGCGCTAGGGATTCCCAGTTGGAATCCCCATCTGGGTGGAGTTTCCATGTCCTCCCCGTGTCCGCTTGGGTTTCCTCCGGGTTCTCCGGTTTCCTCCCACAGTCCAAAAACATGGATCAAGTCAATTGAGTTCTCCAAATTGCCCCATATAGAGTGTGTCTGTGTGAGTGAGTGTGTGCCCAGCGATAGATTGGCGTCCTGTCCTGGGTGTATCTGCCCAGCGCCTGAGACGTTCTCCCCTGGATGGGCATGGGAAACCCCCCCCCCCCCCCTAATAGAGGATAAAGCGAAAGATAATGAATGGATGAATGAATGAAAAAAAAAAAAAAAAAAAAAAAAAAAATATATAATATATATATATATATATATATATATATATATATATATATATATATATATATATATATATAAATAATGTGTGTGTAGGGCGGCACGGTGGCTTAGTGTTTAGCACGTTCTCCTCTCAGCACTAGGGATTCCCAGTTGGAATCCCCATCTGGGTGGAGTTTCCATGTTCTCCCCGTGTCCGCTTGGGTTTCCTCCGGGTTCTCCGGTTTCCTCCCACAGTCCAAAAACATGGATCAAGTCAATTGAGTTCTCCAAATTGCCCCATATAGAGTGTGTCTGTGTGAGTGAGTGTGTGCCCAGCGATAGATTGGCGTCCTGTCCTGGGTGTATCTGCCCAGCGTCCGAGACGTTCTCCCCTGGATGAGCATGGGAACCCCCCCCCCCCCAATAGAGGATAAAGCGGAAGATAATGAATGGATGAATGAATATATATATATATATATAAATAATGTGTGTGTGTGTGTATATTGTGTATATAATTTTGTTGTGGTTGCGGTTTGATAAGTCAGACTTAAGTCTATATAAAGTCCCCACGAGGCATAAAATTAAATGTGTGTGTTTTGTGTTCATGACCCTGTTTATTTCGTTCCCTCTTTAGATGCCCGTGGCTTTCGGAGGAGTTTTCGGTGGCCGTGCCCATCTACAATGGCATCATCTTCCTTTTCGTTTTGGCCAACTTCTGCATGGCCACCTTCATGGACCCTGGCATCTTCCCCAGGGGTAATTAACCTGCCGTTGTCATGGACACAATTCATGTAACTGGTGACATCACAGGGAGGTGGCGTCACGTCTCGGTGACGACATCCGTCCCATTAAAACCTTTCTTTATATTTTGGCTCGTTCTGCCTGTCTGTCTGTCTGTCTGTCTGTCTGTCTGTCTGTCTGTCTGGCAGCTGAGGAAGACGAGGATAAGGAGGATGATTTCCGAGCTCCACTCTATAAGACGGTGGAGATTCGGGGCATACAGGTTCGAATGAAGTGGTGTTCCACCTGCCGATTCTACAGACCCCCTCGCTGCTCACACTGCTCTGTGTGTGACAACTGTGTCGAGGTACGGTTATGGTTACGGTCATACACATCATCATATCATATGGTCATCACATGGAAAGGATGTGTAGGACCTCTAATAAGACCGTTTTCTCATGATTTATTCACAATAATGCCACGCCCCCTCATATCTTTTTGCTGTAGCGTGCTGAGGGTTCCCCATGCCCATCCAGGGGAGAACGTCTCGGGCGCTGGGCAGATACACCCAGGACAGGGCGCCAATCCATGGCTGGGCACACACTCACTCACTCACACAGACACACTCTATATGGGGCAATTTGGAGAACTCATTTGACCTTGATCCATGTTTTTGGACTGTGGGAGGAAAGCGGAGAACCCGGCGGAAGCCCACGCGGACACGGGGAGAACATGGAAACTCCACCCAGATTGGGATTCGAAGCGGGAATCCGTGCCGCCCCTGTTACCTGACCCATACATGCCTATTATCTATTCAAACGCCGGCCGCTCATGTTTGACCTCATCCCGGTCCAGTCGGCGTGGTTTGCAGCCGTCGCGTCCCTCCGTGTGACGACCCTCCCTCTGTACTGTGCAGGACTTTGACCACCACTGTCCCTGGGTGAATAACTGCATTGGGAGGAGGAACTACCGCTACTTCTTCCTGTTCCTTCTCTCGCTGACCACTCACATCATGGGGGTCTTTGGATTCGGCCTGCTGTTCATCCTCTACCACACGCAGCAGCTGGATAAGGTCCACTCCGCTGTAACGTATCCTTACATGCTACATCTGGTGTATGTGTGTGTGTATGTGTGTGTATGTGTGTGTATGTGTGTGTATGTGTGTGTATGTGTGTGTGTGTGTGTCTGTATGTGTGTATATATATATATATATGTGTGTGTGTGTATGTGTATATATATATATATATATATAGATATATATATATATATATATATATATGTATATATATATCAGAGAGAGAGAGAGAGAGAGAGAGAGAGAGAGAGAGAGAGAGAGAGAGAGAGAGAGAGAGAGAGAGAGAGAGAGAGAGAGAGAGAGAGAGAGAGAGAGATGTTTATACATTTTGTGTGTGTGTGTATATATATATCATACATATATATATTCATTCATTATCTCCCGCATTATCCTATATTAGGGTCGCGGTGGGGTTCCCCATGCCCATCCAGGGGAGAACGTTTCAGGCACTGGGCAGATAGACCCAGGACAGGACGCCAATCCATCTCTGGGCACACACTCACTCACACAGACATACACACTCTATATGGGGCAATTTGGAGAACTCAATTGACTTGATCCATGTTTTTGGACTGTGGGAGGAAACCGGGGAACCCGGAGGAAACCCACGCGGACACGGGGAGAACATGGAAACTCCACCCAGATGGGGATTCGAACCGGGAATCCCTAGTGCTGAGAGGACAACATGCTAAACCACTAAGCCATTTATATATATAAAATGTATGTGTGTGTGTGTATGTGTATATATATATATATATATATATATATATATATATATATATATATATATATATATATATATAAAATGTGTGTGTACTCATACTGTAGATTTCTTAACGGTCTTTTTTGCACAGTATGGCTGTGATGTGTGTAGCTGGACTTTTCTTCATTCCAGTAGCAGGTCTCACTGGTTTCCACATTGTTCTGGTGGCAAGAGGCCGGACCACTAACGAGCAGGTCTGTGTAATTAACACGGCGTGGTAGATTGCATCCTCGATTTTTATGCGTTTAATATCACAATAATCAATTAATCCTGTACCCGTTGTCTGCACAGGTGACCGGGAAGTTCCGAGGAGGTGTGAACCCCTTCACTCACGGCTGCTGGAGGAACGTGACTCGCGTTCTCTGCAGCTCTCAGGCACCGAGGCACGTTAACCGTAACACCTCTAAATGAGAAACTCGCGTTTTTTTTAAGAACACCGAATGGGAGGTGTGGGGACTGCTGGGGGTTCTCCTGCATGAGCGTGTCGGTGGGTTAATTCATCCGGTTCTCTTCAGGTACGTGGGCAGGAAGAGGAAAGCTCAGACGGTGTCCGTCCAGCCGCCGTTCCTGCGACCGCAGCTCACCGAGGCCCAGCTGGCTGCCAAGGTGCTCGATAATGGCATCCAGGGCGAGCTGCACAGGGTAAGATCCAGCCAGCACCCCCCTCACTCTGCACCGCACCGGGCTCGCTCTGTGCACGTCTGTTTAAACGAACGTCTAAGAACTGAAGAGAACGTCATTTAGGGGAACATGTTAAAGCGTTGACGGAGATCAGGTTTGGAAGTGGGTTCTGTTAAAATGCCTGTGAGGGGTTCGAGAAGGGAATTAATTAATTTGAGATATAAAGCTGGTGCTCTGATGCTGCTGCTTATCCTCTCTGTGTAGTCCAAGAGCAGTTTGGAGATGATGGAGAGTCAGTCCGCTGATGCTGAGCCACCTCCTCCACCCAAACCAGAGCTCAGATACCCGGGTTTATCAAGAGGACCTGGTGAAGGTACACACACACACACACACACACACACACACACACACACACACACATCATTTTTATACATTGTTGGGACTTCCCAGAAGCTTTTACTAGGGGTGAGCTGCAATATTCGATGATTCGACGATTCGATTCGGAGAACTGTAGTCGACTATGAA
>JAFMOC010000608.1:222500-250000 GCA_019802505.1 Corydoras sp. C115 | reverse complement strand
CCTTCCCACCCCCCCACCCCCCCATTTAATCATTTCCCGCTACTTACACAGGTCGTCTTTTTTCCCCTTTTGCATGTGTGGCTGCGCCGTAAACCCGAACTCAGTCGACCGCCTTTTTGTAATTTTTTTTGTTTCTCTCCACCCCAGAGACGAGATTCAGATGAAATCCTATAACCGGACAAACGGGCAGCCCAAAGCGTCTCTCCCTCAGTCTCCGACCTCGAACCCCCCTCACCCGGTCAGTCTCTCCACCCGGCCGGGGCAGGCCTATCCCAGCGCCGGAACTAACAGCCCCGCTCACAAGCCTGGAGGTGGGGTGAAGAAGGTGACCGGCGTCGGGGGCACCACCTACGAGATATCGGTCTGAACGCTTCGGACGCGCGACGCGGAGCGGATAACGAACTCCCGGACTTGTGCTTAAATTTTTAACAATTTTTTTTTTTTTTTTTTTTTTTTGGGTCCACGTTCGGACCCGCAGCAGTCTGAGGAGGAGGGGGAGGGGGGGGAAGAGTCCGGTTGCATCCAGCCTTTTTATATTCAGTCAGCTCACGTTTTCACGGCAGACGAAGCTGGATCTCCAGCAGGACGACCGGGTGGCAGGAACCGGGACGGCTTTTCGAGGAGGCGTCGGAAACGGAAATGCTTTACGAGTTTGAGAACGTTGGAGAACAATACTAACTGTGTGTTCTGTACAGAGGAACCTCGTTCTTTTTCGTGGATCTTTTTTTTTTTTTTTTTTTATTATTTAATTTTTTTGTTCAAACAGGTGGCTGGAGCTTCATGCGATGGTTCCGTCGTTTTGATAAGGACCTTTTCCAGATGGTGTTTCAGAGCAGATTCAAGAAGAAATCCTTTTTTTTTTTTATTTTTCATGTTTTATATGAATTTATATATACATATATGAAAATCTAAAGCCGAGGTGGAACGTTCGGGTGACTTTCGAGTTTCCGTAAGCACTTCGGTTACTTTACACACCCCTCTCCCCTCGTGGCTTGTGGGGGTGCGGAGCGGTGGGGCGTCCAGTCGAGGGCGGAGGACGATCTGGGCTGCGTCCGCCATCGCCGGTGGACCAGAAGGAATAGTGGGTGGATGTGGGTGTGGTAGCTCAATGGTTGGGGTGTTAGGCTGTCAATCTGAAGGTTGTGGCTTCAAATCTCAGGACGACTGAAGTTGCCAATGCGGGTTCTTGAGCGAGGCCCTTATTGCCCCAGCGGGGGGGGCTGTATGGTCAACCCAGTGTTCTGACCCCGAACCATTTGGGGTAGATAACAGGTGGGATAATGGTCGCACCGCACCACACTGCAAGAAGTTCCTGGGTTTGATTCCCGGTCGGGGTCCCGCAAAGGTCGCCCTCTGTCTGTGAGTGAGTTTACTTCTGACGCGTTCTCTACCACATTCCAAAAAAAACGGGCCGATGGGTAAATGGGCGATGCTTAAATACCCCATCGTTTTTGTAAGCGTTGGGAAACGCTGCCCCGACGATAAAGCCATACACACTCCATACTCGCCGACTCCGAAAAGGCCTCCCTCTCCAGCGCTCGCCCGCTCACACCTCGTACCCTACCGTTCCCGTGGGCCCTTTCGGACGCAGCGCCACCTTGTTTCTCACAGCCATAAGACGTCGTCATAATGTCACGGTCCACCGCGATCGGCACCTGAACACGTCTGCCGCACAGGATATATTTTTCAGAGTCACTTTGTAAAGTTTTGTCCGACTCGCTGTCCGCGTCGGTAAGCGGCGGAGAGACTTGGGGGGAGGGGAGGGGAGGGGGGCGCGCTTAATGGACCAATACGGCTTTAAAGGCCGGCAGGCCGGAGAAAACCCGATCGTTGCACTCTTGTCTGGAACCGATCAGTGAGTGATTGCTGTATTGATGAGTTCTTAAAGAAAAGAAAAATTTTTTTTTTTTTTTTTTTTTTTAATTTAATTTTGACTTAAAAAAAATTTTTTTTTTTTGAGAATCGTATTTCCGTGGGGGGGGGAATTCCAATTAAAGCGATTAGACGTCGATGAGGGAGGAGTCTCGATTGTGTCAGAATTGGTCGTCATGGCTACGGCTGGGTATCCAAACCCCCCGATCGGTTCCCACGGACACGTTCGGTGCGTCGAATTCGCGGCCGGGACGAGTGCAAAAACTACGCCCGGCGGGGCGGGGCGGGGCGTGGGCGTGGCGTGAAGGGCTGGTTTTGTTGCATCCTGCTGTAGCACTAAGGGGAGATGGACAGCAGAGGGCGCTCACGATGGTGCACAGTTGGTCGATTGGACGGAGGCGGTAACTCCGACGCGGCGGAACGGTCAAACTGCGTTTACCCACATCCAAATGCCCCGGGACCCCGGGGGTAGTATGTGTGAATTCGTAGACGTGAAGTAGGTGAGAATTTCCCACATGACCTAAATCGGTTGCTATGGCGACGGTTTACAGGCAGGAGTCTATAAAATCGGTGCTGATGCAAGAGCCTGCGTCAGATGACCATTGGAATCAAATTTAGTACCTACGCTGTAGTAGGCGATGTTGAGCAGCAGTCGGGAAAGAAATATCGGATTCAGACGATACCCCAGAGTCCGAGTCATGGCCTCTCGACGATTCTAAAAAAATAAAATATTTGGGATTGAATGGGGATGTCGATCCAGGCGGTCACGTGTACTGTATAGCCGTGTGTGTATGCGTGTGTGCGCGTGTTTGAGCACTTGAGCATTGTTAATAAACTCTTTGTAAACCATTCCCGCCGCTCGACCCCATCCTTTCCCATGGGACTCCGCCCCCAAATGGACCGTGGGGTGGGCACCCGGTTCTAACATTTTGAACGATGTCATTATGAGGACTAATGGCAACTTTTTTGTCTTTGTGCAGTTGTGTTAAAGGGTTTGATCCAGATGTTTGGAATCCAGCTGTTGTGAAAATACACAGAGAGACAGAGAGAGAGAGAGAGAGAGCGCGCTGTCGTTACGGGGGATGCTAAAATTGTAAGCTGACTGGAAAACCATTCATCATTCATTATCTTCCACTTTATCCTCTATTAGGGTCGTGGTGGGGTTCCCCATGCCCATTCAGGGGAGAACGTATTGGGCGCTGGGCAGATAGACCCAGGATAGGACGCCAATCCATCGCTGGGCACACACTCACTCACACAGACACACACTATATGGGGCAATTTGGAGAACTCAATTAACTTGATCCATCTTTTTTGGACTGTGGGAGGAAACCGGAGAACCCGGAGGAAACCCACGCAGACACAGGGAAGACATGGAAACTCCACGCAGATTGGGATTCGAACTGGGAATCCCTAGTGCTGAGAGGAGAACATGCTAAACCACTAAGCCACTGTGCCACCCTTATACACATATATATTCATTCATTCATTATCTTCCGCTTTATCCTCTATTAGGGTCGTGGGTGGGGGGGGTTCCCCATGCCCATCCAGGGGAGAACGTTTCAGGCGCTGGGCAGATACACCCAGGACAGGGCGCGAATCTATCACTGAACACACGCTCACTCACACATACACACTCTATATGGGGCAATTTGGAGAACTCAATTGATCTTGATCCATGTTTTTGGACTGTGGGAGGAACCCGGAGGAAACCCACGTGGACACAGGGAGGACATGAAAACTCCACCCAGATGGGGAGAGTAGAACATGCCAACCACTAAGCCACCGTGCCGCCCTGACTATAATTGGGTATGATTGAAGGTTAAAAACGCACAGAACCTCATTAATACTTCAGTGCATGTTGCTAGGCAACAGTCCAAACTGTTAGGAGATGCTGACGATGGTGGCGTCACCATTTTCGCGATGCCCATTTTCTTCTCAGGGACAGTCCGCTCGAACCCCTGACCGCCCCGCCCGCCAATCCCGTTCCACTTTACGAACGTCCGAGGACGGTCCTTTGAGGCGACGCCGCGCTCCAGTTTGTACGCATTTTGGGAACGTGCGTCCATTTCCAACGTTCTGACCCAATTGGCTTTGCCCTCAGCACAAAACCCTCAATGGGCTCAGGACGCTGCTCCGACCCGAAACTACGGTTTAAACACCACCACCAGCACAGGGGTCACAGCTCAAATGAAAAAAAAAAACCAAAGCTTATGTGTCTTTTATTGGAATGCCAAACATTCATTCAGTCCTATCCCGGCATATCGGCTCAATCACGTACGCCGGCGCGAGTACAAACACTGTAGCAACTGTGGTTCGGAATGAGACGGGAATCCATTGGTCACTGGGGCACATGCACCGCCCTGACCCGTCTGTGGGTCGCGTAGCTGAAACCATGATTTGGGAACGACGACGTCCGGGTGACCCGGGGTAACACGGGGTGGTGTTTCGGATGGCCGGTCCATTAAAGTGTGGACGGGTCCGAGTTAAATGAACGAATACTGCCATCGTCCAGAACATAACCACGTGTTTATCTGGAGTTAAAGCACTAAAGCCGACCCTCACGGGCTCAAAGAATGAGCCAAACCCAAAATCCAAAAATATGTGGACACCTACACGCAGCTTCTAATGACGTCCCGTTCTATAGTGGTCCTCACTTTGGGAAGGCCTTCTTACACGACTTTAAAGCTGATGAGTGACCGAACCCGGCTCACCGTAGCTGGTCCTGTCCGTTCCAAATGCGTTGGACGAGGTTTGGGTCAGAACCGGGTGTGGGCTGCTCAGGTTCTTGCACATTATCCCCGTCCTGTGGCTGCAGACCATGCACAGTTATGATGGAACCAAAAAAGGGGGGCCTTCCCCAAACTATTTGTACAGTTTAGGACTGAATAGCAAGTCCTGAGTTTAATGATTAGGAGGTTTGAGTCCTAATCATTAAACGTGAGTTTTAACTGGTACAGGTCTCGAGTGTGTCTAAACTTCATGCTTATAAATAGTTTGGGGAAGGCCCTTTTAGGTTTAGACACACTCAAGACCTGTACTAGTTAAAACTCCCGTGTCGTACCTTATGAGATGCATTAGGACTCAAACCTCCTAATCATTAAACTCAGGACTTGCTATTCAGTCCTAAACTGTGTTTACCGTCTTTAAAGTCTTTGTACAAATAGTTTGGGGAAGGCCCCCCTTTTTTGGTTCCATCTTAACTGTGCATGGTCTGCAGCCACAGGACCAGGATAACGTGCAAGAACCTGAGCAGCCCACACCCGGTTCTGACCCAAACCTCGTCCAACCGCATTTTCTGGAACGGACTCACAGGACCAGCTACGGTGGAGCCGGGGTTTCGGTCCCACTCATCCAGCTTTAAAGTCGTGTAAGAAGGCCTTCCCAAAGTGAGGACCACTATAGAACGGGACGTCATTAGAAGCTCGTGTAGGTGTCCACAGATTTTTGGGATTTTGCTCATTCTCTTTGCGCGTGTGGGTCGGCTTCAGTGGGTTCGGCGCACCCTGTGGTGACGAAACGTGTTGTGGAATCAGGGGCCCAAGGGGTCCGTCGATTGATGGCAAACATAGAAACACCCTATTAATGCAATAAATCAGTAGCAATAAATTAGATAGAAAAGCAAATAATAAACAATAAAAGGTGAAATGATTCTAGGCTCAGTTCTGTGTTAAAGGACATTAGTGGGTGGAGGAATGACGGAGGTTAAAAAACATTAAAATCAAAACTCAGCGGCTCAGGTGGTCGAGTATCTCGTTCTGCGGTGGTGGGGAATGGGTGGGGGTTCTAGTGGTCAGTAATGATTCTAAGCTCAGTTCTGTGTTAAAGGACATTAGTGGGTGGAGGAATGACGGAGGTTCTAAAACATTCATTCATTCATTATCTCCCGCTTTATCCTCTATTAGGGTCGCGGGGGGGGGGGCGGGTGGAGGTTCCCCATGCCCATCCAGGGGAGAACATCTCGGGCGCTGGGCAGATACACCCAGGACAGGGTGCCAATCTATCACTGGGCACACACTCACTCACACAGACACACTCTATATGGGGCAATTTGGAGAACTCAATTGACTTGATCCATGTTTTTGGACTGTGGGAGGAAACCGGAGAACCCGGAGGAAACCCACGCGACATGGGGAGAACATGGAAACTCCACCCAGATGGGGATTCGAACTGGGAATCCCTAGCGCCGAGAGGCGAACGTGCTAAACCACTAAGCCACCGGTTATAAAACATTAAAATAAAAACTCAGCGGCTCAGGTGGTGGAGTATCGGCGTGGGTGGTGGTGGTGGTGGTGGTGGGGGGGGGGGGGGGGGGGGGGGGTTTTAGTGGTCAGTAGTCAGTAATCAGTCGAGTTTGTAACGGATTAGTCTTCGTTTGTTAACGCTGTATTAGAAACTTAAAATAATCCCATTAGATTTCACTCCCTTGTGGCCTAACGCACCCCCCCCCCCACCCCCCCCACCCCCCAGTTCCACGCTGACGTAGGTCGGGATGTCGTTGAGCAGCTCATTTGTCCTTCTTGCTCTCCGTGTCGGGTTCCGCCACCTCGGGCTCCGGCTCGTCCTCCTCGGGGACGGGGGGGAACTGCGCCTCCGGCTTCTCGCCCTTCGTCTTGTTCAGCTTCTTCGACTTCTGGTACAACTCGTTCAGGTTGAACTCTCTGATGATGTTCTCCTGCGAAAAAAAGAGGAAAATAAGGAGGACTCTTTATTTTCTTTTGGGGGGGCGTGGTGGCTGGAGCCTATCCCAGCATGCCGAGTAAAAGGCAGGGAAACCTGCCACTGGGACAGACTGAGGACTAAATCAGTACGTAAGACATAAACAGTATTACATTTGTTGGTTTTTAATAAGTTAATACACAGAGGGGGCGGCATGGGGGCTTAGTGGTTTGGCACGTTCTCCTCTCAGCGCTGGGGATTCCCGGTTCGAATCCCAATCTGGGTGGAGTTTCCATGTCCTCGTTGGGTTCCGTGTCCACGTTGGGTTTCCTCCCACAGTCCAAAAACATGGATCAAGTCAATTGAGTTCTACAAATTGCCCCATATAGAGTGTGTGAGTGAGTGAGTGTGTGTCCTGTGATGGATTGGTGCCCTGTCCTGGGTGTATCTGCCCAGGAAACACCCCCCCTCCCCCACGACCCTAATAGAGGATAAAGTGGAAGATGATGGATGGAGACACAGAGGGCATTTATTTGGACATGTGGAGCATTCGGCATATTCACCTCTGTGAAGCTCCAGGACACTGCTCTTCCTTTTTTGTCCACTTGAGGGCGCCTCATGACTTCTTTTCCACCTTGGAAGAGAACCAGAGTCGGCAGCTGCTTGGACAATGGCGATGTGCTCACCCTGTATCTAAAAAAGCATAAACGGAAGACATTTGAGACACTGTACGTTAAACTCCAATAATAAAATAGAATCAGACCAGTCGAGGGGGTGAGGGGACAAGCTCCAGCAACTAAGTACACACACAGAAATTGGACAAATAGAGGTCACTCACTTCTTGGAGACCTCTCCATAGCGCCCAATGTCCACTTTCCCAAACTTCAAGCCAGCGCAGTTGTACCTTTTGATAGATAGATTAGTTTAGGACACAAAACGTACAAGAGACTTAAGAGAACTATAGTACAAGGTCCCTGGACGACTAGAACTCCCCAATATCTAGAGGACACCTACTTTAGAGACAAATCCGCATAGACGGACGCAAACGACTGGCACTCTGAGGACCAGTTGGCGAAGAACTCCACAATCCAGGTCACCCGGTTGTCCCTCTCCAGCTCTTCCTAAAAGAGAAAGACGTCCTGAGTGGAACAGTTCTGACTTGTTGGACCGTTTTAGGAGTTCCATGGAGGAGTTCCATCGGCGCTTACGTCTATGGTTTTATCACTGAAGTACTTGATGTACTCTGGACCCATGTAGAGGGGCGGCTTGCAGGTCATCAGGAAGACTGGAAGACAACAGAGAGGGGTTCAGGGTCACAGAGACGTGGAGGCATGGGAGGACAAAGAGGTGGCCTTTCAACTGGGGACACTTTATTGGGTACAACTGGTTAGAATAGGTGGCTTAGTGGTTGGCACGTTCCCGGTTCGAATCCCCATCTGGGTGGAGTTTCCATGTTCTCCCCGTGTCTGCGTGGGTTTCCTCCGGGTTCTCCGGTTTCCTCCCACAGTCCAAAAACATGGATCAAGGTCAATTGAGTTCTCCAAATTGCCCCATATAGAGTGTCTGTGTAAGTGAGTGTGTGCCCAGTGATAGATTGGTGTCCTGTCCTGGGTGTATCTGCCCAGCGCCCGAAACGTTCTCCCCTGGATGGGCATGGGGAACCCCCCCCACCGCGACCCTAATAGAGAATAAAGCGGAAGATAATGGATGGATGCAAACCTTGTGAGGACCGAGACTCAGTGGGGGGGGACTCCAGTGTAGGACACCATTGTACAGATTGTTGAGATCAGGTGGCTTAGTGGTTTAGCAAGTTCTCCTCTCAGCACTGGGGATTCCCGGTTCGAATCCCCATCTGGGTGGAGTTTCCATGTCCTCCCCGTGTCCGCGTGGGTTTCCTCCGGGTTCTCCGGTTTCCTCCCACAGTCCAAAAACATGGATCAAGTCAAGTGAATTCTCCAAATTGCCCCATATAGAGTGCGTCTATGTGAGTGAGTGAGTGTGCCCAGCGATGGATTGGCGCCCTGTCCTGGGTCTATCTGCCCAGCGCCCGAAACGTTCTCCCCTGGCTGGGCATGGGGAACCCCCCCCCCGACCCTAATTGAGGATAAAGCGGAAGATAATGAATGGATGAATGAAAACTATATGCAAGTCCATTAAGGGCGTCCAGCAGGGGGCATATCTACGTGTGAGTGTGTGATAGCTTGGTGGTAAAGATGTTGGGCAATCAATCTGAAGGTTGTGGGTTCTAATCCCAGGCCCTCAGTCCTCATTGCCCCAGGGATGCTGTGTGGTGAACCCAACCAGAGTGGGGTTTAAGCCCAACCAAGTGTTTCTTTTTGGGGGGGTGTAAGTGTCCGTCTACTCATACTGACCGATGCACAACGTCAGGTAGAGCAACCCCATCCGAATGTCCAGTCTGAAGAACAGGATCACGTTGGCCACCTTACAGAAGAGGATGATGTTCCCCACATGCTGTTCCACCGTTACTGAGGAAGGACGACAAGAAGGCGGGGCGGTTACAAGGTTAGGAAACCACAAACACAGCCAGCCGGACCCTTGGGTTCTCGAACCGACCGTCCTGTGTACAGTAAACAAACCGGGGGGACCACCACCTGTTTACAGTGAACGGGTCAGGCAGGGTGGGGGCACTAGGGCAAATTTAAGACGTTGATTTGTGTGTGTGTGTGTGTGTTATGATTATCATAACGAAATGTGTTTACATACACACACACACACACACACACACCTGACCGACATCCCGCACCTGCTGGTGGAACGTAAGTGGACGAGCGGGTGGACGGACTTACTAGCTCTTCGGTTCTTCATCATGACGATGGCACTCAGGAACATTAAGATCTCCACCTCCCTCTGCGAAAGGAATGAGAGATTAAGATTCGGCGCTCGTTAAGAACGTTTTTCCAACATTAACGCAACGTGAAAACGCAGTTTCAATCGAAGACCTATCGTTAATCCCAGCTTCCACAATCAGACAATTCAATTAATTACAAACTCTGGATCTGGCCCCTCTTCCCTTCATTCATTCATTATCTTCCGCTTTATCCTCTATTAGGGTCGCGGTGGGGGGTTTGGGTTCTCCATGCCCATCCAGGGGAGAACGTTTCGGGCGCTGGGCAGATAGACCCAGGACAGGGCGCCAATCTATCGCTGGACACACACTCACTCACACACACACACTCTATATGGGGCAATTTGGAGAATTCAATTGACTTGATCCATGTTTTTGGACTGTGGGAGGAAACCGGAGAACCCGGAGGAAACCCACGTGGACACGGGAAGGACATGGAAACTCCACCCAGATGGGGATTCGAACCGGGAATCCCTAGTGCCGAGAGGGGAACATGCTAAACCACTAAGACTCTCAGCTCTGTTCTCCTCTCAGCTCTAGTGATTCCCGGTTCTCCCCGTGTCCGCGTGGGTTTCCTCCGGGTTCTCCGGTTTCCTCCCACAGTCCAAAAAATATTGATTTAAGGTAAATTGAATTCTCCAAATTGCCCCATATAGAGTGTGAGTGAGTGTGTGCCCAGCGATGGATTGGCGCCCTGTCCTGGGTGTATCTGCCCAGCGCCCGAAACGTTCTCCCCTGGATGGGCATGGAGAACACCCCCCCCACACACACACACACACACACACACACACACACACACACACGACCCTAGTAAAGAATAAAGCAGAGGATAATGGTGGTTGGCATGTTCTCCTCTCAGCACTATTGATTCCCGGTTCGAATCCCAATCTGGGTGGAGTTTGCATGTTCTCCCCGCGTCCGCGTGGGTTTCCTCCAGGTTCTCCGGTTTCCTCCCACAGTCCAAAAACATGGATTTAAGGTCAATTGAGTTATCCAAATTGCCCCATATAGAGTGTGTCTGTGATTAAGTGTTCTACCCACCGTTCTCCCCTGGATGGACATGGAGAACACCCCCCCCCCCCACACACACACACACACACAAGACCCTAGTAGAGAATAAAGCAGAGGATAATGGTGGTTGGCATGTTCTCCTCTCAGCACTATTGACTCCCGGTTCGAATCCCAATCTGGGTGGAGTTTGCATGTTCTCCCCGCGTCCGCGTGGGTTTCCTCCCACAGTCCAAAAACATGGATTTAAGGTCAATCGAGTTCTCCAAATTGCCCAATATAGAGTGTGAGTGAGTGTGTGCCCAGCGATGGATTGGCGCTCTATCCTGGGTGTGTATCTGCATGGATTGTAGGTCAATCGAGTTCGCAAATTCGGCCCCATATAGAAACGTTCTCCCCTGGATGGGCATGGAGAACCCCCCCTACACACACACACACGACCCTAATAGAGAATAAAGCAGAGGATAATGGTGGTTGGCATGTTCTCCTCTCAGCACTATTGATTCCTGGTTCGAATCCCAATCTGGGTGGAGTTCCCATGTTCTTCCCCGCGTCCGCGTGGGTTTCCTCCGGGTTCTCCGGTTTCCTCCCACAGTCCAAAAACATGGATTTAAGGTCAATCGAGTTCTCCAAATTGCCCCATATAGAGTATGCTTGTCTGATTAAGTGTTCTACCCACCGTTCTCCCCTGGATGGACATGGAGAACACCCCCCCCCACACACACACACACACAAGACCCTAGTAGAGAATAAAGCAGAGGATAATGGTGGTTGGCATGTTCTCCTCTCAGCACTATTGATTCCCGGTTCGAATCCCAATCTGGGTGGAGTTTGCATGTTCTCCCCGCGTCCGCGTGGGTTTCCTCCGGGTTCCCCGGTTTCCTCCCACAGTCCAAAAACATGGATTTAAGGTCAATCGAGTTCTCCTAATTGCCCCATATAGAGTGTGCTTGTCTAAGTGTTCTACCCACCGTTGTCCCCTGGATGGACATGGAGAACAACCCCCCTCCCCCACGCGACTCTAGTAGAGGATAAAGCTGCAGATAACGGATGGATGGAGGTGTAAATCATTACTGATGGCGGTTTTATTTCTTCTTTCTGCAGATGAGGTTCTAAAGGAAACATTAAAAGGCCACAGACCCAGTCGAAGTCGCAGGGGTTCCCGTCCTCGCGCTGGGTGGACAGATGCTCGCAGATCCCGGGCGTCTTTCGCACCAGAAGGAACGCCAGCGACATGAAGAACGAGGCGACGTAGTAGGGCCTCAGCAGCCATTTGTAGACCTGAGGTAAGTGATAGAGGAAGGCGAGCAGCGGCGTCAGCAGCGCCATGTCCGCGGCGGCGCTCCGGAAAACGGGCGTCTTCTGCACTGCGCCTTAAAGAGGTCACTGCGGACGAACACGCGCACAAGCCCCGCCCTCTGCCCGCCTTTCACACGTCCTCATTGGCTCGTCCGTATGCCACTCCGCTGCTGTTGACCGCGCTAAACAAATGCGGGTGTGGAGTTTTCATAATAAGGGTTTTCCGCGTGCATTCGAAAGGACGCCGTTCTAAACCGAATACTGCGTTTTCATTCATTCATTCATTCATTCATTATCTCCCGCTTTATCCTCTATTAGGGTCGCGGTGGGGTTCCCCATGCCCATCCGTCTCGGGCGCTGGGCACATACACCCAGGACAGGACACCAATCCATCGCTGGGCACACACTCACTCCCACAGACACACTCTAAATATAGTCACCTGATCTCAACACAATCTGTACAATGGTCCCCCCACTGAGTCTCGGTCCTCACAAGGTTTGCATCCATCCATTATCTTCCGCTTTATCCTCTATTAGGGTCGTGGGAGGGGGGGGTTCCCCATGCCCATCCAGGGGGGAACGTCTCGGGCGCTGGGCAGATACACCCAGGACAGGGGGGCAATCCATCGCTGGGCTCAAACAGACACACTCTATATGGGGCAATTTGGAGAACTCAATTGACTCGATCCATGTTTTTGGACTGTGGGAGGAAACCGGAGAACCCGGAGGAAACCCACGCGGACACGGGGAGAACATGGAAACTCCACCCTGATGGGGATTCGAACCGGGAATCCCTAGTGCTGAAAGGAGAACATGCTAAACCACTAAGCCACCGTGTCGCCATTTATTAGTTATTCATTCATTCATTCATTATCTTCCGCTTTATCCTATATTAGGGTCGTGGGAGGGGGGTTCCCCATGCCCATCCAGGGGAGAACGTCTCGGGCGTTGGGCAGATAGACCCAGGACAGGCTGCCAATCCATCGCTGGGCACACACTCACTCACTCACACAGACACACTCTATATGGGGCAATTTGGAGAACTCAATTGACTTGATCCATGTTTTTGGACTGTGGGAGGAAACCGAAGAAACCCGGAGGAAACCCACGCGGACACGGGGAGAACATGGAAACTCCACCCAGATGGGGATTCGAACCGGGAATCCCCATCTGGGTGGAGTTTCCACGTTCTCCCCGTGTCCCCGGTTCTCCATGCCCATCCAGGGGAGAAAATTTCGGGCGCTGGGCAGATACACCCAGGGCAGGGCGCCAATCCATCGCTGGGCAGACACTCACTCACACAGACACACTCTATATGGGGCAATTTGGAGAACTCAATTGACCTTGATCCATGTTTTTGGACTGTGGGAGGAAACCGGAGAACCCGGAGGAAACCCACGCGGACACGGGGAGAACATGGAAACTCCACCCAGATGGGGAATCGAACCAGGAATCCCTAGCACTGAGAGGAGAACATGCTAAACCACTTTAAATCACTTTATAAACTCCTCTTTATACACCTCCTCAGCATCCTTCTGCTGATATAAACCTCTTCCCATCTCTGTACAGCTTCTAATGTCTAATCTTGTCCATAAAAAGTACATTTTTAAGATGTTTATTGAATATAGAAAGTGTAATAGCGTGATAGTTAGGTGTCCACATACTTTGCGCCACGTAGGCTACGTCACAAGTGCACTATTTTAGGGACGGCATGAATAGCCGAATGAAACGCGTCCAATCGCGCGTTTAAAGCCAGTGCTTTTCCGAATGGCTTTGTCCTAAATGCACCGCTACTGGATAAATGAGTGCCCTACATAGTGCACAACCTACACTCACCTTCCCTTCGTGGGATCACGTCAACTTTAAAAGCCAAGTCTTCCAAGTGGTTTCGTCCTAAATACACTACTGTAAGGTAAAGGAGTGCCCTACATAGTGCGCAAACTTCACTCTCACACCCCTTTACGGAGAACACCGGGGAAGCCACTTACACTCTATTTGACACACGGCCTGAGAACGCTGTCGCCTGACTAACTCAGCGCACTGTTTTTACGCTTGAAATATGAAGATAAGAAGCTAAAGTGTCGTGTATTTTTTAATATAATATATATAACTACATATGTATGATAATTACTAACGTTTAAACTCGCGTTTAATCCGTTACCACGCGTGGTGTTTTCACAGGATATTAGGTGAGTTACGGTAAAAAAGTAGTCAGCCACACGCCCCCGCCACCGTCGAGGAGACGTTTAATCAACATGACGGACATGTTCGCGTCTCTTTACAGTCGCTCCGACGCACAGGGTCCGTCCAGCGGGGGGTCCTTTCTCGCTGGGAAACCGATGATCCACCACCACAACGCGGCACACACGGCGGCGCCGACCCCTCAGCCGCTGCTGGAGGATGGAGCCATGCGCCGAAGAACCACAGCCATGAACGAACCCTTCTACCTTCTGCGAGTTCTCCCGAGTAAGTAACACCGTTCCCCCCCGAATTCACCTTTAAACGAGCTCCTGACACCTGACACCAGTGCCCGACCAGTCCAAGGTGTGGACACACGCCCCCTTTGGTGCAATTCCATCCATCCATCATCTTCCACTTTATCCTCTAGTTGGGGGGGGGGAGAACATGCCCATCCAGGGGAGAACGTCCCGGGCGCTGGGCAGATACACCCAGGACAGGGCGCCAATATATCGCTCACTCACACAGACACACTCTATATGGGGCAATTGGGAGAATTCAATTCACCTTGATCCATGTTTTTTGGACTGTGGGAGGAAACCGGAGAACCCGGAGGAAACCCACGGGGAGAACGTAGAAACTCCACCCGGATTGGGATTCGAACCGGGAATCCCCAGCGCTGAGAGGAGAACATGCCAAACCACTAAGCCACCGTGCCACCCTTTTAGTTTATGTATTTGAATAATTCATTCATTCATTATCTCCCGCTTTATCCTCTATTAGGGTCGCGGTGGGGTTCCCCATGCCCATCCAGGGGAGAACGTCTCGGGCGCTGGGCAGATAGACCCAGGACAGGACGCCAATCCATCACTGGGCACACACACTCACTCACACACACACTCTATATGGGGCAATTTTTGGAGAACTCAATTGACTTGATCCGTGTTTTTGGACTGTGGGAGGAAACCGCAGAACCCGGAGGAAACCCACGCGGACACGGGGAGAACATGGAAACTCCACCCGGATTGGGATTCGAACCGGGAATCCCCAGCGCTGAGAGGAGAACATGCCAAACCACTAAGCCACCGTGCCGTGTATCAGTTCCACTTACAGTAAAGATGGACTTTGTAGTTCTACAGTTCCGTTCTGTAGTCCATCTGTTTGTGTTCTACAGGACATACTGTGTACTCTGTTCTTTAATCATGGAACCCCAATAGAACCACCACAGGTATTCTCTTCGGACGACACGGTGGCTTAGTGGTTTAGCCACGTTCTCCTCTCAGCGCTGAGGATCCAGGTTCCAATCCCAATCTGGGTGGAGTTTCCATGCTCTCCCCGTGTCCGTGTGGGTTTCCTCCGGGTTCTCCGGTTTCCTCCCCCAGTCCAATAAAATGTATTTATGTATTATTTAAATAATAATAATAATAATAATAATAATAATAATAATCGTGATTCTCATTCACAGCGGAAGACGATCTCACCGGAAACACCAACCTCATTACGCACTACACTCTCGAACATGCTTACAACAAGTTCTGCGGGAAGAAAGTGAAGGAGAAGCTCAGTAATTTTCTCCCGGACCTACCTGGTACGTTCCGCAAGTGACGTTCCGCAAGTGACGTATGGTGATGAGGAGGAGGAGCTCAGTAGTTGGGCTGTTGGGGTACTTAAAGTTTAGTGGGTGAGCTTCAGCGCTAAAGCTTCATCATTAACTAAAGATAGTTAAAATAATTCCACTTATTTAGGCTGCTTCCATTAGGGGGCGCCACGGGGGTTCTTCTATTTCCATCTCGCTCTGTTCTGATCATATTCATTAACTCCTCCAGCTTGCTTTAAGTTGCTTTCATTCATTCATTCATTATCTCCCGCTTTATCCTCTATTAGGGTCGCGGTGGGGGTTCCCCATGCCCATCCAGAGGAGAACATTTCAGGCGCTGGGAAGATAGACCCAGCACAGGACGCCAATCTATCGCTGGGCACACACTCACTCACACAGACACGCACGCATACACACTCTATATGGGGCAATTTGGAGAATTCAATTGACTTGATCCATGTTTTTGGACTGTGGGAGGAAAGCGGAGAACCCGGAGGAAACCCACGCGGACATGGGGAGAACATGGAAACTCCACCCAGATGGGGATTCGAACCGGGAACCCCTAGCGCTGAGAGGAGAACGTCATAACCACTAAGCCACCGTGCCGCCTGTAAGTTGCTTTGAATAGAATAATGTAATCCCGGTCCGAAAGACACCAAGTTTCCCTGTCGGTTTATTTCGGCTGCTGCCTTCAGGGGGCGCTAGAGCGAGAAGATCCACATAGCTGACTTGGCACAGTTTACCAACCTTTCTAACGCAACCGCCATATTTATCTCTCCAACACTATGAGTGCACGGATACACACACACACACACCACCAGATTATCGGGATAAGGTTGTACCTCCCATGGTAGGAAGTCTAAGGGGAGGAGGGGGGGGGAACCAGGGTTCGAACCCAGGGCCTTGTTGCCGTGATTTAGCCCACTGTGTTTGATGTTTAAAGTCCAATTCCTTTAAAACTTGTGAATAACACTGTGTTTGTTGGTTTGGGGCGTCGTCTTTTAGGTATGATCGACACGCCGGGTCTCCAGGATGGAAGTTCCCTACGTTCCCTCATCGAGAAGCCGCCGGTGTGCAACAACTCCTTCAGTCCCGTTACAGGCAGCATGCTGACGGGCTTCCGGCTTCACACAGGTCCTGTAAGTGTGACCATCCATTATCTTCAGCTTTATCCTCTATTAGGGTCGTGGGTGGGGGGGTGGGTACCCCATGCCCATCCAGGGGAGAACGTCTCGTGCGCTGGGCAGATAGACCCAGGACAGGGCGCCAATCCATCGCTGGGCACAAACTCACTCACACAGACACTCTCTATATGGGGCAATTTGGAGAATTCAGTTGACCTTGAATGCATGTTTTTGGACTGTGGGAGGAAACCGGAGAACCCTGAGGAAACCCACGCGGACACGGGGAGATCATGGGCGCTGGGCAGATACACCCAGGACAGGGCGCCAATCTATCGCTGGGCACACACTCACTCACACAGACACACTCTATATGGGGCAATTTGGAGAACTCAATTGACCTTGATCCATGTTTTTGGACTGTGGGAGGAAACCGGAGAACCCGGAGGAAACCCACGCAGACACAGGGAGAACATGGAAACTCCACCCAGATTGGGATTCGAACTGGGAATCCCTAGCGCTGAGAGGAGAACATGCCAAACCATTAAGCCACCGTGCTGCCACCGTTTTTTTTTTCATTCATTCATTCATTCATTATCTTCCGCTTTATCCTCTATTAGGGTCACGGGGGGGTGGGTTCCCCATGCCCATCCAGGGGAGAACGTTTCAGGCGCTGGGCAGATAGACCCAGGACAGGGGGGCAATCTATCACTGGGCACACACTCACTCACACAGACACACACACTCTATATGGGGCAATTTGGAGGATTCAATTGACTTGATCCATGTTTTTGGACTGTGGGAGGAAACCGGAGAACCCGTAGGAAACCCACGCGGACAAGGGGAGAACATGGAAACTCCACCCAGATGGGGATTCGAACCGGGAATCCGTAGCGCTGAGAGGAGAACATGCCAAACCACTAAGCCACCGTGCCGCCACCGTTTTTTTAATTAATTAATTTATATATTTTTTAACCGTACGGCTGATTTTCTCGTGGCACCCCTTCAGCTTCCGGAGCAGTACAGACTGATGCACATCCAGCCACCGAGGAAGAAGAGCAAAAACAAACAGCGGCACAGACCCCAGGACGCTCTGCCACCCGGTAACGCTCGCGGTGTTCCGCCTGCGTGTCGGTTAACGTTCTCTACAGATCATGTGGAAGGTAATTGGGACCCGTTTTCAAAACTTCTTCTCACAGAGACGCCGTCGGACTCGGACCACAAGAAAAAGAAGAAGAAGAAGGACGATGACCCGGACCGGAAGAAAAAGAAAAAGGAGAAGAAGAAAAAAAAGGTCTGTGACGGTCGCAGTGTGAGAACGAGGGTTACGGGGGGGGGGGGGGGGGTACCCCATGCCCATCCAGGGGAGAACGTTTCGGGTGCTGGGCAGATACACCCAGGACATGGGCACACACGCTGGGCACACACTCACTCACACAGACACACTCTATATGGGGCAATTTGGAGAACTCAATTGACCTTGATCCATGTCTTTGGACTGTGGGAGGAAACCGGAGAACCCGGAGGAAACCCACGCGGACACGGGGAGGACATGGAAACTCCACCCAGATGGGGATTCAAACCGGGAATCCCCCAGCGCTGAGTGGGGGGGGGGTGGTTCCCCATGCCCATCCAGGGGAGAACGTCTCACACGCTGGGCAGATACACCCAGGACAGGGGGGCAATCTATCACTGGACACACACTCACTCACACACACACACTCTATATGGGGCAATTTGGAGAACTCAATTGACCTTGATCCATGTTTTTTGGACTGTGGGAGGAAACCGGAGAACCCGGAGGAAACCCACGCAGACACGGGGAGGACATGGAAACTCCACCCAGATGGGGATTCGAACCGGGAATCCCCCAGCGCTGAGGGGGGGGGGGTTCCCCATGCCCATCCAGGGGAGAACGTCTCGGGCGCTGGGCAGATACACCCAGGACAGGACGCCAATCCATCACTGGGCACACACTCACTCACACAGACACACTCTATATGGGGCAATTTGGAGAACTCAATTGACCTTGATCCATGTTTTTGGACTGTGGGAGGAAACCGGAGAACCCGGAGGAAACCCACGCGGACACGGGGAGGACATGGAAACTCCACCCAGATGGGGATTCGAACCGGGAATCCCCAGCGCTGAGAGGAGAACATGCTAAAGCACTGAGCCACCGTGCCGCCCTCCTCAAAACATACTGCCCTTAATTAATATTCGTTTTCTTCCCTTAACATATAGATGGACTTTGTAGTTCTACAATTCCAGACTGTAGTCCATCTGTGTTCTTCGTTCTCTGTTCTCTGTTGGTTCTTAGCAGCATCACAGAACAGGTATGATTTGGGTGGTGGATTGTTGATTGTTGGTTCTGCAGTGACACTGATGTGGTGAGGGGGGGGTTTAGTGCAGCAGTGCTGCTGGAGTTTCATTTAAACACCTCAGTGACACTGCCGGGATAGGACTAATGCCCCCACCCAATAACCCCTGCTCTGTGGTGGTACTTTTGGGGTCCTGATCATTAGAACAGAGAACACGGTATGTCCTGCAGAACACATTCAGTCTGCAATTGTAGAATTACAGTCCATTATTAAGATTAGTGGACGTGAAAACATGGACAAGACTGCCATCTGCTGGAATGATTTAAAACGTCATGCACGCGAGAGAAGGATTAAGTTTTAAGGTCTGCATGACTGGTATGCAGCTTTTGGTCCTGAGCTGATTTGTAAAATCACACCTCTATAATCTGTGTGTGTGTGTGTGTGTGTGTGTGTGTGTGTGTGTGTGTGTGTGTGTGTGTGTGTGTGTGTGTGTGTGTGTGTGTGTGTGTGTGTGTGTGTGTGTGTGTGTGTGTGTGTGTGTGTGTGTGTGTGTGTGTGTGTGTGTGTGTGTTGCCCTATTTGCAGAACCGTCACAGTCCTGAACATCCAGGAGCGACTAGCTCTCAACCCAGTGGCAGCAGCCTGAGATAGAGGGACCAACTCGAGATGAATATTCAGCAATAAGTGTGTGAGTGTGTGTGAGTGTGTGAGTGTGTGTGTGTTTTTATTATTATTTTTTTATGAAACCTTCAGAAAATCCTTAAATACAGATTTTTCATATTGATCTGAGACTCATTTTTTATACTTTCCTAATTATTAAGAATGAAGTGTGTGTTTATGGTATGCTCTTATCTCTCTCTCTATGTATATATATATACATTCATTCATTCATTCATTATCTCCCGCTTTATCCTCTATTAGGGTCGCGGGGGGGTTCCCCATGCCCATCCAGGGGAGAACGTCTCGGGCGCTGGGCAGATACACCCAGGACAGGGCGCCAATCCATCGCTGGGCACACACTCACTCACAGACACACTCTATATGGGGCAATTTGGAGAACTCAATTGACTTGATCCATGTTTTTGGACTGTGGGAGGAAACCGGAGAACCAGGAGGAAACCCACGCAGACACGGGGAGAACATGGAAACTCCACCCAGATGGGGATTCGAACCGGGAATCCCTAGCGCTGAGAGGAGAACATGCTAAAGCACTAAGCCACCGTGCCGCCTCTCTCTCTCTCTCTCAATGTATATAAATATATTTATTCATTCATTCATTATCTCCCGCTTTATCCTCTATTAGGGTCGGGGGGGGGTTCCCCATGCCCATACAGGGGAGAACGTTTCGGGCGCTGGGTAGATACACCCAGGACAGGGCGCCAATCCCTCGCTGGGCAGACACTCACTCACACAGACACACTCTATATGGGGCAATTTGGAGAACTCAGTTGGCCTGATCCATGTTTTTGGATTGTGGGAGGAAACCGGAGAACCTGGAGGAAACCCACGCAGACACGGGGAGAACATGGAAACTCCAAACGTCATAACCAAACGTCTCTCTCGCTCTCTGTGTATATATATATATAACGCAGTGCGTGTTCATGGTATGCTCCTATGTCTATATATATATATATATATATATATAGATATAGATATAGATATATAGATAGATAGACATAAGAGCATACTATAAACACGCACTTCATTCTTAATATATACTATTTAATTACTGCAGTAATATATATATATATATATATATATATATATATATATATATATATATATATATATACATACAGTATATATATTAGTGCAGTGGCAGTAAACCCACATGGTGGTGCAGCAGTTGGCACCTCCACCACACAGCAGTAAGGTTCTGTGTTGAATTCCTTGGTTACAGCTTTAAAATTGTCGTATTTGAGATTTGATCTTGTCTTTAATCTTGTCCTTTAGTGTGTACTGGATGTCCGGTTGGTCAGCGTTCCACGTCGGTGTTGAAATGACGTCCTTGCGGCCAAACGTTCTTTTATCGTTCCTGCAAAACAATCCCATAAAACGTTGTGGTCTCTCTTCAGGTGCACTCGTCCCAAACAACAGTCGTGCCAACAAAAAAAAACAAGTTTTAATAGTAATATATTCAGCCGAAAAACAAAAACGACACACGCAAGCGACCGGCAAGCCATCGATCAAAATAAATTATTCTAATGTACATGTGTTCATTCACAAACGTCTGCATCACTTTAGACTTTTTTTTTTTTTTTTTTTTTTTTTTTTTGTCTGTAAGCATGACCTGATCATTGGCTGCATAATGCATAGCATTTAAATAAAGTCCTGCAGGGGCCCAGAAGACCCGAAGGTCCACACGTCCGGACCCCGTGTGGGCTTTGGGCCCCGACGTGGTTAAAGTCTCTACTGTGGGATTATCCTGGAACATTCTTCTCATCGTTCTCTGAGTGGTGTCCATGTCAGAGGTCATTCGGATGTTGGACGGTCAGTTTCCGACCAGGGCGTCCCGCGCCGATCGGACCGCTGAGGTCTGATTCCGGGCTGCGATCTGTTTGCCGAGCTGCCTGCGATGGTAGAACAGGTATCCCGGCAACAAGAAGCCAACCAATGAGAAGAAGAGCAGGCCAAGGTTGATCTGAGCAACAACACAGAGCAACGTGTTCAATAAAAACTCTATTAGTGGCTTAGTGCTTTAGCATGTTCTCCTCTCAGCACTAGGGGATTCCCGGTTCGAATCCCCATCTGGGTGGAGTTTCCGTGTTCTCCCCGTGTCTGCGTGGGTTTCCTCCGGGTTCGCTGGTGTCCTCCCACAGTCCAAAAACATGGATCAAGTCAATTCATTCATTCATTATCTCCCGCTTTATCCTCTATTAGGGGCGGGGGGGGGGGGGTTCCCCATACCCATCCAGGAGAGAACGTTTCGGGCGCTGGGCAGATACACCCAGGACAGGGCGCCAATCCATCGCTGGGCACACATTCACTCACACAGACACACTCTATGTGGGGCAATTTGGAGAATTCAATTGACTTGATCCATGTTTTGGACTGTGGGAGGAAACCGGAGAACCCGGAGGAAACCCACGCAGACACGGGGAGAACATGGAAACTCCACCCAGATGGGGATTCGATCCGGGAATCCCTAGCACTGAGAGGAGAACGTGCTAAACCACTAAGCCACTGTGCCGCCGGATCAAGTCAATTGAGTTCTCCAAATTGCCCCATATAGAGTGTGTCTGTGTGAGTGAGTGTGTGCCCAGCGATAGATTGCCCCCCTGTCCTGGGTGTATCTGCCCAGCGCCCGAAACGTTCTCCCCTGGATGGGCATGGGGAACCCCCCTGCGACCCTAATAGAGGATAAAGCGGAAGATAATGAATGAATGAATGTTTAAACTTAAGGGCGGCACAGTGGCTTAGTGGTTTAGCATGTTCTCCTCTCAGCACTAGGGGATTCCCGGTTCGAATCCCCATCTGGGTGGAGTTTCCGTGTTCTCCCCGTGTCCGCGTGGGTTTCCTCCGGGTTCTCAGGTTTCCTCCCACAGTCCAAAAACATGGATCAAGTCAATTGAGTTCTCCAAATTGCCCCATATAGAGTGTGTCTGTGTGAGTGAGTGTGTGCCCAGTGATAGATTGGCGTCCTGTCCTGGGTGTATCTGCCCAGCGCCCGAAACGTTCTCCCCTGGATGGGCATGGGGAACCCCCCCCCGCCCCCCCCCCCCCCCCCGAACCTAATATAGGATAAAGCAGAAGAAAATGGATGGACGTTTAAAACTGAAATAAAATTGGTGTTAATTGGTTAATAATAATATGATAATCTATCTCACCCAATAAGGATCGCCCTTCAGTGGACCCAACATGAAGACGAACAGCGGCTGCTGCAGGAGGGCAAACAGGGCACTTATCAGAGACTGGAGGCCGGTCAGGGTACCAAAGTGGTTGGATGGATACCTGAGTACAGAGAACAGAACCGGAACCCATTTTGAAACATCAAGGCTTAATCCTCTGGACCTGTTCTGTGCACAATAACCTTCATTCAGTTGCACTTCGCTGTGTTTTGATTATTTGCCATTGTGAATATGTGCGGTGGCTTGGTGGTTTAACATGTTCTCCTCTCAGTGCTAGGGATTCCTGGTTCGAATCCCAATCTGGCTGGAGTTTCCATGTTCTCCCCATGTCCGCGTGGGTTTCCTCCGGGTTCTCCGTTTTCCTCCCACAGTCCAAAAATATGGATCAATTGAGTCAATTGAGTTCTCCAAATTGCCCCATATAGAGTGTGTGTGTGAGTGAGTGTGTGCCCAGCGATAGATTGGCGTCCTGTCCTGGGTGTATCTGCCCAGCGCCCGAGACGTTCTCCCCTGGATGGGCATGGGGAACCCCCCCCCCACACAACCCTAATAGAGGATAAAGAAGATAATGGATGGATGGATGTGAATTTGTGTAATTGCTCAGGTGTTTGCACAGGTATTTATAATTATTTATAATTTATAATTATTATTATTATTATTATTATTATTATATAATTTATAATTAATTATAGAATTCTAGCTTTATAGTTCATAATTACGATTTATCTTTTTTAGATTAAAAGATTTTGGCCAGACGTCACACCCTTCTGCTTTTTAATTGGTTGCTCCCTGCTTGAAGGGACTCCGAACCGGGACACGCCCCCTTAATCACCGGCTCCAGGTGTTTCGTTGAACCTGTAAGGAGTCGACTCTCCACTCTCCAGCTTCCTTCCCTACACAGTTTGATCATATGATTCAGCCCGAAATGAATCATTTAGCTGTATCGTCTCATGATTCATTGGATCGTTTGGGGAGTTTGTGACTGCAGCTCGGTGCAGAGTGCAGATTAGGACATCAGGACATTACAGGACATCACAGACGTCCTGACCTGCTGTGTTTTGGATTTTGGATGTAGGGATGTTGATGCAGAGGGATCTCCAGTGTTCATGCGTGTAAACTCACACAGCAGCATAAAGTCCTCCACAGCACGAGTGGATGAAACCCTCTGACCACGGTGTGAAGAACAAAGGACACCAACTGCAATGAAGAGTGAATCAGGATTAATGTAATGGTCAGCATCAGCATCAGGGGCGTTTTTAAGGTTTAGAAACATCAGGATCCCTTCTTCCCCCTCTGACCTCTTTAAAAATTGCCCTTTCATAAGGGTATGTATCCAAAACTGTTATATTAATTTTGTTTGAACATTCATTCATTCATTCATTATCTCCCGCTTTATCCTCTATTAGGGTCGCGGTGGGGTTCCCCATGCCCATCCAGTGGAGAACATCTCGGGCGCTGGGCAGATAGACCCAGGACAGGTCGCCAATCTATCGCTGGGCACACACTCACTCACACAAACACACTCTATATGGGGCAATTTGGAGAACTCAATTGACTTGATCCATGTTTTTGGACTGTGGGAGGACACCGGAGAACCCGGAGGAAACCCACGTGGACACGGGGAGGACATGGAAACTCTACCCAGATGGGGATTCAAAACGGGAATCCCTAGTGCTGAGAGGAGAACATGCTAAAGCACTAAGCCACCGTGCCGCCCATTTATTATTTATATTGGATAAAATTAATCAACATATGAAATCATAGGCGGCACGGTGGCTTAGTGGTTTAGCTTGTTCTCCTCTCAGCTCTAGGAATTCCTGGTTCGAATCCCCATCTGGGTGGAGTTTCCATGTTCTCCCCGTGTCCGCGTGGGTTTCCTCCGGGTTTTCCGGTTTCCTCCTACAGTCCAAAAACATGGATCAAGTCAATTGAGTTCTCCAAATTGCCCCATATAGAGTGTGTCTGTGTGTCCCAGCGTTGGATTGGCATCCTGTCCTGGGTCTATCTGCCCAGCACCCGAGACGTTCTCCCCTGGATGGGCATGGGGAACCCCACCACGACCCTAATAGAGGATAAAGCGGGAGATAATGAATGAATGAATGAATGAATGAATAATAATCTGTGTTTGTTACCTGAACAGGCAGGTTGTCTATTAAACACGTCACGCCGAAGAGGACCAGCAGTATGTTGGTGAAGATGAAAGCCCGGATTGCGTTGGTGAGTTTCTGGATCTTTCTGTCCCTCTTCGCTGGACTGCGAACGTAATGACATTCAAATAAACTTAAATTCATTTAATGAACGAGGTTTCATCCTCCTTGGGTTTCTCCAGTCACCTTCTCTCGCCGTCCACGGTGCACTCCTCACATTCCCTCATCCTCCAGTCCATGATGTAGCCAATCAGAGGAGAGGTCAGCAGACAGAGCAGCTGCATGGTGCCGAAGACGGATGAGTAGAAACTCACTGAGGTACAAATACACACAAGAGGCATGTATAAGGAGCTCCATCTAGTGTTGGGTCGTGATATGCTGTGTGTACTGTAAACATGTTCTACACTGCGTGTTTGCAATGTTTTGCTGATTTCTGTTGTAAGGTGCACATATATGTTCACATGTTCTGCGTCCGCATTTCGCTTAGTTTCTTTAATTGCGTATAAGGTGCAAATGCAAACATCTGTCATGGTATTGAAGGATGGGAGCATATTTTGGTCATTTTAGCGATATCTCTTTTCTTATTCATATAAGTTATTTATATATAGGTATTTCAGCGGTGCAATGCTGATAATTCACCAACACGAAAACACTCATATGCCAGACCAATCCGCTCTCAGTCCAATTCCATATGTGGCCACTGTGACCTCGTTTGCTGTGTTGTTTGTTTTTGTTGTGTGTGTATAAAGCATGTTGGTTCTCATGTTCTGTGCACACAGTCTGTATTTCAGCTAGATTCTACAAAGAACAGATTTTACGTTATTTTCTGTACAATTTTGAATCTTGAATATTACATGCATAAGCCAACATCTGTCATGGTAATTCATGTGTAAATGTGCCTTTGTGTGAGGCCATATTGGGATTTAGTAGAGATGTATGCTGCTGGGAAAATTATTTGTTGGGAAGCCAAGCCTTGGTTATTTTAGCAAGACAATGCCAACGTCATTCTGTATGTTAACCATTGAAATGTTACATCTTTCTGAGACTCACCTTGCTCTTCTGCCTCCTTAACCAGTTCCTCTGGGGCTAAAACAATCAGAAAAAGCATGTAAGCACAGGGTCTCTTTCTCCGATACCTCCGGTACCACCATCATGTCCATTGTATAGTACAATATTCAGCTGCTTAACAAACCATATAACAACCCTATTGCAGCATCCCATCGATTTATTTAATAAATGACCATTTAAAGAAAATATCCAACAGTATACAGTTAATTTCATGTACATGTTTCTGTGATACCCTTTATTTACATATCAGTGGTTTATATTAATGGGATGGGGTGGTGTTGGAGGAGGTGTTGGGGTATTACCATTAGGGTCACCGTGTGTAACCAGGAACTCCAGCATCTTATTCATGGCTCCCATGTAGAATATGATGCGAAGCTGAGTCATCGCCATAGTGATTAAACTCCACAGGAAAATTGCCGAGCAAACAGAACGGCGAAATGGAGTTCCTGAGGGGTAAGGTTATACGATGAGAAGCGGCGAATACAGTAATCTACAGTTTACATGCATCTGGTATGAGTACCAGAGCAATGAAGCAGTGTCTTGTGATGTCACTAACGTTGCTTAGGAGCAGGAGACGATTTAAAGAACCCCATTAGGGCTCCCCCCTGAGACCTTTAGTATCGGCCTCATCTGGAAATGCTGCGTTTTACATTTTGTCCGCAGCCAAGAACCGACAATTCATTCAAATTGAAAATATAGTCAGATTTACAAACTAATAACTACACTACAACGGCTAGTTCTGGTCCTTAAATCTGATTGGCTGAGCTGTTTGTCCACCCATGACATCATTAATATTAACACACACCTCTGAGCGCTTCACGTTCGTATCAGTGTGTGATATACAACACATTATTTTTCTGTATTTTTTTTAATTTATAAACTGCGTTCTGAACTTTGGCCACTAGATGGCAGCATTTCACAAACCAAAGGCCCGTTTCTCAGTGATCAGCATACACATTATAAATCGAACTAGATATTGTCGTGAAAGTCCATAATGAACGATTTTGCTTTCAATGAACGCATTTTTGAACGCATATTGTGTGTTTGTAAGCATTTTATAAAGGACGTTTGCGGTTGTGTATTATTGTGAATAAATCACGGGTGTAACTGTACTCATGCCTAATAACACATCTTGTCCGTGACTTATTCGCAATAATGACCTCTCGTACAATATTGCTTTATTAAAAGTGGCGGTTAGCTGTGGCTATGCCTTTTAATTTCTAAACAACTACTGATTTGCGGTGTTTCGCTTGGTTCTGTTATACGGTTCATGTATTTTGGGCTCAGAGTTTGTGTTTCAGCTGGTTTTTAGTAAGAATGGATGTTGTTCACTATGAAGACACAAATTGACACCTTGACTTTAGGCGCAAAAGCCAACACCTGTCATGGCACGGGGTCTGTTTGGATATTGCATGTGTGTAGAGGCCTGTATCGGGATTTTAAAGAGATATACGCTGCTTTGAAACGATTGTTTATTCCTGGGACGTATTATTTTAGAAAGATGGAGCCGACATCG
>JAFMOC010000608.1:202500-217500 GCA_019802505.1 Corydoras sp. C115 | reverse complement strand
CCATTTCGTCTGCACCAGGCAGAATGAACCGAACGGATAATTGGATGTAAAACGGCTGAATCCTCCTTATTCTCTGAATGTTAATGCAAACTCTCTGTTCCATGTTTCCATGTCTGCATTTCAGCGCTGAACGGAGCTTCGGAGAAAAAAAAAAAATACGCCCTGCAAATATTTAATTTAGATTTGGTTTACAAGCCGCTTGTCTGCGGTGGCGCGCAACCAAGATAAATACCAGAGTCACGACTGAGGCCTGCTGCTTCGTTTGCTTGAGGCGTGCGTTTAACATTTATTTTAAAGGCACAGCTGCGTTTTACTAACTGGAAGTATAGTGTTTTATATATATATATATATATATATAAAATGTGTGTATGTATATATGTATGTGTATGTGTATATATATAAAATAGGTTTTAGGTGAATTAGTTCTAGTAGTTCTAGTTAAATTTTGTAGTCCATCTGACTTAGTGGTTTAGCATGTTCTCCTCTCAGCATTAGGGATTCCTGGTTTGAATCCATATCTGGGTGGAGTTTGCATGTCCTCCCCGTGTCCGCGTGGGTTCCTCCAGGTTTTCCGGTTTCCTCCCACGGTCCAAAAACATGGATCAAGTTTATTGAGTTCTCCAAATTGCCCCATATAGAGTGTGTTTGTGTGAGTGAGTGTGTGTCCAGCAATAGATCGGCGCCCTGTCCTGGGTCTATCTGCCCAGCACCCCGAAACATTCTCCCCTGGATGGGCATGGGGTACCCTCCCGCGAACCTAATATAGGATAAAGTGGAAGATAATGGATGGATGGATCTGTTTCTCTACATACTCTGTTAGTCCTCTTTAATCTGTTCTCTGATCAGGACCATGGACAGAGCAGGTGTTATTAGGGTGGTGGATGATTCTCAGTACTGCAGTGAAACTGGCATGGGTGGTGGTGTGTCCGTGTCCACTCTCTTTGCATGTCTAAGTGCATCCACCTTATAGCACCACCTCACAGATGAACATTCAGGTGGCTGAACATTTCTTCACGGTGGAGTTCAGTCCATCCAGCAGCACTGCTGTGTCTGAACCACTCATATCAATGCAACACACCACCACCATGTTGGGTTCTTTTATAAACATGGTCATTTTGTGTGAAGTTTGCATGTTCTCCCTGTGCCATAGTCCAAACCCATGCTATTTGGTGGACTGTCCTTATACATTAATTGATTTTTTTTTTTTTTTTTTTTTTTTTTTTTTTTTGATGGACTGGCAACCTGTCCAAGGTGTTCCCAGAGGGTGTTCTCCAGCACCCTCAATCCCAAGGTTTGCCAACCAATCAGAGTGAGTGTTGATAAGGATCGCACCAAAGCTGCAGAGCCCGATCTGGCGTACCTGCCCAGCAGCCGAAGAGGACGAGGTCCATATTTGTCCATCAGGATTCCCAGCGGTAAAGTGGCGGCGCTGATGATGAAGGAGCCGATTGTAAAGCCGAGGTTTAGCACCTCCTCCTGCTCCACACAGCTGGGCCAGACCACGCCCTCCACCTCCAAGCTTCTGTTCGCATGGAGTTCTGTTTCGTTTTCTAAAAAAAAAAAGGTGTAAACGCTCTTTCCAATAGGCAGGAAATCACCCCAGACTCCCAGAATAGTGTTAATTAACACGGTTTCACCTTAAACCGCCTGCATCGTTCCGAAATGGGATCCCCGCTTGAGCAACTCACCGTGGCAGAGGTGCGAGTAGAACCCCTCGCTCTTCAACATGATCAGCAACGAACCCCATCCCAGCAGCACGGCCGAAAACAGCAGGTTCTCGATCACGGCGGTGATGGCCATCCACCAGCGCCTCCTATAGGCCTGGGCGAGAGACGGCGCCATTTTCTGCAAGAGTCAGATGAGGGAGGAGTTTAAAAGCTCTTCAGAAGACGGTCACTGGAACGTTGTGGGTGCCGATCGTTGAGCCTATCCCAGCAGTAAAGGGTTCAGATCAGATATGTGGATTGAGGGGGGGGGAAGGTGTGCAGACGAGTTTCTAAAGTTAGAAATGACTTTCTGTTTATCAGTCAAGGATAAAGTGAAGAGTGCAACACAATAATGCAGTCTGCATTTCACACGCCGGACCGAATGCCACGCTGTAACCCTCCTGAAGGAAGCTGGAGTGAAAAAACGGGGTGTTTGTTTTATTGCCCCACCCCAAAAAAAAAGGAAACATCCTGTACGAACGTTCTACGCTTTTTTTTTTTTTTTTTTTTTTTGTTTTTTGCTGTGGGCCTGCCCCAGTCGGCGAGGATGAGGCTTAGTCGTCCCATCAATACGACGTACGATGGGATGCTGATGACTTTTGTTCTATGCGGCTCACATTGAGTTTTGGGAACCTTCCTTTATACCCAAGTACAACTAACCTAACGTTGACCTTATTCTAACCATGGGCCGTGACTGCAGTTCCCACAATGTACTATAGACCTGATGCACACACACACACACACACACACACACACAGCTGCTGTCTTCACACCAGCCCTTAATTCATGGTCCACACGGGAAAATGGAAACGTGTAAACTTAATGATCAGCGTCTAATCTTAATTATCAGATCTGAATTGAAATTCGACTTAAAATAAACCTTGGATTTTTGAGTTTGGGTTGTTCACGTGGTGTGTGGTCTGGTAGTTCGGACAATTTTTACTAATACATGATGCCTACTGCCTATTCGGACATACTAACCCTTCTCCCGTCCTGTTTTTGCATACTACCTAGTAGGCAGTGTGGGTAAATCTACCCGCGCGTTCGTTTGAAAAGGAGGAGATCACACCAACAGTTCTGAGTGAAGAAATAACATTTATTAATACAACAGAAATCTGGGGAGAAGAGCGCAGTCAACAACCCGTGCGCGATCTGCCTGTTCTCCGACCTCGCTTTTCTGACTCCATCCTCATATACTCTGCCTGCACAGGCCCCCACCTTTGCTGCTCTTCCATCTCAGATGGACCACCTGTGGGTGACCCCGCCCGAGCAGACGTTATTCTGCTTAGTGTAACATAATGATGCTTCTTGTTATCAGAACGTTTGTAGTCAACCGACCCGTATAATACTCCTCCCTGCACATCCTGACCTTGACACAGAGATACGTTCTCACATGGGTCTGATTAGAGAACAATACTGCCGTAGCGTGTCATAAGCTGTAGCTGATTTCGGACATGGGGCGGAATGGTGGCTTAGTGGTTTAGCACGTTCGCCTCTCAGCTCTAGGGATTCCCGGTTCGAATCCCAATCTGGGTGGAGTTTCCATGTTCTCCCCGTGTCCGTGTGGGTTTCCTCCGGGTTCTCCGGTTTCCTCCCACAGTCCAAAAACATGGATCAAGGTCAATTGAAGTCCCCAAATTGCCCCATATAGAGTGTGTGAGTGTGTGCCCAGCGATAGGTTGGCGCCCTGTCCTGGGTGTATCTGCCCAGCGCCCGAAACGTTCTCCCCTGGATATGGGCATTGGGAACTCCCCCACGACCCTAATAGAGGATAAAATGGAAGATAATGGATGGATGATTTCGGACATGTGCCCCACAGTGTGATGCCACAATTTCTCACTTATTTCTTATTAACTATTGCATATCCGGACATACTAGGGTTAGGGGGTGGTTTCCTGGGGGGCAAACTCGTGAAAGACACCAACACCGTGTCTGGGTCATCGCAACTTGTAGGAAATATTTGCAAACGTTTAATGTTTGCAATAAACTCCATCTGCACGGGAGCATGATGACAAATTGCATCAGCACGAATGGCTCACCCCACGTCACCCCGGCACTCTTGGAGGTGTGGCTCACGTCACATCTGTTAGCCTTGTTTGGAAGAATAATATATTACTCGCACATGTCGACGTACGCGGCGAGCTCCCATATTGAAATGTGATTCTCGGTTGGTTTATTAAACTCACATAACGTAACAAACTATTGAATATCCGAATAAGAGCCTTCAGTGGTTTGTAGTCATTATTATCATTATCATCATCATCATTATTATTATTATTATTATTATTATTTAATAATAAACCCAGTATTAGAAAACAGCAGCAACAACTAATAAATTAACAACAAACTATCTGAACATGGTATGTCCTCTAACCTAAAGCAGTATACTGGACCCGTAACCTTGGTTTTAACAAACATGACACTTTTTAGACAACGAGCGTAAAGATGATCACCAAGTTTTTTACCAATAAAATAAGAGTCCCATTCGGACGTGCATGTGGTTTACAGCGGGCGTACACACGGATACAGGCATGCCGTTCACTCACCACTTAATTAGGAGTTGTGCTTTAGTGTGGTAGGCACTTCGCAGATGGAACAGATCTAGATTCGGGAAAAGATGACGGCTCTTGGTTTTTTGTTTGGAGCTGCTTCTGTGTCCACACAACTGCATGTGACCGACCATGAAGTCCGTCTTCCTCTCTTACCCTCACGCCACACTCCACTCACATGGGCTATAAATGGCTGTTCACTCCCCCAGCCTGAACACACACACACACACACTGAGATTTACACACACACATCTATTTTGGGGGTGTTTCCCCTATGCACGCACGTTACTGCCCCCTTTAAAAGGTACAGCTGGAGTAATCGGTGCTCACACCTGTCATCGTGACCGTAAACCTCCTAACGATGTTTTAAGGAGGGTCACGTGGAAGCTTTCAGGGGGACAGGTGCTGAAGTTAAGAGGATGTTCGGCGGGATGTGCCTTTAAAGGTTGTTTTTTTGTTGTTTGGTTGTCTGTGGGTTTTGCGCATAAACTTTGCCCTCTTAAATCAAAACGTTGCCCAATCGATGTGAAGGCGATTGGGCTCGATGCCAGTGGGGCGTCTCTGTATTTCGGAAGGCTTATTGAGACACCGTGTACCCTGGTGACCTTTGCAGTTTCGTAAACGTCTTCTTTCCTAATAGAAAAAATAAAAATAAAAAATCGTATTTGTTGAGGTACATTTATGTACGTATATAAATTGGAGGTTTTTGATGCTTGAAAGAACGGCCGGGGCAGTTTGCATGTTCTCCCCATGTCTAATAGGATTTCTATGGTGAGACCAGGATTCTATACACAGTGGATAAACTTCTGTGTGTGTGGTGGGGGGGGTTGTTGGGCCATTGGGCCATTCCAAAATTCTGATCATCTCATGCTGTGTGTTTTATTGAGGTAGAGGTAATGATCTGGTAATGATCTGTCTTTAGGGTTTTCTACCTCATAGAAGGAAAAACAGTCCCTAAGCATGTTGCTGCCACTACCATGCTTCACCGTGGGCATGATGTTCCTGTTGTTTTTTGTGTCGAATGTTTTGCGTTTTGGGGCGGCACGGTGGCTTAGTGGTCAGCACGTTCGCCTCTCAGCGCTAGGGATTCCCGGTTCGAATCCCCATCTGGGTGGAGTTTCCATGTTCTCCCCGTGTCCGCTGGGTTTCCTCCGGGTTCTCCGGTTTCCTCCCACAGTCCAAAAACATGGATCAAGTCGATTGAATTCTCCAAATTGCCCCATATAGAGTGTGTCTGTGTGAGTGAGTGTGTGCCCAGCGATGGATTGGCGCCCTGTCCTGGGTCTATCTGCCCAGCGCCCGAAACGTTCTCCCCTGGATGGGCATGGGGAACCCCACCGCGACCCTAATAGAGGATAAAGCGGGAGATAATGAATGAATGTTTTGGGCTTTTGGGATTACAGCTGAGAAGGTCGACCTTGTTTTCATGCTTTTGACAGAGTTGGTGAATGTTTTTTGCAAAACGTGGCCTAGTTTTTATATATATGTAACGAAATTAGAGTATGTTCTTGTGCCTGAGATGCGGCTTAAGTTGTTTCTGTAAAATGCCGAATGTTTTGTCACGTTATGGTCGTGACAGCGGTTGGTAGCTCAGTGGTTGGGTGTTGGGCTATCAATCTGAAGGTTGGGGGTTCAAATCCCAGGTCCACTGAAGTTACCAATGTGGGTCCTTGAGCTCCAGGGATGTTGTGATGAACCCTGTGCTCACCTTGTAAGTCGCTTTGGATAAAAGCGTCCAATAAATGATCAAGTTTTCTGGGGCGTGGTAGCTCAGTGGTTTGGGCATTGGGCTATCAATCTGAAGGTTGGCGGTTCAAATCCCAGGTCCCCTGAAGTTACCAATGTGGGTATTGAGCAAGACCCTTAACCCTCATTGCTCCAGGGATGTTGTGTTTAACCCTGTTCTCACTTTTGTAAGTCGCTTTGGATAAAAGCGTTCAATAAATGACCAAATGTAATGTAAATGTAATTTAGCAAGATAATTCCACCATTTCAGTGTCGTAAAGGACATGAGTGGATGGGGTTGTGGCACCAGGTGGTGGTTGTCATTAGAGTGCAGCGATCGAGTCGGGGTGTATCTTTGGAAAACAGTACAGGTAAAAGGAAGCGGGTTCGGAGGTCATGCTGTAGGCCAGCGTCAGGACCTCGTACTGAATGTGGGCAGCTTTTGGAAGCTGATGGAGAGATGAGTAGCGGATTTGGTGAGGATTGGTTGGCGTGGGTGGAGCTCCCATAGTTGGAGAGGTCGGTGGCGCTTTACTGACTTACCTGGTCCTGCTTCGATTCAGACCCAACCCCTCGCTCCCGTGATTTTTCATTCATTCATTATCTCCCGCTTTATCCTCTATTAGGGTCGCGGTGGGGTTCCCCATGCCCATCTAGGGGAGAACATCTCGGGCGCTGGGCAGATAGACCCAGGACAGGGCGTCAATCCATCGCTGGACACACACTCACTCACACAGACACACTCTATATGGGGCAATTTTGAGAATTCAATTCACTTGATCCATGTTTTTGGACTGTGGAAGGAAACCGGAGAACCCGGAGGAAACCCACACGGACACGGGGAGAACATGGAAACTCCACCCAGATGGGGATTCAAACCAGGAATCCTTAGCGCTGAGAGGCGAACGTGCTAACCACTAAGCCACCGTGCCGCCTCTCCCGTGATTTATTGACCATAATCCCACCTTATTGATTTAACGTCGCAGGTATCTCTCTTTTTTTTTTTTTTTTTTTTTTTTTTTTGATAATTAACGTTTAGCTCGTTAAACCCTCTGTGAATTAGCATTTTTCGTCAGCTGCTGTAGAACACCAGGCCTGAAAATACGAATTGTACAAACAAAACCCAACTGCACATGTGGAACACTGGATGGCGCCATTGGACAGGAAACCCCCATCATGAGGTGGCATGCCGGAGGAGTCGTGATGACACTGTGGCTCAGTTGGAACGTCTTGAACGATCTGTTATTAAAATCAGACTGCTCTCGGTCTCACCTGCAGGGACCTGATTTTCAATACATAAAAAAAAAAAAAAAAAAAAAAAAAAAAAAAAGGGTTTGACTTTTATGTGAAATCAATTTTTCCTTGAATTTCTAGACCAACAACCTCAAAGCAGAGAAAAACGAAAGTATTTAAAATAAAAAGCATCAAAATCGTCAGGGTTAAAATGGCCCTTCATTTTATTATTATTATTAATAATAATAATAATAATAATAACGCTCTAGTGTTTTTATTTTTAAAATCACAAAGGTTTGGTAGGAATCCCACGTCTTAAACACGACCGTAGGCAGAACGTGAGGGAGCCTTATTCTCCTTGTCCTCCCTGACTTAAATCCCCGGCTTCTGTACCGGTCTCTCCATCGTGCCTCGTGCTCCTGCTTCTGCGGAGGAAACTGAAACAGAGGCAAGGTCATTATGACTGAGGAGCACTAATGACATCAACCTCCCACGTAAGGCATTCTGGGAGCCAGCGTTCGGTAATCTCTTGCAGAAGAGTCTCGAGGTGGTGGAGCGGCGCTGACGATTTGATGGAAAAGCCACTTCTGGGTCTCGTGACTTGGGATTGCAGTCGTTCGGAGGAATCGGCTTATCGTCCCGCCTGCCGTCCCCGCAGCCGCCACTCGCCGGGACTTAGGAGACTTATCCCGTAGCTGGGAGAGAGAGTGGAAAAGAGAGAGAGAGAGAGAGAGATGGTGTTAAAGAAGTAAATAGGAGTGTGTAAAGACAAACACGGGCGGCGGGTGGTGCTTTAATCCTGCTCTTATCTGCGGTTCCCTTCAGTCAGATTACAGAACGTTAAACGCAGTTCTTGGCGTTTTGTGATCGTTTACGCCGGATTGGTTCTCGCCGGCGGGGGATTGAAGGCGACATGGCGATGAATTCCAGCCCCGGACTGAATCGGCAGGTTAATCGAATTAAAGGAGCGTGCGACAACGATGGAGCGAGAAGGCGATGAGCCGTAATTAATGGGGATTAATTAATGCACCGGCTGAATAATCGGTGTGCAGCCTTCATAAGCCCGGGCGAGACGTGCAGCGTGGAGAGAACGCAGCGTCGACCGGAACGTGAAGACCTGTACGTGTCCCGCCATGAGACATTTCAGAGCCAGAATACGGGAACGATGAGGACGCACGTGCTCCAGTAGAGATGCTCAGCTCCAGGGGGCGGCAAAGAGACAGATCACGTTAGCTTTTCGTGCCGGAAGATGGGGATGGCACCCGGATGGGGCGTTCAAGGGAGAGTAGGACCAGGGTGGCACGGATGTCCGGGAACCAGTGAGGCAGAAGGATGGAGATGCTGTGACACCGCCCCCTCTCTCTCTACTATAGATTTGGGTCTTGCCTCGTTCCAGTGCACAGCGTCTTGGGTCTTTTTTGAGGGTCATGATGGTACCCCCCCCCAAAGAGATGTGCAGCGTGGAGAGAACGAAGCATCGACCGGAACGTGAAGACCTGTACGTGTCCCGCCATGAGGGAGCCAGAATCTGGGAACGATGAGGACGCACATGCTTCAGTAGAGATGCTCAGCTCTAGGGGGCGGTAAAGAGACAAACCTAAGGTTTGCTTTTCACGGCGGAAAAGGGAGAGTAGGACCAGAGTGGCACCGATGTCCGGGAACCAGTGAGGCAGAAGGATGGAGATGCCTCGTTCCAGCACACAGCATCTTGGGTCTTTTTCGAGGGTCATGATGGTCTCCCCCTAGAGTAACGGCCCAGTAAACACCAACCCATCTGCTGGATGAGAGAACCCGGGTCTCCGTTAAACGATAATGAACACCCGGGACTTTGGGACGGTAATTGTGCGTTGTGATTGGTCCAAACGACTCATTTGCTGCAGCCTCTGTATCTCAGGTTTTCCGAAGACATAAACGGTGGAATAATAAGGAAATGGTAGGTAGGGCAGGAGGACGCCCCGGGCCACTGCCTGACTCTCCTTTTGCTTTCTCCCGGTTGATTTATTGCTCCGTTCGCCTCGGGCTCCCTCACTGCCAACTCCCACCTCTGTCCTTTCAAATGCATATTGCCTTTGTCCTGAGCCGTCATTGACCTATCCCTGCAGTGGGGGCCGTTTCTCTGCTCTGGCCCTTCATGCCTTTGGACAGAGGAAATAGCAGTGTGTTCGCTCATCTTAACCCGCTCGGAGGCTGAGGGAACACGAGCGCTGCCTCGGCACGGCATCCTGTATACTGAGCTGTAATGCGCCGGGCATTACGAGTGAAGAATGAGGGCTGTGTGGGTTTGTATGGGGCTGTGTGTAGGCTATGTGGGGGGGCTGTATAGGGTCTGTGTGGGGGGCCATGTTGGGATTGTGTGGGTTTGTATGGGGGCTGTGTGTAGGCTATGTGGGGGGGGGGCTATGTTGGGGCTCTGGGGGGGGGGTGTATAAGGTCTGTGTGGGGGGGCTATGTTGGGACTGTGTGGGTTTGTATGGGGGCTGTGTGTAGGCTATGTGGTGGGGATATGTTGGGGCTGTGTGGGGGTTTTTAATAGGGCTGTGTTTGGATTGTGGGGGTTTGTATGGGGGGTTATGTTGGGTTTGTGTGGGGGCTTTGTAGGGCTGTGTGGGGGCTGTGTTTGGATTGTGGGAGTTTGAATGGGGGACTATTTTGGGTTTGTGTGGGGGCTTTATAGGGCTGTGTGGGGGCTGTGTTTGGATTGTGGGGGTTTGACTGGGGGGCTATGTTGGGTTCGTGTGGGGGTTTGATAGGGCTGTGTGGGGGCTGTGTTTGGATTGTGGGGGTTTTGAGTGGGGTGCTATGTTGGGACTGTGTGGGGATTGTGTGGGGGCTTTATAGGGCTGTGTGAGGATTGTGGGGGTTTGTATGGGGGGCTATGTTGGGTTTGTGCGGGGGCTTTAAAGGGCTGTGTGAGGATTGTGGGGGTTTGTATGTTGTGGCTTTATGAGGCTGTGTAGGGGCTTTGTGAAGATTGTGTGGGAGCTGTGGGGGTTTGTACGGTGGGCTGTAGGGGGGGCCTGTTTGGGGGCTATGTTGGGGTGTGTGGGGTTTATGGGGCTATGTGGGGGCTATATTGGGGCTGTGTGGGGGGCAGTGTTGGGGGGGCTGTGTGAGGTATGTGGGTAGTAAACCATGTTCCTGCTTTTATTGGAGCCTCTCCAGTCATGTCTTTATGGACCAAACGATGGCCTTCCCCAAACTGTTTCCCAGATTTGCCAGCGCCACCATGTACTGGGTTCAATAAACTTGTAAAACGGCATCGGTGGTACCACGCCCGCTCGCCGTACCCGGTCAGACGTCCTTCACTTTCTGGCGATCGGGTCGCGCTCTCACCGATCGCACCTCGCACACTTAATTAGGGTCTTTACCATAACAGCCAGGACTAAAGAGCTTTCGGGATTAGGTTATTTAGATCGCGTCCTTGTTACTAAATCCCACACTTAATGGCTGTTTTAAGCTCCTTAATAAGGATCTGATCTAATGAGGGACTCCCACCACCGGCCTGCGCGCCGAACCGATCTCGTTTCTGTTAAGCCTCCAGTCTAATGAGGTGTTTTTTTTTTTTTTTTTTTATGACGGATGTCTCCACAAGATAAATGGTTTTGCGTCACCTGCTCTCGGTTCTCGGCTGCCTCTGTTGAACTAGAACTCGAATGACAGCGCTACCTTTAAAACATTGAGCTAGTGGTGAAACTTGGTGCACTCATAGTGCTGGGTGGGTGTGGTAGCTCAATGGTTAGGTTAAAGGTTGTGGGTTCAAATCCCAGATTATTGGTGCACTCATAGTGCTTTGTGGGTGTGGTAGCTCAATGGTTAGGTTAAAGGTTGTGGGTTCAAATCCCAGATGGTTAGGTTGGGTGGGTGTGGTAGCTCAGGTTGTGGTTGTGGGTTCAAATCCTAGATTCTTGGTGCACTCATAGTGCTTTGTGGGTGTAGTAGCTCAATGGATAGGTTGAAGGTTATGGGTTCAAATCCCAGATTATTGGTGCACTCATAGTGCTGGGTGGGTGTGGTAGCTCAGTGGTTAGGTTGAAGGTTGTGGGTTCAAATCCCAGATTCTTGGTGCACTTAGTGCTGGGTGGGTGTGGTATCTCAGTGGTTAGGTTAAAGGTTGTGGGTTCAAATCCCAGATTCTTGGTGCGCTCATTGTGCTGGGTGGGTGTGGTAGCTCAGTGGTTAGGTTAAAGGTTGTGGGTTCAAATCCCAGATTATTGGTTCACTCATAGTGCTGGGTGGGTGTGGTATCTCAGTGGTTAGGTTAAAGGTTGTGGGTTCAAATCCCAGACGGGGAGGTTTGGGTTAATTGCCCCATCATAACTGCTGTTTAGAGAATGGTGTCTAGTACCTTTTTTAAAAAAAAAAAAAAAAAAAAAAAACATCTGTCAGAAACATCAGGAATTGTAATAGACGTGGTCCTGATTCCACTGGAATAACGGAACCTCAGACGTTGGAGGCCTCCAGTCACTGATGAACTGAAATGAAGTAAAAATGGGGTGAGAAAGAAATTTGAGTCATTATCATTTTAATGGCTCATAGAACATCATACTGCGCTAGCCTTCAGCCAGAACCCTCCGGGGAGCGCGAGCACTTTTTCCTCACCATTTCCTCGTTCTATTTTCGGGCTTTTTGATTGGCCGCCTCATTTGCCTAATTCTTGTTAGGGCATTCCGTTGGGCAGAGTGAGGGAGCAGGATGGCTCCATAATGAATGAACACTGATGCTGCCACACACACACACACACACACACACACACACACACACACACACACACACAGAGGGCGTCACAATGGAAGCTGCACAGTATAAATGTAGTAACTATTAACTTCGTAGTCAACATACACTGGGTTTAAGTCCTGGGTGGAGTTTGCATGTTCTCCCCATGCCTTCATAAGGTTCCTATGACCTTGCAGCTGCATGCATGCTTTACATTGCCATCAGCATTATGTGGAGTGGTGCAAAGCACATGACCGGTGGACTCTGGGGCAGTGAGAATGTATTCCATCGTCTTGTGAATGAACCACTTTGTGTTGCACTCTCGGTTTGGCGAGTGTCACCTGTAAAGTTCAGTGGAGACTTGAGTTCCACCTCTTTCCTGTAATTTATTCACAATAACACGCGAGCTTGAGTGTCGTCTTGCTTTTATAAAACAAGATTTGATCCGTAAATATGTTTATTCAAAACAAAATTGTTAATTATCTGCTCTTTCGCTCAGTAATCTAGTCCGGTTTGTAAAGTCGACGCCGATCGCTGAGTAACATGTTTCTGGTTTCCTTCAATCAAATTACAAAACGCAGTTTATAAACTACATTGAGGAAAATAATGTATTGTATATCCATACCATTTATCTGGCTTACCGCAGTTTGAGAGGCACTGATGTATATTCACAGAGGCTTATGACACATGTTATGAAGCATAATGCATACTTATAAAGCTGGAGTTACCTACGATTTCATCACATGACACAAATTCACTCACAGGACTTAAGACCTATTGATTATGAGATAATGGACGATAATGGCTGTAAAGTGAGTGAACGACTGCGTTTGGCTTCTCTCCAGGATTTTAAATTAAATATTAAAGTCGGGGGACATTATAACGCGCCGGTTGATGTAGACGTACAGTGCGGCGATGGCGTGTCGGTATGTGTTATTTATGGTAAAGATGATGCAATTTTAGGTGCAAAGTAATGGACGTGAACGTGCGTACGACGTTAGGTGCTGGATGTACGAATAATGACATGAACCTCGTTTAATGTCCTCCTTCAGGCGAGAGGCAGGCATGAGGATGAGGGTGTCCTCTCCTGTCCCCTGCAGGAGACGTAGTTGCATGTGACACATTGCTCTTCTCCCTCGTCCTCGCGGTCCTCCGAGGTCACGCGCTTGTGTAACGGATCAGGCCGGGCGAGGGGGGCGGGACCGGTCTGTGTGAGGTGGCGCATGAAGATGTCGCGGGCCGGACGACGATCCTTTCTTCGGAGCGGGACATCCGTCATTTGCATAAACGTCCCCCGACGGCGGGGTTATTGATTCGAGCCCCGTGCGGCGTTTATTCCCGGCAGCGATGCGCAGAGGGGCCGGTAAATCGCACGGCGGAGTCGAAGATGTTTAATGGCTTTCTAAGTTGGCGCATTCGCATCCAGGAAAATGGGGGGACGGGGGGGGGACGGGGACAGGAGAGGAGAGAGGGATGGGATGGTGGGGGAGGGGGGTGCATAGAAATGGCTGCGTGTGTCGCAGCCATCATCGTGAGTGCCATTAAATCTGATGTAAGTTTAATTGCATTTGAAAGTAATTACTCACCATCGCTGTCACATTTCATAGAGCGCATGAATAGGAAAGGAAAAAAAAAAATAATAAAAGAAAAAAAAAGAAAAAAAACGGCGCCATCCTCGGGAGGAATTAATAACGCCGTGACGTCCGCGAGGCCCGCGTTTTAGTGCCGATTAAAAGAGTCGGTCAATAATGCGCAAGAAAGAAAAACACGCCATAAATAACGAAGTGCTGCGTATCGCCGCCATGCGTCATCCGGCGGCAAGATGTGAATGAAGCCAGCAGTTTGTCAGTTCTGATCACATGCGGCTCGTTTGGGAACACAAGGTGGGATGTTTAAGCGATCCGTCAGTTGCGGACTGTGCAGCATGCTTTCGAGCGCGTCGCCGCGTTGTTGACGAGGCAGCCTGTCCTGATTCTGTTAATTATTCATGGGAATGGATTAGAACGCAGATCGTGGGCCAGGTATCCTGGATTAACGCCGGTGTATGGTGAGAACCATGTGAGAACCATGTGTGTGTGTGTATATATACACATCCATCCATTTTCTTCCGCTTTATCCTCTATTAGGGGCGCGGGGCCCATCCAGGGGAGAACGTTTCGGGCGCTGGGCAGATACACCCAGGACAGGGCGCCAATCTATCACTGTGCACACACTCACTCACACACACAGACACACTCTATATGGGGCAATTTGGAGAACTCAATTGACTTGATCCATGTTTTCATGGACTGTGGGAGGAAAACGGAGAACCCGGAGGAAACCCACGCGGACACGGGGAGAACATGGAAACTCCACCCAGATGGGAATTCGAACCGGGAATCCCTAGCACTGAGAGGAGAACATGCCAACCACTAAACCACCATATATATATATATATAGTGCGTCTTTCCTTGGTAACGCGATGAAAACATTAAAATATTGGGTGTGCTTAACTAACCCGATCAGCACGTCATGTGCTGTTCCCTTTAAGAGCCAGGTGGCGCTCTGACTTTGGCGGGTTGCTATTTAAGCGGTGCAGCTACCGGGACTCAATATGAGTGTGAATGGAGAACCCATAGTGTAGTGTGTTCTATGGACCTGGATCCTCTGTACAAATGCAGTCAGGTTTAATAACGTTCCGTTGCGTGTTGACGATCCACCGGCGAGATAGCGACGGCCGCCTGCCTGTTGACATGTCGAGGCGCACCTGGGTTTCTCCGTCACCGAGATAGCGACACGCCAAGAACTGCACTCCTGATTTCCCCAACGCAAGATAGAACGTTTTCATAACTGCGTCATGTCCGCAGGTTGGAATCCATAAATCTGTGATTGTTCTTATCCAGACATCATCTGTTTACAATATGGGGACCGTTAAATGGGCCGCGCGGGAGAACGCCGCCGTAGTGCGCCGTAATGTTCCGCTGGATGCCGGAGATAAATCTCAGTCGTGCACCGAGGCGGCCAAGGACCGATGTATTACAGAGAGTTTAGGGGACCGGCTACTGACATTGTCACATTCCTGAAAGTTAACAATC
>JAFMOC010000608.1:157500-197500 GCA_019802505.1 Corydoras sp. C115 | reverse complement strand
ATTGGTAAACATGAGGGTGGCACGTTGGGGCACGGTACCTCAGTGGTTAGGGTGTTGGGCAATCAATCTAAAGGCTGTGGGTTCAAATCCCAAGTCCATTAAAGTTACCCATGATGGGTCCTTGAGCAAGACCCCTAACCCTCGTCGCTTCAGGGATGCTGCATCAACCCCGTGCTCACGTTGCAAGTCGCTTTTGGATAAAATCATCTGCTAAATGACCCTAATTTAAACATCATGCTCAGAAACGACGATGGGGTAATTGTGGCAGTCCTGTGTTCCAGCACACAGATCTAAAGACGGCAGTGCGGCCCCGCTGTCCCCCAACTTACAAAAAACAAAAAAAAGGCTTTCATGAGAACTCTTGACAGTTGGGATAAAAGCTCTGTTAGATCTTTGACTCTGTTTGTAAAACTTAGACAGACACATCTTCAAAGCGCCTTATGGGGGGGGGGGGGAAGGGGGGGGGTTATTCGGGGTCAGTTGAATTTAGGACCTGCAGCATGGTTTATTATTCACATGTGGAATTTCATTTAATAAGTCCAATCTCATTAAGGTTTCAGTAAGCTGTGAGTGACAGTCCCGTCTCTGTCCCTTATTTAGGTCAGTCTGTGTGTGTGTGCGGTGTGTGTGGGGTGTGTGTGTGTGTGTGTGTGTGTGGGGGGGGGGGGACAGAGTTATTGCAATGGGATGGCATGGTGGTGGTGGGCGTGTAATTCAGACACCGAGACCTGATGCAGGGTGGAGGCTCATGACATGCCTGTACACTCTGTAAAGTACCAGAGCTCCTCCTCCCATCGGCGAGGCTCCGCCCATGTGGGCAATGCTTGCATTTCGATTGGCTGGAATAGCATGCCTCATCTCCGTGCAGCCTGTGGGTTCCTCTGCACGTTCTCATTGCGTTTTTATTTCCTTTAATAAGAATGGGTGCACACGGGCGCGGTTGCTATGGCAACATACATGCTAAAGTATGGCTTCGGTTGTAGGGACACGTGTCCTTCTGATTTGATGGTTTATTATGTGATCGTATGCACCGATTGGTTCCCTCAGTTCCGGCAGATTTCCCTCTTGTTAATCAATGGCCGCTGCAGCAAATTAAAGCTACCGCCACCTGCTGTTAATGATGAAGTCTTTGTTTAATGATGCGTTGCTTTGAACAGCTCTAGTGAATGCTGCGGTAGCGTCATGTTGACATGTTACTGACCTCGTCTCCTGGCAGCAGCTGATGTCAAAGTCAAAGTAGGCTTTATTGTCAATTCCTTCACATGTTCGCTACATACAAAGTAATCGAAATTACGTTCCTCACGTTCCCGCGGTTACAGACATTTATGACCTCTAAACATAAAACAAGAAAGTGAAATGCAGTGTGATGTAGTGGAATTCACAGTAAAAAAGTTTAAATACTATGATTTTGTAGTGACAATGAAAGGCAATGTAAATGCAAATTAAGAAATTAAGAAGTAACAGTAAATTAAGTAGTAACAGTAATGATAATAATAATGTCATCAGTGAAAAGGGGAAGAACCCATTCGTCCAGCATCATGCGACGTTGATGCGTCTTGGTCTTTTCTTCGTCACATGAGGCAACACATGCTGAATTTAACGACGTGCAAAGTGTCCAAACTGTTTATATTGAGTGGTTAGACAGAAGAGGGTTCTGTGTGTTTGTGTGAGTGTTTATACAGTGTGTGTGTGTGTGTATATACTAGGGGTGAGCTGCAATATTCGCTGATTCGACGACTCGATTCGGAGAACCGTAGTCGACTATGAACCTCATAGTCGAATGTACCATTTTGACCACATGGGGGCGCCCATGGCTGCTGCTAAGCATTAGTTTTTACATGAAATGTCTTTGTTTTCGTTATATATATAGCCTTTTGTCAAATAAAATCATCCTAATTTCTAGAAAAAAAGAAAGAAAAAAGAAAAACTAAAAAAAAGGTTTTCTTTTGTTAGAAAAACAAGTAAAATATATTAAAAAAAATCTTTTTTAAAAACTATGCTTATAGCGCCATCTTGTGGTGAAATTTTAACTGATTCGACTATCAGTCGACTATAGGGAAAATCTGACGAATCAGATTCGACTACGAAAATTTGTAGTTGAATACACCCTAGTATATACAGTACGTGTTGTATGTATGTGTGTGTCACCTGTCCACTGTGGCTTTACACCTGCTGGGGAAAAAGCAGGTGTCTGTTGGGCCCTCTGTGGATCAGCACCACAATATCTCACCTTTCTAGACTTTCTCTAATCACACACACACACACACAACACACACACACACACACAGCACAGTGATACGTCACCCTCATGAGCTACCGATAATTAATTTAACCCTGAAGCAGATGTGATGTTCCGCTGCGTGTCCGTACTGAAGGTGTCGTGTGGAGTGGTTCTCAGGCGCTTGCTTTGCAGGTGGAACAGCTTCCACTCTGAAAAGGTCAGAAGATCCCGGCTTGTGGTCTCGGTTCTCCGTCTTTTCAGTTGAGTTTAGGACTCAGTGTGGAGGATGTAGATACTCCCTGGTCTGCAGTGTGTCAGGTTTCCACGGTTCATTATCTTTGGTCCTGTTCCATCCATCCATTATCTTCCGCTCCATCCTCTATTAGGGTCGCGGGGGGGGTTCCCCATGCCCATCCAAGGGAGAAGGTTTCGGGCGCTGGGAAGATACACCCAGGACAAGACACCAATCTATCGCTGGGCACACACACACTCACTCACACAGACACACTCTATATGGGGCAATTTGGAGAACTCAATTGACTTGATCCATGTTTTTGGACTGTGGGAGGAAACCGGAGAACCCGGAGGAAACCCAGGCGGACAACATGGAAACTCCACCCAGATGGGGATTCGAACCGGGAATCCCTAGCGCTGAGAGGAGAACATGCTAAAGCACTAAGCCACCATGCCGCCCTCGTTGGTCCTTTTATTTGGATTTATTGATCTCGTTGTTTCCTCAGGTTCTCCATCATGATGATCGCAGAGAACCCCGCGATGGACTGCCCTCACCCGCCCAATCTCTGTCTCCTCTGGATCGTCGGACGGTGAATATACAAATCCATCACACAGAACCGAAGGCCGCTGTGGTGTAATCACAGAAACAGAATGAACTGTGACCCCGCAGTGAGAGAAGGAGAGAGCGTCAGAAATGCGAGAGCAGCTTTAAAGATGTCAATCTTTCATTGATTTTGATTCTAACAGTAATTACTGAGTAGGAGTCTGTGCAGCGCATCGATCTCTGTGAATAAACGGGATCAATGTTTTTATCCTGTATGATTATTTTTGTTAATCTGCAGAAGAACAGAAAGCAGGAGGAGGAGGAGGTGATGGAGGAGGTGATGGAGGTGACGATGGAGAAGTCTGGAACTTCAGAGTTTTATTGCAAAGATCTATTTTATTGCAAAGAAGATTGAACAACTGCATCCTAAAGAATATAAAATAAACATTTTAGACACACACACACACACACACACACAGCATCATTCACACCAAACACACCCACCAATTATTCCCACAATATCCACACACACAAAAAACCTGCCCCACACACACAAAACACACCCATCATACACATGCACCTCATACACGCAACAAATCTACCACACACACACATCCATCATACACACAACAAATCTACTACACACACCCATTATACACATACACTATTCATACCCGTCATACACTATTCACACACACAAAGCACACACCCATCATACACATACACTATTCATACACACAACAAACCTGCCACACACACACACACACAACACATACCCATCATACACTATTCACACACACAAAGCACACAACCATCATACACATACACTATTCATACAAACCACAAACCTGCCAACCACACACACACACACACCCATCATACACTATTCACACACACAAAGCACACACCCATCATACACATACACTATTCATACAAACAACAAACCTGCCACACACACACATACCCATCATACACTATTTACACACACATACACTATTCATTCAAACATACCTGCCACACACACACAACACATACCCATCATACACTATTCACACACACAAAGCACACCCAATTGTACACATCATTCACACACACACACACACATCAAACACTATTCATACACACAACAAACCCGCCCCCATACATACACCCCCCCCACCCCATTATTTACACATAACACACCCCCATCATACACTATTCACACCCCTCCCCAACATACTGTACAACTATCATACACATACATCATTTACACACACAAACACCCACAGACACAACACACCCTTCATTTACACACACACACATTCATACACATAGAACATTCACACCCACGCCCCCAGCTGTACATCCTACAGTCCAGTGAGGCGTCCACAGTGGCGGGTTGTCCATCTGCTCACTGGAGGCGGGACTGAAGATGCTGGAACTAAAGTCTGCAACAGCACCATGACACAATGACACCATCTACATATTAAAAAAAAAACACAAAGATAACAAGTATTAATAAACATACGCTTCAACTATACAAACGCAAGTCTCACACTCAGATTATAGACTTTCAATAAAAAAAACATACAATCTTAATGAACAACGACAGTGGACAAGTGCAGCAGGACCGAAAAGTCTACAGAACCCTGTTGGTTCTGCAGGTTTGGCACCGTGTTGTGTCTTTGTGCAGTTTACTACTACCCCCCCCCCCCCCCCCAAAAAAAATATCAGACACCGTCAAAACTCCACAACACGGCCGTCAATGAGGTTTTACACTGCGGCCCGAGCCGTTGCAATTCCCTCCACAGAACCTGAATCCCCTTTGAAGAATAAAGACATGAATAAGGAACCGACGGCTCGTTATTCCGCCGTGACGTTCCGATTTCCATAAATATAAACCCACTGTTTACTTCGGTCGCAGGCGGAATTCAGCCGGGGCCATTCATACCCGCATGAAGGACTCCCGCGTCTGCCGAAGTCCGATCTGTGGAGGGAGGGACGTGGGATAATCGATGGTTCCTCCATCTTCTGTTAAACGGGTAGAGTCATGGGCAGATGGGGGGGGGGGGGGCTTAGGGGCAGATTTGCAGAGGGAAATCAATTGCATCACACATCCATCCAGCCCAGGTCAGCATCACGCAATGAAGAAGAGGAAGAGAGGGAGGACATGAGCTCCATCTCGCCGTTCGGGTCTTCATCAGCGTTTCGGTTCGGTTATTAATTAAACGCTGTGCTTTATTAACTCTAATTTCCTTCGAGGTGTTGCCAAGGTGTTTCCCGGAGCTGTCTTCAACTCTTCATCCACGGTTCTGCCGAAGCAGGACGGAACATGGATTTCTATTGGACGGCGGGCCTGCAGGACGCCCTCAATGGACTTGTATAGTTTTCCAATTGGCAAATAGAGGACACATGATCAACACATGGCTGTCCACACTGTTGACGCTGCCCGGCCGTTCAAGGCGGATGAGTCCCCCACAGAGCCTCGGTCCTCACAAGGTTTCTTCCTTAGGATAACAACATAACAGGGAGTTTTGTCTTGCCGCTGTCGCTTCAGCTTGCTCTTTGGGGGGGCTATAACACCGTAAAGTTACAATGTACAAAAGCGCTGTATAAATAAATTACTTGAACTTGTTTCCTATATTCATGCCATGCATGCTGGGAGATACATACATTGGTATAAGAGGCAGAGAAGCTCACACACACTTCAGACCTCCATCATTCAGCTGCCTCCCAGGCGCAGAACCACCAAGCGGCAATGAAGTCGGCAATGAGTGGAAATTAGAAATGGAAAATGGGTGTGAGCTCTAATCACCTTCATCCGTTTCATTACGATGGTCAGCTGCCATGGTGCGGGGCAGATGGTGCTCCCCCGCCCTGACGCAAGGAAAGCAATGGATGTTCATGCGCCAGGGCGCCAGGCGCCGGTCCTGCGGGCCCACAGCCCTGCGTGCCATCAAACCACCCCGTTCCACACACCTGACTGAACTCATTAGCCGAAGCCCACGGCCTTCAGGGACAGGGAGTCTCGAGAACGGGAACCGGAACCTTTTCAGGGTTGCGACCCCCTGGGAACTGATTAAACACTGATGGAACCGCGCCTCACATGGCGATGCCCCACCGCGGGGAGTTAATAGATATCCACTATGCGGTTTAATAGACAAGCGACCCATTAAGATATTGATTTCTGTTAGAAATGGAGAACTGCATTCGGTTTGCTGCACCGGGATGTAACGTGTGGCATCAATAAGTCTTTAAAAGCCCATTACAATTTCTATTTCTATTAGAATAGACATACACATGCTAATAAATACTTATTTTCAGTGCGGTAATGATGTTAATATTTGACGCACATCATGATATACGTGTTTAAAGTACAAAATATTTTGTTGCAAGACAAGAATCAGCTTTGGATCAGAGTCTGTGTAATCAAAGTGGTTACAACAACTATATTGGGGGGCGTGGTGGTTCAGGGATTGGGGTTTAAGTTGGAAAGTTCAACCCCAAAGTCTACCAAGGTTGTTAACATGGGTTCTTAAGCAAGACCCTTAACCTTCATTGCCTCAGGGGGACTTTATTATGGCTGACCCTGTGATAACCGGGGTAGGCAGTTGGCACCGGGAGGAGTTGGGCATCTAAACGGCCTTGGGGGAAGTTGGTCAACTGCATGGCCTTAGCACCAGGAAGCCAGTTGCCCACCTGGCCTTGGTGGAGCCGTTAGCTCGGGGGAAACGGTTGCCTGCATAGCCCCAGGAAATAGTGGGCGCCTGCTGGGCCCTAGTAAAGCCGCTGCCTTGGGGGGAGTTGGTTGCCTGCATGGCCTCAGAACCGGGGGAAGCCGGTCGCCCCCATGGCCTTAGTACTGGGAGGCGCTGGGAGGAGTCGGTCACCCACATGGCCCTAGTAAAACCGGCTTGGGGGAAGTCACTCGTCTGCATGGCCTTAGCATTCGAAAGCCAGTTGTCCACCTGGCCCTAGTGGAGCCGTTGGCTCGGGGGAACCGGTCACCTGCATGGGACCGGGAAGAGGTGGTTGCCTGAATGGATCCAGTAAAGCTGCTGCCTTGGGGTGAGCTGGTTGCCTGCATGGCCTTAGCACCAAAGGAAGCAGGTCGCCCTCATGACCCCGGTGAAGCTGCCACCTTGGGGCACCAGGGGGAGTAGGTGTCCCAGGTAAGACTGGTAGCAATTGACCCAAAAGCCCAGGGACACCCGGGTAATTTTTCTTGGTAATTTATACACGATATTAAAGCAAATCCCACGAACGTTGCTCGGCATTCGCAATCAGCTTGCTGTAAACACCGAACGTGAAAGTAAACAGCGCCGATCAGGCGTTTGTCTAGCTCTGAAACAATTGTCAGCGATGTGAAGTTGATTCCCAAAATCCCATTAGCCCAGCACTGATGTTATTACACCAGCTCAGTGTGGAGGCGCAGTAGGGAGCAGAGAGAGGTTTAACACGGTTCAGCGCACGAGCTAAACCCCGTCAGAGGGAAGGAAAGTGATGAGAAACAGACATCAGTGGCATTACGCCGAGCCGGTGTTCATACGTCACCGAGAAAGAACAAGGGGAACCAGATCAGTCAGAACAAACGCCAGGAGATCCAAACGGAGGCACCCCTTTAATCCTGCAACGTGGGCTCGGATCGGTATTACCCCACAGTCTCACCCCCCCCCCCTCCCATATGACCCACTCGCTCTGTTCAACCGGTCAGGTGGGTGCCACAAATGTGTGTATTAATACCTTAAACACTCACCCGGCTGGGGCAGGACAACGGTCCAGCGGTGGGTACTCAACAGCGAGGAGATCCCAGGTCTGATTCCTGGTGGGGTGGACACAGGCCCTTTGTGGAAACCCATGCAGGCACGGGGAGGACATGCAGACTGTCGGCATCCCACTGAGAAATAATCCAAGGAGCCCATTCTCACTGTGCTCCCATAAGCTTTTCACAGCAATAAGGTCACTCAACGGGTTCTCCCTGTTGCCTGAGTGGGTTGTGCTCCAGGGTCTTTAGGTAACGTAGTGGAGATGGATAGCATCAATATGCGGATCTTCTGCTCTAGTGCCCTCTACAGGGAATAAGCTGGAAACGAAAAGGAAGAAGGATTAGATGAACGGCTCACCCATCAGTTTTAGATCTCTGGACCAAAATGCAAGCAGATGTTCCACTGTGGGCTGGCGGGAGGATAACTGATTTGCTCTTGAACATACACGGGAAGCCGCAGTCATGTGGCTGTGGGTGGTGGTGTGCGGGTGGGTGTGTTGCGAGAGATGGAGTGTAATCACTAACGGGAAACGCTGAGCCACATAGGTAGCCTGGTGTGAAACAAAAACGAAGAAAGTGTGAAAGCATTTATTTCTCTCGCCTTCTTCCCCGAGCCGCTGTTTTACTCCCGACCGACTCTTCCCCGTACCCATTTTTCACCTCCGGGCCATAATGAGCAACATCTCCAGCTATTCAGCTGGCATTATTGTTCCTATGACGAATAGGAATCCCTTTATTGATTTTGTGTTTTCCCTTGGCATCAATTTTTCTCCCGCTGCTTCTCGCACAAAAGCACTAAAACTCAATGAACCGTGGAACCTAGCTGTTGGTAAAAGGTGAAACCGGGCTGGGCTTGATCGATCGTCTGGAGATAAAGAGCGGGGAATAATTAAAACAGGACCAGAAGCTCGACTTCCCCATCAGCGGGATGGAACACGGGCAGATTTAAAAGACGCTGCACAAGATTTAATAAACTTAGGGGCTTGGGACGAGCATTACGAGGGCGCTGATACGTACACCGGAGGTTCAGTAACACTGCGGTAAGCTTTGGACATTGGTGTCGAGGTAAAGAATTATCTAAGGGTGTAGAAGATGAAGAGGTGCGAAACAAACCAACAAACTTTTAACAGAACTGGAACATTCACAACCTGAAGAACAAAGAGTTCCTGTTGAGGATACCAAGATATTTCCGCACAAAAACTCATGGTTAGCACATTCGCCTCTCAGCACTAGGGATTCCCGGTTCGAATCCCAATCTGAGTGGAGTTTCCATTTCTCCCCGTGTCAGCGTGGGTTTCCTCCGGGTTCTCCGGTTTCCTCCCACAGTCCAAAAACATGGATCAATTCAATTGAATTCTTCAAATTGCCCCATATAGAGTGTGTGTGTGAGTGTGTGCCCAGCAATGGATTGACGCCCTGTCCTGGGTGTATCTGCCCAGCACCTGAAACATTCTCCCCTGGATGGGCATGGAGAATTTTTTTTTTTTTTTAAATATTTAACACTCATTTGTTTTTTTAATCTTTGGGGAATAAAAAGGAGACAGAAGCACTCATGGCATTCTCGTTGCCATGGTAACCACCGATCATTGCCGGTAACCTTCTGTTTAAATTTGCGATGATGTTTGTATGTGAGCCTGCAAAACACAAATACAACCCCCATGATTTGAAACATGGATTTTCGTTCATCGAGGACGAGTTTCTCAGTTTCTTAAAACAATTTGCTTAAATTCATGTTGCTGTTTTAAACAGTTGTATCACCTTTAATCATAGGGAATAAAAACAGATGGAAAATAAATTCATGTTGCACTCATTTTTCAAAAACTGGAATTGTTTGGATTGTACTCAAAAAAAAACAAAAAAAAAAAAAAAAAAAACAAAGTGGGTCGCAATTTGATGACCATGAGATGAACACATGACCCCTGGACCAGAACCTAAAGAATGCAAATTACAGCAGACTGAAGAACAAGCAGTGGACAGCAAATTGAACCCAAAACCTTGTGAGGACCAAGGCTTGGTGAGGGACTCCTGTTTAATTAGGACTGTGGGAAATTACAAACCGGATTCCAAAAATGTTGGGACGCACAAATTGTGAATAAAAACTGAATGCAGTGACATGGAGATGACGTTCGTAATAGAACGTAGATGACGGATAAAAAGTTTAAACGTAACATTTTAAAGGAAAAATATGTTGAATCAACATTTCAGAGTGTCAACAAATCCCCAAAAAGTTGGGACAAGTAGCAAGAAGTGGCTGGAAAAAGGAAATTGAGCATATAACAAACAGCTGGAAGACCAATTAACACTAATTAGGTCAATTGACAGCATAATTGGGTATAAAAAGCTCTCAGAAGCCAAGATGGATCAACCAATTCCACCATTGTTGTGCAGAAAGACCAGAATGGTGTTACCCATGAGGTCATTTCGAAGACCATCCAAAGTGATTTACAAGTACCCCAACTTGAGGGTTGGGTCGGTGCACAGGGTCGGGCGCGATACAGACCCTGGGGGCAACAAGAGTCCAGGACCATGCTCAAGGACCCACATTTGTAACGTCAACGTCCTCTGGATTTGGACTCCAAACCTTCAGATCCAAGTCCACCAATAATAATGCACAGATGACGTCCATCCCTGGTAACGAGGTAGTCATGTAGTAGAAACGTTCTGAGGCAAAACTTCTGCCTCTTTCGGTTTCGTGTTGCCCTTTTAATCCTCAGAGCCCCGATCACAGAGCAGCGCTCAGCCCCGGAGCAGATGTTAAATCCACGGCTGGCATCAGAACAGATGAAAACAACAAAACTGTCCGATCTGACAGTAAACGGACGTGGAGGCGGTGTTCTCCTCCGAGGCGCGTCATGAAATCAAAGGGAATGGTTGCAGGAGGTGTCTCCTCTTGAACGTGGGGAATGAAAAAAGTTCCGACGCACGCCCAATTAAATTACCACGGTGCGGGCCAAGTGCCAGCTCTTACTTTAAGGACTGCGGTCTCAATTCTTTATTTCGAGTTCATTCTCATTGTGCAGCGGCGACGGCAAGTCTGAAATCACTGCCTGGAACCACTTCACTTTATCAGCGACGGAAAATGAATTGGATTTATTCGAGCCGAAAAACGACAGCATTTAAAGGACGTGGAAGTTCCGATAAGCAATTCGATCCTAATTTATTTATACGCCGCTTTTTTTTTTTTATTTTTATTTTTTTATTTTTACAATAGGACATTGTTTTAAAACTCTACAACCACCTGAGAACCTAAATCTAACCTAACGTCTGCTAAACAGGCCGTCCTCAGTGGCGTTTGCAGCTCCTCACTTTGTCTCTGCATGGTCGGTCCCAAAATTGGGTCTCCCGGATAAATAGGAGGGTGGCATCGGAATGCAGAATACGCAGATCTTCCCACTGTGGGGTACACACACAATATAAGGTCATATAGGGTCAAAAGTCTAAACCCAAGTACAATTAAATACACTGCGTTTTTAGTTAGTTTGAACATTTTTTGGTAGATACCACGCTTTAAAACAATAAGTTCAACGAATGCTAATTATCCTGGATGTACGACTGAACTACTTTGATCCAAATCACATTTTTAAGTAAAAAAACGGGCCGCATTTTTGGTTACTTTTAGTCGTTTTTTCTTTATTGCGTTTACTAAAGTACTCCCGAGCCCATGTGGCCGTCTTAATCACGGCAGCGTGACCGCAGTTCAGTTTTTAGTTAATTATATTCTTTCTCCAAAGCAGATGCCACGCTTCAAAACAATAAGTTCGACAAATGCTAATTATCCTGGATGTACGACTAAACTACTTTGATCCAAATCGCATTAGAAGTGCTAAAAAACAGGCCATGTTTTTGGTTACTTTTTGTAATTTTTTTTCTTTATTGCATTTACTAAAGTACTCCCGAGCCCATGTGGCGGTCTTAATCCATGGCAGCGTGACTGCAGTTCAGTTTTTAGTTATTTTTTTTCTCTCCAAAGCAGATGCCACACTTCAAAACAATAAGTTCAACGAATGCTAATTATTCTGGATGTATGACTAAACTTTTTTGATCCAAATCGCATTCGCAGTGTTAACAAACGGGCCACATTTTTGGTTACTTTTAGTTCTTTATTGCATTTACTAAAGTACTCCTGAGCCCACGTGGCCGTCTTAATCACAACAGCATGACCGCAGTTCAGTGTTCAAAAAAAAAAAAAAAAAGGGCCACATTTTTGGTTACTTTTAGTCATTTTTTTCTTCATTGCATTTACTCCCGAGCCCATGTGGCCATCTTAATCATGGCAGCATGACCGCAGTTCAATTTTTAGTTAATTATTTTTTTTCTCTCCAAAGCAGAGGCCACACTTCAAAATAATAAGTTCAATTAAATGCTAATTACCCTGGATGTACGACTAAACTACTTTTATCCAAATCGCATTCGAAGTGCTAAAAAAACGGGCCACATTTTTGGTTACTTTTAGTCATTTATTTCTTTATTGCATTTACTAAAGTACTCCCGAGGCCATGTGGCCGTCTCAATCACAGCAGTGGGACCGCAGTTCAGCTTTCAAAAATAATAATAATAAAAAAACGGGCCACATTTTTGGTTACTTTTAGTCATTTTTTTCTTTATTGCATTTACTAAAGTACTCCCGAGCCCATGTGGCCGTCTTAATCATGGCAGCGTGACCGCAGTCCAGCCGGGTTCGGCTTAATTTTCAGCCTCGTGTTGTGTTCTCACTTATAAGTCGCTTTGGAATAAATTTTTTTAAAAAAAATCCGCAAAACGACAAACCTTGAACGTACGTGTGTGAGTTAAACGAAAGTTCAGCGCCGTTTTCATGGTATTTAGTGCGTTTTGTGTAATGGCTGAACCGTCTGGGGAAGCCGTCGAGGTTGCGCTCGTTATGCTTATTTAACTAATGAGCTGGGACTGAGTAATTGACCTGTCTGTGCGTCGACGCTGATGCATTGCTGGAGCTGAATGCGTGAGGACGAAAGTGAGGAATCGATAACGCAATAGAAATAAATAATGCATGAACGCAGGAATTACACCAACATAACGCACCGAGGGTCGTATTTATGAGCTGATGATGAAAGTGCAGGTTAGAATATTGCAAATTAAAGATGAAGCAGGTCTCTGATGTATTTGATCTGCAGGATTATGGCGTTAGGATTACGGAGGACGGAGATACCGCGAGCAGGAGTTTTATTTTAATCTGTTCACCCTGTTTGTGCAAATGACGACCTTTTTCTTTTCTTTTTTTTTTTTTTTTTTTTTTTTTTGGATGGCTTCTCGTCCTACGTCTGCGTTTCAGGGGAGAATTTAATTAGGAATAGAGTCATGGATGAAGGACAGATGGTTAGACAGGTCTGGAACCTTGGTTTCACAATAGACTCCCACCTTAAAGTCTCTGATCATGTGACCAAATGAGGGGGCAGTGGGGCAAAATGGTACCAAGCAGCAAGTGTGTAAATCATTTAGGAGTCAGATTTTTTTTCCCGGGTTCTCCGGTTTCCTCCCACAGTTCAAAAACATGGATCAAGGTCAATTGAATTCTCCAAATTGCGCCATATAGAGTGTGTCTGTGTGAGTGAGTGTGTGCCCAGCGATGGATTGGCGCCCTGTCCTGGGTGTGTCTGCCCAGCGCCTGAAACGTTCTCCCCTGGATGGGCATGGGGAACCCCACCGCGACCCTGGTAGAGGATAAAGTGGAAGACAAGTGGAATGGAGAACAGGGAAACTCCACCCAGATTGGGATTTGAACCAGGGAAGGGTGGGGGGGGCCAGTGGGGCAAACTGGTACCAAGCAGCATGTGTGTAAAGCATTTAGTAGTCAGATATTTTTTCTGACGGCACGGTGGCTTAGTGGTTTAGCATGTTCTCCTCTCAGTGCTGGGGATTCCTGGTTCGAACCCCAATGTGGGTGGAGTTTCCATGTTCTCCCCGTGTCCCCGTGGGTTTCCTCCGGGTTCTCCGGTTTCCTCCCACAGTCCAAAAACATGGATCAAGTCAATTGAATTCTCCAAAATGCTCCAAAAAGTCCTGTCCTGGGTGTATCTGCCCAGCACTCGAAACGTTCTCCCTGGATGGGCATGGGGAACACTCCCCCTCCCCTCCGCGACCCTAATAGAGGATAAAGCGGAAGATAATGGAGAACATGGAAACCCAGAGTGGGATAGAGGCCACCGTGCCGCCACCCTGCCTCCACCATTAGACTTTGAGGACGACCCGTTGGGAGGCGTCTGGTTTCCATCACCTGATAAAAGACCTCCTGCCTCCTCCACCGCCTGCTCCCCCCCCCCCCCCCCCCCCCCCCCCCTACACACACACCGCCTCCAACCATCGCCTGACAAAGCGGTGGGTGATCCTCACAGCCCGCCGGCGTTTCTTTTGTGCTCGGGACGACTTCAGGTCATTGTGTTGCGGCGTGGAGAAATAACTTGCCTCGTTCTGCTGTCAGCGAGTCTCCCCCGACCGAAAGAGAACCAACAGAGAACCAACCGAGAACCACCCGAGAACCCACCGAACAACAAAAACACAGTCTGTAATTGTAAAACTACAAAGTGCATCTATATGGTAAGTGGAGGAACCGGACTTCGGAGCACCATTTGAGGAGCCTTCATTTAACCTTAAATACATGTGTTTGAGGAAGCCGGAGAACCCGGAGGAACCCCACACGGACACGGGGGGAAAATATGGAAACCGCGCTCAAATTAGGATGCGAACCTGGATCCCCAGCGCTGAGCGGCGTGACTCCATCGCCTGTGGGAACGGCGTACCGTCCGCATTAGTAAGCGTCGGCCTCCTCCATCTACTCCACCCTGGAGTGTCCTCATGCAACTCCTCCATCAAGTTTTCTATTTATTTTAAAATAGTTACTTGTTGTATTGTTATTATTATTATTATATATGTACTGTATGTATAATCGTGTGTAATGCAGATGGGTGACGTTCTGCTAAAAAGGCAACATAAATTCATTATATATAACCTAAATAAGTTCATTTACATAAGTTTTTTTTATATATAAATTTTATTATAAAATAATCTAAAATACTGTCTATATAATGTCTTATGTTTTCATTAATAAACACAGAGTGTGTTTTATATATTTTGGCGTCTCTAGAATGAATTAATTGGATTTACACTGATTTTGATGGAAATTGGTTTCCATCGATTTCGGATGTCTGCGATTGTTTGCAGACGGATTAACGCGCCTGACCTTTACTTTTTCATCCAGATTTCGGATACGCACGAAGAGAATCGTATAATGCTGGATTCTTTTATACGGTAAAGTCTTCAGTTGACCGAAAGGTCGGAAATGTCCCGCAAAGCTTCCGAAAAAGACCTGACTGAACTGGAACAAAGGTGCACGCCAAGCCCGGAGTGGCTGAAGCAGAAAATTGCAGCGCAGACGTTCTTCTGAGACAGCGCTGTAATAAATCTTGCCAATGACAATCACTCAGAAGCGGTCCAGGAGCCGGAGAGCCGCTGGAGCATCCACTGCAATTACAGGCGGAGGAAGCCAGCGGGGCGGCCCGAGATCCGCACAACCGGAGTGGAGGACTTCTCCTCTGCTGAACTCTGAATAACGCAGCAGCACCGCGAGACTGACGGGATAGGCCTCTGGACTCGTCGTCGCTCAGACATGAATCTCATCACCCACCCGCCAACGCCGAAGAGTTCTCAAACATTCTTAAGACTTTTTCTTTTTACAGTTCTCCATCCACTCCACCCCGGTGCACCCCTGCAACTCCTCCATCCATTACACCCCTGCAATTCCTCCATCAATTATACCCCGGTGCACCCCTGCAACTCCTCCATCTACTCCACCCTGGAGTGTCCACCTGCAATTCCTCCATCAATTATACCCCGGTGCACCCCTGCAACTCCTCCATCCATTCCACCCCTGCAACTCCTCCATCAATTATACCCTGGTGCACCCCCTGCAACTCCTCCATCAATTATACCCTGGTGCACCCCTTGCAACTCCTCCATCCATTCCACTCTGGTGCACCCCTGCAACTCCTCCATCAATTATACCCCGTTGCACCCCTGCAACTTCTCCATCCATTCCACCCTGGTACTCTCCTGCAACTTCTCCATCCATTCCACCCTGGTACTCTCCTGCAACTCCTCCATCCATTATACCCCAGTGCACCCCTGCAACTCCTCTATTAATTCCACCCTGGTGCACCCCTGCAACTCCTTCATCCATTCCACCCTGGTACTCTTCTGCAACTCCTCCATCCATTCCACCCCTGCAACTCCTCCATCCATTCCACCCTGGTACTCTTCTGCAACTCCTCCATCCATTCCACCCCTGCAACTCCTCCATCCATTCCACCCTGGTACTCTTCTGCAACTCCTCCATCCATTCCACCCTGGTACTCTTCTGCAACTCCTCCATCCATTCCACCCTGGTGCACCCCTGCAACTCCTCCATCAATTACACCCCAGAGTGCCCTCCTGCAACTCCTCCATTTATTACACCTCTGTAACTAGTCCATCTTCTCCACCATGGTGCACCCCTGCAACTCCTCCATCAATTCCACTCTGGAGTGTCTTCCTAAAACTCCTCCATCAATTCCAGCCTGGAGTTCACCCCTGCACCTCCTCCATCCACTCCACCCCGGTGCACTTTGGTCCTCACCGGTCTACCACATTCTCCATTACCCGAGCTACATAAATAACATCTTAATAAATCTTAGTCCCAACTTTGCAGATGGAATTCACTACACCTGCCGTCCGGCCGATATGGAGACTGATGAACTCACTCAGTACCAATCGGTTCCACCCATCATTCAACCCAAACAACTCCCAACCAGCAGGTGATGTAGCGGCGGTGGAGCTGTCCCAGTCCTCCAACGTCACGGTGCGGCGATGCAAAAACAAAAAAAAAAAAAAAAAAAAAAAAAAAAAGGAGAAGCGTTTAAAGTTGCGTTTCTCATCCGGAAGAAACTTTTCCACACGATGCTGCGGATGAAACCAAACCATCGTTAAGTTTTAATCGAACCGCGAAAGGACATCAAATACTCCGCGTTCAAAACGTCGAGCCGAAACTAGCGTAGCGCTGCCCTCAAGACTCCGTCAGCTAATTAAAAACGCCTGGGCGTGTAACCTCGATGGAAATCAACATCGTTACTCCTCACAAAGTGAATACGATAACGTCCCGCACCCAGTTTATCAGAACGGCGCCGAGGCTGCGGGGCCCGAAACAAAACGCTCTATCAGAATCAAATGCGATGAATCTTTCTCTTATTTTTCCCTCTCTCTCTCTCTCTCTCTCTCTCTCTCTTTAGAACACACACACACACACACACACACACACACACACGTCTACCATCTATGATCTTTATCACACAACTTTTTACGGGCTTTAATTGGACTCCCCTCAGTCCAATTGAGTGGAACTGAAATATAACCGGGGCGGCACGGTGGCTTTGTAGTTTAGCATGTTCTTCTCTCAGCGCTGGGGATTCCTGGTTCGAATCCCCATCTGGGTGGAGTTTCCATGTTCTCCCCATGTCCGCGTGGGCTTCCTCCGGGTCCTCCGGTTTCCTCCCACAGTCCAAAAAACATGGGTCAAGGTCAATTGAGTTCCCCAAATTGCCCCATATAGAGTGTGTGTGTGTGAGTGAGTGAGTGTGTGTCCAGTGATGGATTGTCGCCCTGTCCTGGGTGTATCTGCCCAGCACCTGAAACGTTCTCCCCTGGATGGGCATGGGGAACCCCCCCCCGTGACCCTAATAGAGATAAAGCGGAAGATAATGGATGGATGGATGAAATATAATGCTTAAATACGATGGTTTGGGTCAATGCAACCTCTGGAGCAATGAGGGTCGAGTGCCTTACTCAAGGACCCACATTGGTGACTTAAGTGGACCTGGGATTTGAACCTACAACCTTCAGATTGACAGCCCAACACCCTAACCACCTCACCCATGCTTCTCAACGAACCCTTTTAATTCCATTATCCTCCTCTTTGGACTTCCTCTCCTCCTCCGGCTTCACCCTCAGAACCCTCCTCCCTCATCTGCACACGTCCCCGAAACTGCACACGTCCCCGCCTGCACTCTAATCTCCACCTCAATCACGTCCGTTCCTGTCCCCCCATTGGGTCAGGACAAAATCAACCCATCCACCACCTGAAGGCCCAACAACCGTCCTGTAAACCGCTGCATGGCGTACCATCGCTCGGGTTTGACCGTGACGATAAGGGGTGTGTCCCTGTCACATGGGTTCTGTGACCAAATGATGACTCAGCCAAGAATTGCAAAAAAAAAAAAAAAAAAAAAGTTTTTATTCACAACCCAAGTTTTCCAAAAATGCAAAAACAAAAATGATTTTCATTCATTCATTATCTCCCGCTTCATCCTCTATTAGGGTCGCGGGGGGGTTCCCCATGCCCATCCAGGGGAGAACGTCTCGGGCGCTGGGCAGATAGACCCAGGACAGGACACCAATCCATCGCTGGGCACACACTCACTCACACAGACACACTCTATATGGGGCAATTTTGAGAATTCAATTGACTTGATCCATGTTTTTGGACTGTGGGAGGAAACCGGAGAACCCGGAGGCGACCCACGCAGACACGGGGAGAACATGGAAACTCCACTCAGATGGGGATTCGAAACGGGAATCCCTAGCGCTGAGAGGCGTAGTGGCTAAACCACTAAGCCACCGTGCCGCCCAAAAAACAAAAATTAACAAAATAAAATTGAATTTCACAAGGTTACAAGGTAATATAGGCCTATAAACTTTAACAAAACAAAAGAAACCGGTCACTTCACTAAAGTAAATATAAATAAATAAATAAACTTGCCAATCTCAAGAGCACACCTCTGTACAGCTCAGGACTACAAAACAGACCGCAATCAAAAATGGCCAACCCCAGCTAACTCCTTCTGAGGGCTTAAATACTACCTACCCCTCCCCTGTCAATTAACCACAAAAACAAGAAACCCATTTTATCTCCCATTTACACACCAACATCAAGGTTTCACAGTAGCCAACATGTTACACATTTTCCACACAACCCGCCTGTTTACATTAACAGACCTTAGATTCACCACAATTCTTAATTTACCTCTAATTAACTTAATTGGATGCAATCATTGACTTCTAACCAGACTGGAATTACAACGGCAGTCAGATTACACAGTTTGGGTTCTTTGATTGATGTGTAATGTGGAGCCTTGGCACCTAGTGAAAGAGCTCCGTGTGACAGTCCCAATACGCATCATATCCTGATAATCACCTCGGAACAAGCTGCGGGCGAAGGTCAGACTCGCGCGGACGTGGACGTCCGCCGCACGTTTAAACCGACGATTTATAACTCTCATATTTCAGATCGCGTGCGGCGCGGTGACCCGGTCCTCTGAGACGGAGACGCCAGTGTGAAGACATCACAAAGGCCGTAGAAGGGTCCTATTGATCGGGCCGCCTCCTCCGTGTCACGGCTGAGAGCAACAGGAATAATACAGCTCTGCAGTGCTGCGAGTGCCGCTTCTATTACCCGCCGCACAAAGGAGGAACACCGCGCTCGCTTCAGACGCCGATTTAAGGACTTAGTGAAGGTGAGTTAATGCCGTCGGGGGTTTTCTGCTGTTTTTTTTTTTTTTTTTTTTTTTCTTTTTTTTTTCCCCACACATCCCCCCCGCCCCGCCCGTTTCGTTGCAGAACCCCAGACCATTTTTAACGCAGGGGGTTAAATGCAGAGCGATTCATGTCTTGGCTTCACACGAGCTGAGCAGTGTTTAAAAGGTCCGTTACCGGGTCAGTGCAGTTCCATTAAACCAGACACACTCATCCATCTCCGAAGACACCACCGTGAAAGTGTGTGCGCCGCCCGAACCCCGGGCCGGGCAAAAAGCAGCCACTGTGAAAGTCGAGCTTGAAAAAAAAGTCCAGCTGAAAAAGTCGAGCTTAAAGGGTTTTTCTAGGAAATAAACTCACGCAAATTTAATCTATTAAATCGGAGAAACCTTAAACTGTTTACGCAAATTTGGACGCATATAATAAAGCAATACTCGACGAGAGAGGCGTGGCGTTATTCTGAATAAACCCCGTAAAGAGGTGTTATTAGTCTTGACGTGGACGTAGCGGAGTACAGCTCCGCCTCTTTACGTGATTTATTCACAATAATACACAACCTCGAGTGTCTTATTGCTTTAATAAAACACAAAGACACTATAATTAAAAAAAACTATTCATAAATGCGTTTAATGAAAACAAAATCATAAGCTAGTCCCATTTTTAAAGTGAACGTTGATCACCGAGTAACAGGATTCCGGTTTCTCTAACGCTCAAACACCACCATCTAGTGGCCAAATTACAGAATGCAGTTTATAAAAAAAAAACAGTGCAACAGGTTTAGTGCTGATGGGGAATCGGCTCGCTGTTTATATGAATGTGTTTATTATGATTTAAAATAATGTATTGTATATCACACACCGACACGAATGTGAAGCGCTCAGAGGTGTGTGTTATTGTCAGTGATGTCACAGTCGGACAAACGGCTCAGCCAATCAGGTTTAAGGTGTGGGACTATACGTTTTATAAATGTCCATGATCCATGGCGTCGTAATTGAGTCTGTTCTCCTGTGGAAATGAGAACTGAACTGACGGGGTTTGGGACGTAACCTCAGAACAGAGACGTGGGCCACAAAATATGAAGTTGGCCATCTGATGATATGAAATCTGGGTGGAGTTTCCATATTCTGGGGTGTCCGCGTGGGTTTCCTCTGGGTTCTCCGGTTTCCTCCCACAGTCCAAAAACATGGACTAGTGGAGGATAAAGCGGAAGATAATGGATGGATGGATGGATGGATGGATGATCCCCTCGCTGTGATGCTGATGCTGAGAGAGGAGCGCATCATCTGACCCCTAATGCATTTTGCGGACCAATACAGGTCCAGAACACCCTAAAGCAAGACCCCACAGACCATCTGCCAGTTGGACCCTAAACCTCTAGAACCTGGAGGACCATACAGTGTGAATATGGATCCTGAGAGTCTCTGAGTTTCCCCCAAATTCCATCCTCCAACCATTAAATGTACAAACAGAATATCTGAGAGTTGGTGGCAGAGGAGGCCGGAGAACAAAGAGAGAAGCCGGCACGCGGGACGAGGAGGCTGACGGGGGGACGGCGGAGGAGACGGCGGAGGAGGAGGAGGACTCTGACAGTCCTGACAAACAAACTTGCAGCATTGTGTGTGTAATGGAACCAAACGAGCTCCTCGGAGGAACCAACGAGGTCAGCGCATCGTCAACAACCCCAAACCTGCGAGTTTGAACATTTCGGATTGGAACAGGACGCGCACTCGCTCTCAGGTTTCACGTCACGCACCGTGGGTTCAGTCCAGAAGGTCCAGCATCTCCTCGTCTTCAGGTCTGTTTCCATCTCAGTTACAACATGCAGAGCAGTTATGATCCACTGACCACACACTGCACGTTACACTACACAACCCCCCCCCACACACACACACAATGATATAAACCTCTCACACACACACACACACACACAATGATATAAACCTTTCACACACACACAACAGTACACACGTGATTCACACCACTCACAGTACACACAACCAACACACAGTACACATGCCTGCACAGTACACACACACATACACACACCCAACAGTACACACGTGATCCACACCACCCACAGTACACACAACAAGTACACACATCACAACAGTACACACACCCAACTGAGATACATTACACATGCCTGCACAGCACACACACACACACACACACACACACACACACACACACACACAGCCAGCCAGCCACACACACACACACACAGCCACCCAACAGTACACACAATCCACACCACCCACATTACACACAACCAACCAACATACAGTACACATGCCTGCACAGCACACACACACACACACACACAGCCACCCAACAGTACACACACCCAACCAACACAAAGTACACACACACACCCAACAGTACACACATGATCCACACCACACGCAGTACACACACCCAACCAACATATAGTACGCATGCCTGCACAGTGCACACACACACACACACACACGATCCACACCACCCACAGTACACACACCCAACCGACACACGTCACACCCAATAGTACACATTAAACACACATTACAAAAACACACCTCACACATCCCCATAGTACACACAACAGTATATATACACACACACACACACACACACACACACACACACACTATATGCCCAACAATACACGCCTGCCCCACAGAACACACACTACAAACGTTCTCTACAGTACTCACACTACACTCCCAACCATACACACATCGCCACTGTACTGTCTTTGCCTTTCAAGTTATTATAATTAATAATGATAATAATAATAATAATTAATAATAATAATAATAATAATAAAGTGTAAAGTATCTGCAGTTACATCTTCAAACTGGAAAAGTGGCCACTGCACAAACTATAACCCACTGAAACCAGTCGAAACACCACCACGAGGAAACCAGAGAGGTGGGGGGGGGTGGCGAATTTCACTGCAGAGGACCTTAAAATGCCATTGTTTCGCACGGCTGATAAAACAAGTACTGAATGAGCGGGAACGTTCATTTCGGGCTCTCGAGTTGTGCCCAAGACGGATTACACAAAGGACTCGGCGCCGTTCCAAACATTTTACAGTCCATATTAAAATAAAACGAGCAGAACAATAAGACAGACGAAGGCCAGCGCGGCTCAGCGGAGTGTCTTATCTCCTCTCTCCCAGGTTATATTTTTCACATTGTTACGAAAAAGCCAGCAAAGAGGAGTATAATAGACTGTCTTCCTAAATAATGGCTTAATTAGCCACTGGCTTCACGGTCCAGCCGATGCGGAGCAGATGGAGCTGAACAGGTAGCAGAAAAGGCATGTGGATGGAGGAAAGAGGAGGAGGACGCGGCTGCTGCTGCTGCTGATGCTGGGAATATAAAAAAAGGGCCGGTGCATATTGAATATTAAGAGAAAATTAAGGGAAATGTATTGGGTTTAACGCATGGGCGAATATACTATATGGACACGAGTATTGGGACACCTACAGGTGGGTTAAAGTTTTGCAGCTCTTGATATTTTAAAGCGGGGATTGAGCGCATTCATCCAGAAGAGCTTCTCTGAGGTCAGACACTGATGTCGGGTGAGAGGAAGGGCTTAAAAATGAGCTTGGCGTGTAATGTGTCTCACGTCCTCGTTGCGTCACTGTTGCCAAATCTTTGGTTAGGAAACTAGCTATTCGCTAAATGAGCGCCATCGCCTAATTTGCATAATAGTTATACCACTAATAATACTAATAATACTACTACTACGTAGGGGAAAAACACCTTAATCAATAACCTATAATGTTTATCTTTTCACAGAGAAAAACACCGTGGAAAAAACAAGGAAGTGACTGACACTGTGAAAGTTTAATGCGCCTATAGTTACAATTTAAAATACTAAAGTTGCTAGAGGGTCTGAAGAGTCGCTAAATATAGCGACAAATAAGGCCCTTTGTATATATATACACATATATATATATATATATATATATATATATATATATATATACATACATATATATGTGTGTATGTATGTATGTATATATATATATATATATATATATATATATATATATATATATATCAGATCTCATATTGCCTTATATATATATATCGTGAGTGTGTGTCAAATGCGCTTGCCTTTCCCTGGAAAACGCTTCCACGGAACCCCTGCGCGGAGTAATGCGCAGCGCCGATCCGTCTTTAAGCGCGGGAGAGCGTTAGGAGTCACCAGGACATAAAACAAAATGGGAAATTTATTAATTAAAAAGGTGTAGGGACACCAACACAAAGGGTAACAAACAAACGAGTCGAACCGGAAATAATAATAAAAAAGACGTGCACGGGGGAGCGGAACACGGAACCTAAATACAAAACAAACAAAAACAAATCCCGTGCACCAAAATAAACCAATCACCCAACGGAGTCAATGAGTACACTCATGAGGGACAATGAGGACACTCATAACAATATGTGTATGTGTGTTTGTATGTATATATATATATATATATATATATATATATATATATATATATATATATATATATATATATACATATACACACAAACATCCCTATATATATATACATATATATACACATATATACACACATATACATATCCCTATATATATATATACACACACACATACATACACACACACATATATATATACAGTATGTGTGTATATATAAACATGTCTTTCACACGTCGGTCAAATGGAAGGTGGAGACGCATCCAGCCGGCGGGTTTGATTTGTATGGTAATGACGTGTGCACATGTAACAGCACAAAGCAAGTGGTGCGAAAAGGTCAATGCGTTTAATATTTCTGCTTTTTCCACCAAAAGGAAATCTCAAAGGAACAGCCCACGCTTCACTTCCTCATACGCAGAGAAAAAAAACTGCTGATTAATGAGACGCATGCGAAGCTGAATGTGTTCCTTTGGAGATAATCCAGCAGGCGTGGGCAGGAGGCCCGCGGTGAGCATCGGCACGCCGCGCTCCTCTCGTCCGCACGCTTTGATTGCCGAGTGTTTTCAGTCATCAAGGCGCTTTTGGCAAAAGTTTATCTCCCCGAAACACATGACCGCCATCTACCTGTAAAGGCAGTGGGCGGATCGAGCGTGACCCGGCGGGACGTGACCCGGCGGGACGTGACCCGGCGGGACCCTGGGGTCTGTGGATCGACACATCCCGGTGATGCGGCCTGTTCTGATCATTATTGTGATGTCACGATAGGAAACGCGACAGTTTAGGAGAACATATGCTCTCATTAATCCCTCCGCAGAGCCGAACGCAGCGGAGCACGTCGTGTCCCGGTTTGGATTCAGATGATCCCGGGTTCGACACATCACAAACAAACGAACGAGAGCCGTCACTAATCAGCACGGCATTCAGACCTTTATTTTTACTCTCGGTTTCGGGAAAAGGATAAAAATATGAAACAGTCCACCTGCTTCCAAACACTGTCACCTGACTGCAATATATATATATATATATATATATATATATACACACACACACACACACACACACACATACACACACATATATACAAATACACACACATAATATACAAGGTCATTCAAATCAACACTGTGGGAGGAGTTTGGTCTCTGTGATTGACATGTGCTTACGTTCCAGAGGCCCCGCAATGTAGCTGCGTTATTTTATTATTTATATGTTTCAGGCTTCATAATGCGCTCCCACACTTGTATAAACACTTCATGGGCTATTAAACACTTTTCAAGATTCAAGAAAATGTTATTATCATTAATATCACTTGTGTTACATGAGACAAGAACGAAATTATGGGTTGCGGACTGCGATTACCCTGTTATTTTAAAGTTTAAGTTTAATTTAAACGTACAGAGATAGTAGTAATATATAGAGCGGACTGCGAACTGTAAATAACTTGACGTTTTCAAACTGTACTAAAGTATTACTGTAAATTAAATGAATAATTAAGAGATTGCAATACAGTGAGGCTGGGAAAAGTGATCTGCTTATATGAATGTATATACAACATTATATATATATATATATATATATATATATATATATATATATATATATATACATATATATATATATATATATATATATATATATATATATATATATATATATATATATATATATATATATGCTTCATACAGTATGATGTAGTGGATTCAAGCATTTAATGCTCGACAATTCATATACTGTATATATATATATATAAACGTTTTGCACGTGTTGAGGTATTTCTGTTTTAGTTTTCAAAGTTCTTTTTTATATATATTACACTTCTGGAGTTGCCACTGCGATTCTTGTACTTTTGAGTACTGCAAGGCCGGCGGTTGCGAAGGCTACACCGTTCCTCAGAAGCAGTGGAGTAAAACTGAGCAATAGCGTGTGAAGGAGGAACGAGAGGACCTGTGAGGACGAGGCTAATGCTCACACTGCTGGCTGATGTTTCTCAAGCGCTCCTGAGAGAACGTCCGCTTCAATAAATCTCGGCTTCCGGCTCCATGCCTGACTGAACCCCACACAGAAATCACCTCCGGCTAAAAACCCCCGAATTTGTCTTAATCACCGGCGGCGGCCCGCGGCGCGGCCTCAGCCCGCCAAGACTCGTCAGCATCTGCCGGACAGAAATTAATTTCTGATGGAGGCAGCGAGGATGCGGGACTCTGAACATGCGCCTCTCTGATTTCCCATATTTTCCTCTGACAGGAAACACGGAGCAGAACAAAAGAGGGCGTGAAATCTTAATTAAAACACGTCAGATCTGAGGAATCTCCATAAGGAAGCCATGTTCCCACTTCGTTTACAAGAAAATAAAATGGTAATTAATCCTAAAGCAGATCCTCACACGGACTCCATCAAGACGCCTGCTCCGCACCACGTGGAACCGCAATGAGGAACACAAAAGTTCATCCACTCTAACAGTACACAGTGGATGTAATAGCAGAAGTAGTATTAATAGTAGTATATTAGTAACAGTAGTAATTGTAGAAGTAGTAGAATTGTGGTAGCAGTAATAGCAGAAGTAGTAATAGTAAAAGTAGAAGTAGTAATTAGTAGTAGTTAGTTGTATATTAATAGCTGTAGTAACAGTAGTAATTATAGCAGTAGTAGAATACTAGTAGCAGTAATATTATTAGTAGTTGCGGTGCTGATTCTAGTAGTAGTATAGTAGCAGCAGCAGTTGTAGTAATAGTAGTAGCAGTATAGTAGAAGGCTTAGTTGTATATTAATAGCTGTAGTAACAGTAGTAATTATAGCAGTAGTAGAATATTAGTGACAGTAATAGTAGTATAGTAACCGCAGTAGTAATAATTGTAGCAGTAATATTATTAGTAGTTGCGGTGCTGATACTAGTAGTAGTATAGTAGCAGCAGTTGTAGTAATAGTAGTAGGCTTAGTTGTATATTAATAGCAGTAGTAACAGTAATAATTGTAGCAGTAGTAGAATACTAGTAGCAGTAATAACGTTAGTAATAGTAGTATAGTAACCACAGTAGTAATAATTGCAGCAGTAGTATTATTAGTAGTAGCGACAACAGAAGTATGAATGCAGAGTAATGCAGAGCCATGCAGACAGGGCCACGCAGACAGAGCCACGCAGACCGAGCCACGCAGACCGAGCCACGCAGACCGGGTCATGCAGACAGAGCCACGCAGACAGAGCCACGCAGACCGAGCCACGCAGACCGGGCCACGCAGACCGGGTCATGCAGACAGAGCCACGCAGACAGAGCAACGCAGACCGGGTCATGCAGACCGGGTCATGCAGACAGAGCCACGCAGACAGAGCCATGCAGACCGGGTCATGCAGACAGAGCCACGCAGACCGGGTCATGCAGACCGGGTCATGCAGACAGAGCCATGCAGACAGAGCCATGCAGACCGGGTCATGCAGTCAGAGCCATGCAGACCGGGTCATGCAGACCGGGTCATGCAGACAGAGCCACGCAGACAGAGCAACGCAGACCGGGTCATGCGGACAGAGCCATGCAGACTGGGTCATGCAGACAGAGCCACGCAGACAGAGCCACGCAGACAGAGCCACGCAGACAGAATACTCAGAGAAATAAAGCTGCTGTCACATGGCTCCGTTACGCTGAGATAAAAGCCTTTATGGTGTGATTACGACATAATTAAAAATTAATCCCAGACAGCATGAGACGGTCGGGAGGCGTATAAATAAGCAATGTGGGCGGGACGCGGGACACGGACAGTTTAAATGCAAAACGCATCGGAAATCCATCATCAGCTCCTTCATTGTACTGCGCAGACACACTGCATCGTTCTTCTAGGTGTGTGTGTGTGTGTGTGTGTGTGTGTGTACTTCTTGGTGTGTGTTCATATGTGTCTGTCTGTTCATCTGTGTGTGTGTGTCCTTTTGTGGGTACTTCTCGGTGTGTGTTCATATGTGTCTGTCTGTTCATCTGTGTGTGTGTGTCTATGTTTGTCCTTCTGTGTTGTGTCTCCATGTCCTTTTAAGTGTGTGTGAAGGTGTGTGTATCGGTGTGCGTTTGTGTGTGTATGTGTATGACTGTCCTTCTGTGTGTCTCCATGTCCTTTTAAGTGTGTGTGAAGGTGTGTGTGTGTACTTATAGGTGTCTGTTTGTTCATCAGTGTGTGTGTCCATCTAAGTGTCTGTGTCTCCCTGACCCTTTAAGTGTGTGTGGATGTGTGTGTCCTAAGTGTATAGGTATATGTGTGTGTCTACTTCTAAGTGTGTGTTTGTATGTGTCTGTTCATCAGTGTGTGTGTGTGTGTTTGTGTGTCCATCTAAGTGTATGGGTGTGTGTGTGTGTCCCAAGTGAATAGGTGTGTGTGTGTGTGTGTGTGTGTGTGTGTGTGTCTATCCCTATGTCCACCTGTGGTTACTACTATGTCCACAAACCTATACATGCATGCACGCACACAAACACACACACACACACACACACACACACACACACACACACACACACACACACACACACGGTTATTATAAACACACATCAGCTTCACGCTGACTGTTTTCTAACATTAAATCAGCCTGATTAATTAAACACACTTAATCTGAATAACGATGAATGGACAGTCACAGTATAAGCCCCGCCCCCCCGTGTCCTCGGGGGGGGGGGGAAGCCGCCGCTTTACGGCCCGGTTTTCGACGCGGCGCGGTGTGGTGTGTAAGTCAGAAGCTCCCACCACGAGTCACGACACACAGTTTAATTAAAGCTTCCACATTAATTACAAACACAGTGGAAATGGCCTTTTCGGGGGGGTGGGGTGGGGTGTGGGGGTGGGGGGGGGTTGTACAGAGGTGTTACCCTGACATTAAAGAAGTCGGAGCTCCACACTGCAGAACTAACAGAACCGTAATGAAGCGGAACGGTGGACACAACGTACAGAACAGAACACTTAACTTCTCTTTGATCTTTGCCGTCAATCGACTAACGATGAGGTTGTTAATTTACAAAAGCACCTCATTTACCCCCACACCCCCCCCCCCCCAGCACCACCCCCCTGAACCGTGATGCGACACCCCGTGTGTAAACTTCGAAAGCGAGGACCGCAGGCTGATGTCGGCGTCATTTTTCTTCACGCCGCGAGAGCCGAACGGACGAAGGAGAACGCGATCGGAGAACAGCCGTTGCTGCCCATGCGGGACGATGCAGGCCGGCCGAAACGATGCGGGCCAACCGGGACGATGTGGGCCAACCGGGACGATGCGGGCCAGCCAGTCGGGACGATGCGGGCCGGCCGAAACGATGCGGGCCAACCGGGACGATGCGGGCCAGCCAGTCGGGACGATGCGGGCCGGCCGAAACGATGCGGGCCGGCGGAAACGATGCGGGCCAACCGGGACGATGCGGGCCAACCGGGACGATGCGGGCCAACCGGGACGATGCGGGCCAGCCAACCGGGACGATGCGGGCCAGCCAACCGGGACGATGCGGGCCAGCCAACCGGGACGATGCGGGCCAGCCAACCGGGACGATGCGGGCCAACCGGGACGATGCGGGCTGGCCGAAACGATGTGGGCCAACCGGGACGATGCGGGCCAACCGGAACGATGCGGGCCAACCGGGACGATGCGGGCCAGCCAACCGGGACGATATGGACCAACCGGGACGATGCGGGCCGGCTGAGACAATGCAGGCCAACCGGGACGATGTGTACCAGCCAGTCGGGACAATGCGGGCCGGCCAAAACGATGCAGGCCAACCGGGACGATGCGGGCCAGCCAACCGGGACGATATGGACCAACCGGGACGATGCGGGCCGGCTGAGACAATGTGGGCCAACCGGGATGATGCGTGCCAGCCAACCGGGACGATGCGGGCCAGCCAGTCGGGACGATGCGGGCCGGCCGAAACGATGCGGGCCGGCCGGGACGATATGGACCAACCGGGACGATGCAGGCCGGCTGAGACAATGCGGGCCAACCGGGACGATATGGACCAACCGGGACGATGCGGGCCGGCCTAGACAATGCGGCCCAGGCGGGACGTTGCGGGCCGGCCGGGACGATATGGACCAACCGGGACGATATGGACCAACCGGGACGATGCGGGCCGGCCTAGACAATGCGGCCCAGGCGGGACGATGCGGGCCGGCCGGGACGATATGGACCAACCGGGACGATGCAGGCCGGCTGAGACAATGCGGGCCAACCGGGACGATATGGACCAACCGGGACGATGCGGGCCGGCCTAGACAATGCGGCCCAGACGGGACGATGCGGGCCGGCCGGGACGTCGGCGCAGAAGCTCTCTGCTTTAAGTCTGAAGTGATGGCGGTTCTTGGCGAGGCCCCCTGTGGTTGCAGACCATCTCTGCGGTTCTGTTCTTAGTCAGACTAAAAATATATATATATAAATATATAAATAAAAAAAAAATATATATATATAAAAAATGACAATGCACATGCCGAGCTCCCGGTGCAGGGCCTCTAAATTGCAGTCAGATTTTCTTTTCAGTGGAACGAAAGCTCTTCCCTCGGAGGTGTTTCTGTGCTCCAGACTGCCGAGCCCCCGCTGTGATTGTGGGCTTGGGAAAGTAAGACGTTGGCTCTGGCTATCAAAGTCTATTCAGCGTGGATTGGTGTGACGAGATTGTTGTCTTTTAGAAAATGGCATCAGCGGGAAGAAGGGGAAGGAATGGAAGCACGATGTTCGCGACGCCGTCAGACACCGTTCTGCTTTTAGAACCCCATAACTACCCCGGGGATGAGATGATTACAGGTTTAAATGGTACCATTATTGTCTAAGAAATAATCTCCATTATACGCTTATCATCATTTCTTTTTTTTTTTTTAAAAGGCAGCTGAATATTAACGCAAAATATTCAATTGTTTAGTGAAAAAAAAAAATCATAATAAAAAAAATCTAATAAAAATCTGTGTGGCTTAAAAGTACATATCGGCGTATCCATTAAAAAAAATGTTTTTCCAAAGCGTAAACTGTATTTTAGTTCCGTGCGAGGTGAGCCAAACTATTTTTCTTATAATTGTCGTCATGACGACGTTAAGTCGCTATTACAATATTAATTGTCATTTTTTTCATCACGATTAATTGTTAAAACGACAAATCGAAACGTTCTCCTCTCAACGCCAGGGATTCCCGGTTGGAATCCTAATCTGGGTGGAGTTTGCATCTTCTCCCCGTGTCCGCGTGGGTTTCCTCCGGGTTCTCCGGTTTCCTTCCACAGTCCAAAAACATGGATCAAGTCAAAAACCACGGCACCACCACCATTCCACAAAGTTCCCCAGCTCAACAAACCCTGCCATCCCATTATGTGGAGAGGAACAGAAGCTTCTCAAAATGTTCTCTCACCCCAGAAACACTCCATCCATACATTATGTTCCACTTTATCCTCTAGTAATGTCGCGAGGGGGTTCCCCATGCCCATCCAACACCGTAACACACCTGCACCACCATGTCAGTATCACTGCAATCCTGAGCACCATGCACCACCCTAATAACACCTGCTCTGTCCATGGTCCTGATGGACTACAGAATGTAACTACGGAACTACAAAGCCGGTCTAATAATTCCATCCATTATCTTCCACTTCATCCTCTACTAGGGTCATTGGGGGGGGGGGGGTTCCAATGCCCATCCAGGGGAGAACGTCTCTGGCACTGGGAAGATACACCCAGGACAGGGCGCCAATCTATCTCTGGGCACGCACTCACTCACACACACACTCTATATGGGGCAATTTGGAAAACTCACCCATTGACCTTGATCCATGTTTTTTGGACTGTGGGATGAAACCGGAGAACTCACGAGGAAACCCACGCGGACACGGGGAGAACATGGAAACTCCACCCAGATGGGGATTTGAACCGAGAATACCTAGCGCTGAGAGGAGAACGTGCCTACTAAGCCACCGTGCCACCCTACGGTAAAAAACGTGATAAATAAAAATAAATAAACATACAGATGCCTTTACAGTACAATGTGAACATGGAAACTCCACCCAGATGGGGATTCGAACTGGAAACCCCCAGCGCTGAGAGGAGAACATACTAAACCACTAAGCCCCCGTGCCAACGCTCAAAACACCCAAACGAAACCCGTCGTGTCGATTTCCCCCCCAATTCACGTTCCTCCAGCTCTGTTCTGTAAACAGGGACGTCTAATCTCGGGCCGTTCTTCCAGAACACGATCCGCGGGACGGATGCCGTGTCCATTTATTTACTCGTGTATTTGTCAGATTAGAGAGTGAATCAGTCGCGATGCGAGACGTCCCGCGACCCGACTCGCCGTCTTTATGGAGCGGCTTTATTGCGGTTCTGCCCGTTCTCGTAAACTTGATGCAAATATAAACACGGGTTTTACGCGCACAGCTCAGCGTGGATTATTAACTCATCTGAAGCGATCGCACACACACTCGCGCTGTAGGTTCACGCCTGACGCCTTGGGACGTTCCTGTAAAGTTCTCAGGGTTGGAACTTTGGCTTTACGTGCAGCTCAGCGAGGAACAGGTCACGGTTCTGGTAGATTCGTTCTGTACAGCGTCCAGATCCGACCACTCAGCTGGACGTCCTCTTCCTCATCATCTCCATGATCAGGGCTCTACAGCTGACCCAGAACTCTGCAGGTCATCCGGTGCTCAACCAACCCAAGACCTCATGCTCCTCCACCGCTCATCTCCATCCTTTGGCTTTCTGTAGCCTTCTGAATTCAATACAAGGTCCTGAATCTGGTCTACAGCACAACCTCTAGATCTGGTCCCTCTTGTCTACACTCGGTCTTCCAGAGCTACTCCTTCCAGCAACACCACCACCTCACCGTGACGCTGATTCTCACTCCAAGACCTTCAACCCTCTTCCAAGACCTTCAGCATTTTTTAAAAAACCCTGAAGACTTCATCCATTTTATCTTCCACTTTATCCTCTACTAGGGTCGTGGGGGGGGGGGGGGTTCCACATGCCATCAAAGGAGAATGTTTCGGGCGCTGGGCAGATACACTCATCACAGGGCGCCAATCTATCACTGGACACACACTCTCAAACTCTATATGGGGCAATTTGGAGAATTCAATTGACCTTGATCCATGTTTTTGGACTGTGGGAGGAAACCGGCGAACCCGGAGGAAACCCACGCAGACACGGGGAGAACATGGAAACTCCACCCAGATGGGGATTCGAAGCGGGAATCCCCAGCGCTGAGAGGAGAACATGCTAAACCACTGAGCCACCCTATACATTATTTAAAATCATAAAATACAGATTAATATAAACAGCATATTTACATATTTTATAATCAGGGTTCTGTAATTTGGCCACTAGATGGCAGTGTTTGATCGTTAGAGAAACCGCAATCCTGTTACTCAGTGATCAGCGATCATATTTAAAACCCACACTAGACCGCGAAACAGAGGATTATTAATTATTATTAAGAGGATTTTGCTTTTAATAAACGCATTTCTGAATGTTTTGTATTATAATATGTTTGTAAGTGTTTTATTAAAGCGAAACGACACTCGAGTTTTGTGTATCCGCCTCCTTCAACTCCGAAAACTTCAGCATTTTCAAAAAGACACCCTGAAGACACGCGTCGTCCTCAAGCACTTTAGTGAAAGTTCTAATCAAGAGCGTCGTGAAGTCCAGCTGGTTCTGTTCAAACCTCCTAAAGCCTCATTTATACTCCCTCTGCGTACGGAAATGTGTGCGTGCGTTTCGTGCGATATAACAGTTACTGCCCACATACTTCCTTGCGTCAGCTCCGTTGATGTGGTTGTTGAACACTACATCCATTAGAGGGCAGTTTAGAGTAAAAATCAAACATGGCGACGGCGGAGGAAATTTTGATTTTGTACAAACTGCAAAAACGACAAAAAAGGCAGCGTTCTAGACGGCGGTGTTCTGTGAGGCCACTGAACAGGTCGCGACATTTGGATGGAGAATTTTATTCTCTTGTCCGCCCAATGAGGGAAATTGATGACGAACGTCATTTCCAATACTTTCGGATGTCTGCCAGGGCATTCGATAACTTGCTTTGCTTTGTAACAACTGTTTGTCCCTGAGCCCCGGCGAAGTAACATCATATAAATGATTAAAATTGCGCACACACTCGTATAACCGTCTTCAAAAAGTTCCACCATGTTTTTATTCTTCTTCGTGTACATATGGAAGTGGTCACATCATGCACTGCCCCCACGGTTTCCAGTGGTATTGCTCCGTCCTGTCCGCATCCGCAAGCTTTCAGAAAACGTGCAAATTACGTACGAAATGAACGCAGAGTACGGACAAAAGGCTCCGTCCGTATCCGTCTCCGTATTTAACGTTGAGCATTAATGAGTCTTAACTCGTCGTGTTCTCTCTCCTTAAAGTCGCGCCGGTTAAAAAAGCGCGTCGGCAAAATGGCCAAATGCAAATGTAATTAGCGGCCCAACGTCGTCCGTCGGCGATCGAGAGCCGATAGGAAATATCTAAACGTCGCCGAGTTGTTTCTGAAGCGGCGAGAGAAGTTTTTTTTTTTTTTTTTTCGAATTCAGCGCCTGACCTTTCGACTCCGCCATCCGCCGGCTAACAAATGCGGCGGCGGCGCTAAAATTACACACTCAAAGTGCGCTGGCAGGGGGCTGCGACGCCGCCACGCCGAACATAATTAAATCCTTTTCAGTAAATATGAAAGTGCGGAAATGTCACGCAGGTCATTTGGCTTCCATTATACTATTTTACAAGCTCACGCAGTAAAGCGGCCGCCGGATTTGCATGCCGGAGGTCTGAGGGCTCAGAGCACTTTATATTGTACTTGCAACCCAGTTCTGCACAGCGCAGACTTTACACGACTGGCAACCCGGACTTAAAGCTTTAGGTTATATCAGTGATTCTCAATTATTTAATGTTAAGCCCCCCCAAGGAAGAAGAAAACTTTTTTGACAAAATGGGATGAAAAAGTATTTCTACACGCCCTCTGTAGTATGATTTGTCTATAAATTTGTTATAAGTTCAGCTCTTTTATAACAATGTCTCCCTATTAACAATAAAGAAAACAAAAAAGAAAGAAATATAGATCAACTTAAGAACAAAGAATCATTTTACTAACTTTGTTTTTTATTTTGTAACAGAAAGGAATGAAATCCTTATTTAAACGAGAAACATTTTTGACCTGACTGGCATTTGATACTGAAAAATGAAATGATATAAAATCAATAAATAATAATAAATTCAAATTCATCAGCAACATTCATTCAGGAGCTCAATTTATTATTAACACTTTAACCTACAAAACTAAAATGAATACAACAATTCGTGCTGGTTTTTTAATTTTTTTTTTACTAATGTCTACAACGCGCCCGTTCTGCAGCAGCACAGCTTTTCTGCAGTAGTTTTCATAAAGCGTTATAATTGCTGGCTGTACGCGTCACGTTTTCGATTAAAAACTCGAGCGTTATCAGTGTGATTGGGGTGGAATGTCTTTAAGTGACGCCTTCATTTATTTCACGCTGTCCGCTGCCAACATTTAAAGACACAGAAGACACGCCGGTCTTTCTTCGCCTCCCACCTTAGTTACCGTGAAACCAAGCGCTACATACACTTTCCTCGTTTTAACTTTCGGTTGACTTTTGTTGCTCTGTGATTTCTTGTTATGCGCCCCCCCCAGGCACCGCACTGCGCCCCCCCAGGCGGGCGCGCCCCACTATTTGAGAAGCACTGGGTTATACACAAACACACGCCTGGACCGGTGGACGGCCTTCCATACGACGCCCAAGGAATGATGGCGTGCCTTATTGCCTTTCCCAAGGGCCCCACATTTGCTGTAGTACTTGGAGGGATCGGGCATCGAACCGGCGACCCTCTGGTCTATATCCAAAAGCCACCTCCAAGTACTCCTACTTGATAATCAGGGTTAGACAGGATGCCCCTAGAGCAATAAGGGTTTAACGCAACGTTATAAAACGGGTCGTTGCGCTCCTCGAATCTGATTGGCTAAGCCGATCGTCCAGCCGTGACATCGTTAACAATAACACACACCTCTGGGCGCTTCACATTAACTACAAAACATTATTAAAAATCATTTTTATAAACTGTGTTCTGTCATTTGGCCACTAGATAGCACTATTTGATTAGAGAAATTGGAATCCTGTTACTCAGCGATCAGCATTCACTTTAAAAACCGGACCAGATTATTAACGTTTATGCCTTTAATAAACACTTTTCTGAATCACAGCTTGTATTTTTTATTATATTGCGTTTGTAATGTGTTTTATTAAAGCGATAAGACACGCGAGGTTGTGTATTATTTTGAATAAATCACCTAACGGGGTGGAGCTGTACGCTAATAACTTTTAAAGTGTGAGTTATTGACAATAATGTCACGTTCTTATTATATAATTATTATATTATATTTTTTTTATTGGCGGCACGGTGGCTTAGTGGTTTAGCACGTTCTCCTCTCAGCGCTAGGGATTCCCGGGTTTGAATCCCGATCTGGGTGGAGTTTGCATGTTCTCCCCGTGTCCGCGTGGGTTTCCTCCGGGTTCTCCGGTTTCCTCCCACAGTCCAAAAACATGGATCAAGTCAATTGAATACTCAAAAATTGCCCCATATAGAGTGTGTCTGTGTGTGTGTGTGTGTGCCCAGCGATGGATTGGCGCCCTGTCCTGGGTCTATCTGCCCAGCGCCCGAGATGTTCTCCCCTGGATGGGCATGGGGAACCCCACCGCGAGCCTAATAGAGGATAAAGCATGATAATGAATGAACGAATTATTTTATTGGCGGCACGGTGGCTTAGTGGTTTAGCATGTTCTCCTCTCAGCACTAGGGACTCCCAGTTCGAATCCCAATCTGGGTGGAGTATGCATGTTCTCCCCGTGTCCGCGTGGGTTTCCTCCGAGTTCTGCAGTTCCCTTCCACAGTCCAAAAACATGTATCAAGGAGAACTGAATTTTCAAAATTGCCCCATATAGAGTGTGTCTGTGTGAGTGAGTGTGTGCCCAGCGATGGATTGGCGCCCTGTCCTGGGTGTATCTGCCCAGCGCCCGAGATGTTCTCCGCTGGATGGGCATGGGGAACCCTCCAGGGGACCCTAATAGAGGATAAAGCGGGAGATAATGAATGAATGAATTATTTTATTGGCGGCACGGTGGCTTAGTGGTTTAGCACGTTCTCCTCTCAGCGCTAGGGATTCCCGGATCGAATCCCAATCTGGGTGGAGTTTCCATGTCCTCCCCGTGTCCGCATGGGTTTCCTCCGGGTTCTCCGGTTTCCTCCCACAGTCCAAAAACATGGATCAAGTCAATTGAATTCTCAAAAATTGCCCCATATAGAGTGTGTCTGTGTGAGTGAGTGAGTGCCCAGCGATGGATTGGTGCCCTGTCCTGGTGCCTAGTGCCCGAAATGCCCCCCCCACACACACGACCCTAATAGGATAAAAGTGGAACACCTCTGTCTCAGCGTTAACTCCGAATCGTTGTCACTGAAGTCCCAAAAGCAGCTTCGGTCCATGACTCAAGAGCGAGTCCCGTCTTTAATCCGGTTTCATCCTGCCCCCGATGCCCATGCCGCCCCCGTCCTTGTCCTTGGCCCACTTCCTGCCCCTGTCCAATGTCTGTATGATGATTCTCAGCTCGAGGCGGTCTCAGATTTCTCTTCTTCCTGTGACCTGCTCTCCTCTGCTGTCAGTTGTCGAAGGTCCATGATGTCGGCGACCCAGACCCCGGGGCAGAATTAAGTGTAAGGTAAAGCCGTGTTCCGACGCGTTCCTGCCTCCCTCCCGTATCCATCAGTCTTAACGGGTATCTTCTGCTTAATCCTCTACTAGGGTTGTGTGGGGGGGGGGGGGTTCCCTGTGCCCACCCAGGGCAGAATGAGAACAGTGGATGTCTCATGGAGAGATGAAGATGGACCGGTGAGACGTTTCGGAGACGACGTTAGGGACCTCACTGTGGAGTCCTTCTTTCCTTTGCTGTTATTCTGCATTACGGATGCAATGGCGGTCGAAGTGGGGGGTGGTTTAACATGTTCTCCTTTCAGTGCTAGGGATTCCCGGTTAGAATCCCAATCTGGGTGGAGTCTCCATGTTCTCCTCGTGTCCGCGTGGGTTTCCTCCGGGTTCTCCGGTATCCTCCCACAGTCCAAAAACATGGATCAAGGTCAATTGAGTTCTCCAAATTGCCCCATATAGAGTGTGTATGTGTCTCAGTGATGGATTGGCGTCCTGTCCTGGGTGTATCTGCCCAGCGCCCAAAACGTTCTCCCCTGGATGGGCATGGGGAACCCCCCCCCCCCCCCCCCCCCCCCGCCGACCCTAATAGAGGATAAAGCGGAAGATAATGAATGAATGGATGGATATACACTATAAGAAATACGAAATGTGTATGGATGAGTTTGTGTACGTGGAATTTTTAAGGAATATGTATTTACATAATTTACATAATGTCTTGATCGAGGACAATTGCACCTACTAATATACATGAAGTTACCCACCACAACAAAATGTGCTCCTATAGTAAGAATAGTAAAAATAAAATAAATATATATATATTTTTTTTATTGTCGGTAAAATAAACGTTCTGCACTGAGCCAGTGACTTAAAATGCATTACGGCATGAAACCAGCAGAGGGATTCAGATTAATAGTCTTATATTCTTTGATTAGAGCGCAAGAGGGGAGATCTATTTAAATTGCGTTATTTAAACAACAGGCAGTCAGGCCGCAGCCGTAATGGACTGTCTGATTGAGCGCTTTGTTTTCCTCTTGTAATGATCCATATCAGTTTATCTGAGCGCTAATAGCTAAACGGAGCCATGAAAGAGCGAGGATGATTTGCAGAATTCATATTTTCCCGACGCAACGCCACGCCATGATGATGCGATCCCTCAGCGGCCGCTTCCACCCAAACGGAGATGGAAAGACGGAGCGTCGTCTCCGGCGCTCTGAAAACGTTTGTATTTATGGATTTCCACCACGTGTCGGTGTGTGTGTGTGTGTGTGTGTGTGTGTGTGTGTGTGTGTGTGTGTTATGAGTGTTTGTTGATACTTCAGAGTAAATAAGCATGAAATTGTGTTGTACAGATGGCAGCAGATACTAAGATGATGTGTCCCATTGCAGTGTCGTTAAATACTTAAACGTTACTTAAGCCATTGAGATGATGCTGATGATGATGATGCTGCAGATGCAAAAGATGCTTCAGATGCTACAGAAAACAAAGCAGATGACGCTGTGGGTGCTACAAAAGATGCTGCAGAAGATGCTACATTAGAAACTGCAGAAGATGCTGCGGTTACTATAAAAAGATGCTATGGTTGATACAAAAGATGCTGCAGAAGATACTGTGGATGCCAAAAAAGATGCTGTGGATGCTGCAGAAGAAGATGCTGCAGAAGATGCTACAGAAGGTGCTGCAGAAGGTGCTGCAGAATATCCTGCAGAAGATGCTGCAGAAGGTGCTGCAGAAGATGCTGCAGAAGGTGCTACAGAAGATGCTGGGGATGCTGCAGAAGGTGCTATGTATGCTGCAGAAGGTGCTGTGGATGCTGCAGAAGATGCTGTGGATGCTGCAGAAGATGCTGTGGATGCTGCAGAAGATGCTGTGGATGCTGCAGAAGATGCTGTGGATGCTGCAGAAGATGCTGTAGATGCTGATGCAGAAGGTGCTGCAGAAGATGCTGTGGATGCTGCAGAAGATGCTGTAGATGCTGATGCAGAAGGTGCTGCAGAAGATGCTGTGGATGCTGCAGAAGATGCTGTGGATGCTGCAAAAGATGCTGCAGAAAATGCTGCAGAAGATGCTGTGGATGCTGCAGAAGATGCTGTGGATGCTGCAGAAGATGCTGCAGAAGATGCTCTGGATGCTGCAGAAGATGCAGAAGATGCTGTGGATGCTGCAGAAGATGCTGCAGAAGATGCTGTGAATGGCAAAAAATATGCTGCAGAAGATTCTACTGAAGATGCAGATGATGATCATGTTGAATATGATGCGTCAGTTAATTAAAATCCTCTCTGCTTGGATGATTAGACGTAACGAGGCAGGTGTGACGAGGCAGGTGATGTAAGAGCGTACCGTAGCGCTGCACCACCACACCGCCTTTCTTTCGAGCCTAATGCTGATGTCGCGGCTTTTTCGTGTGAAGTCATCAGTTAATTGATGCCCTTGTTTACATGTAGGGGCAGTTGTAAGCTTGTGGTTAAATAACCAGCATAGCACCCCCTAAAGGTCCACTGGTTTAATTCCCAATACCACCGAGTCAGCACCGCTGCACCCCGTTCACATCA
>JAFMOC010000608.1:0-152500 GCA_019802505.1 Corydoras sp. C115 | reverse complement strand
TAAAAAAAAAAAAAAAACAAGATTTGATTCAGAAATGCGTTTATTAAAAGCAAAATCGTTAATAATCGGATTTTCCGCAACGTAATCTAGTCCGGTTTTTAAAGCGAACGCTGATCGCTGAGTAACAGGATTCCAGTTTCTCTAACAATCAAATACTGCCATCTAATGGTCAAATTACAGAACACAATTATATAAACAGTGTAACAGGTTTAGTGCTGATCAGAGGTGTATGTTATTGTCAATGATGTCACGGCTGGACACGTGTCTCAGCCAATGAGATTTAAGCAACCCTTTTACAATATGCAATAATTACCTTTACCAAAGTGTCGAATGTATGTCGTTTATATAAACACAAAATAACATTTCGTCATCGAAAATTGACAATAAAGAACTTTTGCTGAATATTAGCACAAAATATTCATTTATTTTGCGAAACTCAATGTTAAAAAAAAAATAAAGATAAGTACGCTATAAGTGGAACTTTACTTTTGCACTAAAGTCCCAGCTAGCTGCATAATTTTCCATTTTTCTCATGAACGTCGCCATGGCGATGTTGACGGCGCCCTTCCGATTAATTAATAGTAACATTTTTTAATCATGATTTATCACGGAGACGATTAATTCTCATCCTCTAGTGGTAACTGCCAGCTGCTGAGGTGTTAAGATCGCAGCCACAAGGGAGGCGCAACAAACAAAGCACCGGCCAAATTCTGACCACAGGGGGCGCCCGTGAGTCACCGTTCCTGGTAACTCCAGGAGCCTAAAGTGGAGCCTCGCGGCAGTGAATTTGAAGAACCCGGCCAGACCAGACTCTGCAGGACGGAAAATTACCGGCAGGCTCATTCACAACGAAGTAGGTTCTTAAGCCAACTAGGAGAACATGCGGGTTCTCCGTGGGGTGTAGTGAAGCGCAAGCAGCCCGGAGATCCTCTTATTGTCGACAAGCTTTGATGTGATTTCATTCCGGTCGCTGTTATCCGTCAGACTTTGTCTTTTCATCAAATATAGCGATGCTTGGACAATTTTAGCTCAATCACGATGCACGCGGCGGTGAGATTGCTGTCAAATTGCTTCTCTTTCATTTGGAAACAAAAGAACGCTTCAAGAAAAAAAAAAAAAAAAAAAAAAAAATCTGCTGTCTAGCTTTCTATGAAATATCTGTGTAACACACTTCCATATTCCTGGTATCATTAGAACCATTCTCTAAAAGTAGAACATAATATTAAGAGAGTATAAAAAAAAAAAATAAAAAAAAAAAAAAAAAAAAAAAAAAAAGTGACACTGTCGAGGAATCTTACACAGTGTTTACATGATGGACTTTGTAGTTCTATAATTACAGTTTGTAGTTCATTCGTTGCTCTAATTACTTTGCGGGGCGATCAGGGATGATTAGGGTGGTGGATGAGCCTCAGTGCTGCAGTTGCAGTGACGTGGTGGTGTGTTCGTACCGTCCATCCACCACCCTAATGATACCCGCTCTGTGGGGGGGTCCTGATCATTGGAGTTAAGGGGGAGTGAGGGGATTAATAGAGTGTGTTGAGAAACAGATGGACTACAGAAAGGAACCGTAGAACTACAAATGTTCCTGTAGCCAACGTAGTTGTATCTAATAAAGTGGCCGGTGAGGGTATGTGTGTGGATTTTTGAAAAATAAATTGTTTGCTCCACTCTGGTTTTGTTACAATTATTAAAAATAAATAAGTTAAACAATAAAAAAACAAACAAAAAAAAACATAAAAAACATCCATCCATCCATTATCTTCAGCTTTTTCCTTTACTAGGATTGGGGGGGGTTCCCCATGCCCATCCAGGGGAGAACGTCTCGAGCGCTGGGCAGATACACCCAGGACAGGGGGGGCAACCCATCACTGGACACACTCACACAGACACACTCTATATGGGGCAATTTGGAGAATTCAATTGACCTTAAATCCATGTTCTTGGACTGTGGGAGGTAACCGGAGAACCTGGAGGAAACCCACGCGGACACGGGGAGAACATGGAAACTCCACCCAGATTGGGATTCGAACCGGAAATCCCCAGCGCTGAGAGGAGAACATGCTAAACCACTAAGCCACCATCTATTCATCCATCCATTATCTTTCACTTTATCCTATATTAGGGTCGTGGGGGGGGGGGTCCCCATCCAGGGGTGTACATTTTGGGAACTGGGCAGATACACCCAGGACAGGGTGCCAATCTATCACTGAACACACACTCATACAGACACATTCTATATGGGGCAATTTGGAGAATTCAATTGACCTTAAATCCATGTTCTTGGACTGTGGGAGGAAACCGGAGAACCCGGAGGAAACCCACGCGGACACGGGAAGGACATGGAAACTCCACCCAGATGGGGATTCGAACCGAAATCCCCAGCGCTGAGAGGCAAACGTGCTAAACCACTAAGCCACCGTGCCGCCCTACCGTAAAAAACGTAATAAATAAAAAATAAATAAACCTTTGTTGCCGGGTAACCTCGCTCCATACAGATGCCGTTACTGTACGATGTGCTCCGCCTTCCGCACTTCGCAGAACGGTAACTAAACCAGCGGCTCGGTAAAACTGCAGATAAGGAATCAGTTGCCCCCAGGATAATTGTTTCGCCAAAACACAGGGTTCTATCTGAGAAACGATCTGCGAGTAATCATTTACGGACGTCCCCCTGAAGGCCTCCTCCGACGTGAAGGGGGTTTAAGACACAAATGGGAAAAACATATCTGTAAATCGGATTTATTACGGAATGAAAGGCGCCTCCGCCTCCTGGTGCCGAGTAAACAACTCGTCCCCAGTGGACGCTTCTGGGGAATGGTTGTGGAACCGCATACTGTAAGATCTACATACCAATACCACGGTGTTTACAAACTTTCGACTAGCTAATCCATCACAGAATGGAGACGTCGCGCCAATCTCGCAAACGCATTGCTGCGAAGCTGGTAACGAGGCGTCATTAGAACCCATTGTGCATGAAGAGGTTTTTCTTCTGACGGCATCTCTGTGGATTTCTGGTTAGTCGTACGTCTTCTCATTCGACTGACGGTTATTGTTTATGCCGCGGCAGACGGCGCTGACATTTAGCGGTTCTACGCCGCCAAATATCTGGCAGTACTCTGGAACGACGCTTCGTAGGTCGTGACACCCATCAGCGACAGAGGGCGCCGGAGGTGTCGTCACAGGGAACCACAGCGCAGACGTTAACCTACAGTCGACTTATAGAAATAAACGCACGAGTTAATAAATAAATTAATTTTAAAAAGTTACAAAACTTAAAAAAAAGTTAAAATAAAAACTGTACTGCGGATCCCTTACACCCTTCACACCAATGGTGTTTATGATAGAACTGTTCATTAGCATATCTGTGACACGCTCTACTGATTTTGTTTGTGGTGCTAGAGAGCGAAGGGCGGAGACTGCAAGAGCCAATCGGTGTCTTCCTAGCACTCGCAAGAGAAACAGGAGTCCGTACATACAAGGGTCGTACATACTCCCCAATGGCTCCAACTTTGAGGTCAACCATTACCTTAGTATGTCCAAGCCTCGCCTTCTTCAGCACGGTATGTGCAGAACATGTCTTCAGAACATGTTTGATTTTGTCGAGGTTGTCTAGAACCAGCCTTGTGGTCCCCCGGTTGGATTCCCTGTTCCAAGTACTATGGCTACAATGCCCTTGGTCAAGGTCCCCAAGCCCTATCGTGCCCCGAGAGCCATGTACAAGTAAGTATCACCTGGAATGAACTGGAATATTGATTGGGAGCTTTGACCAGGTTCCACCTGAGAGAACGTGACGGGGTAATAAGGACTAAGGTTATACATTTGGCACAGCGAGTCCACATCAAAGCAAAAGCTCTTATGTTAGATTCCCATCGGGGTGAACCCTGGTCCTCCCGGCACCTTCTGGGACGTCTTTGGGGTCTCCGGTTTCCTCAAGACACGAGGAGTCCTAAAGTGTTTTGTTCATCAGGGGTGTAACGTAGCACTCATAGAACCGGTCCCAAGTGAAATATGGGGATTGTTCGCAGCTTGGCGCCTCCAAATGAAAGAAAACAACAAAGAAAGAAAGACGACGACCGTGATGAAGGTAGCTAATTTCAGAGGATCCTTCTTCCCCTGAGGAAATAAACGCCAGAGAACGTAAACGGACGACAGCGAGAACGGCATCAGGCGTCGTCATCGCTGACAGCCATTCAGACGTCGCCAAATGGCTCCTCCACGGATTACGAAAACGGTTTGAAACGTTTCAGTGGAACCTGAAGGCTAAATGATTTACATCTTCCTCTGACACGCCGACTGGAAAAGAGCTCAATCAGAAGATCCGCCGCCGCCGCCCGAATCAAAGCGATACGCAGAACCAGGTGAGGGAACGCAATCTGGCAACGGAACATCCAGCTGGAAACTCCTCAAAGGTGCCGTGAGCAGATTTTCAGATGAGTCCCATTGATGGGAAAAGTTTGGATACGTTCTAAAGCTGCCTTCAAACTGCAAGTGGAATTAAAAATGCAACAAATTTAATCTAAACCAATTCAGATGATCGATTGATGGGTTAGCATGTTCTCCTATCAGCGCTAGGGGATTCCCGGTTCGAATCCCAATTTGGGTGGAGTTTTCCATGTTCTCCCCGTGTCCACGTGGGTTTCCTCCGGGTTCTCCGGTTTCCTCCCACAGTCCAAAAACATGGATCAAGGTCAATTGAATTCTCCAAATTGCCCCATATAGAGTGCGTCTGTGTGAGTGAGTGTGTGCCCAGCGATAGATTGGCGTCCTGTCCTGGGTGTATCTGCCCAGCGCCCGAAACGTTCTCCCCTGGATGGGCATGGGGAACCCCCCCAACCCGCGACCTTAATATAAGATAAAGCGGAAGATAATGGATGGATGGTATTGATGGAATGGACATGTGACGATCTTTATAGAGGCAGTACGGTTTTACCCTTGCCCGTTATGTACCCCGGACTTACTAAACCTTGCTGAACCACAGCGCCTCCTTATGGCTCCTTATTGAACAGGCGAGAGCTACGATAATGCAGATTAAATTAAAAATGCAGACAGGCAACTGGCATTGAGCTGTCTACAAATTTTCGAGAACGTTTTTATCGACCGGTTTCAGGAAACGAATGCAAGGCGTTCTGACGTTTTCAGAACGTGTTTAACTTTAAACCGAACTGAACTCAGTGGAGAGAGAGAGAGAGGGGAAAAAAGGAGAACCTTTAGAAGGTCAAAATAATACTGAAATAAGGAGGCTCTCGAGTGGCGCTAAAGTCTGTTCCTCTGTTCTAGAAGATAAGGATTATGGTTCTTGGTACTCGATGGCGGATTCTGATGCTATCGGTGCTGTATTAACTGAATGAGAAAATCCTCCGATGAACTCGGGGCAAAGAGAAATCAATAGAGCGACGCCGCAAAGAGATGGTTTTTCTAACCACACACAAACACACACACACACACACACACACACACACGTGTGTTTTTATGCATTGTGGACAGTGTGTAGACCTTATTCTGTTACTTACTTTATTACTATCCAAACATTAACCATAAACTAACAGAATTATAACCATATGACGATATGTGACTTCAAAACTGAAGGAGTTCTGTTGTGGGGCCCCGCCTAAGAGCCCCAGAGTGCAAGTGTGAGAACAGGTGTTGGTCCCCAAAATGTCATATATATATATATATATATATATATATATATATATATATATACACACACACATATATATATATATACACACATATATATATATATATATATATATATATATATATATATATATATATGGTGTTTAGCATGTTCTCCTCTCAGCGCTAGGGATTCCCGGTTCGAATCCCAATCTGGGTGGAGTTTCCATGTTCTCCCCGTGTCCGTGTGGGTTTCCTCCGGGTTTTCCGGTTTCCTCCCACAGTCCAAAAGCATGGATCAAGTCAATTGAGTTCTACAAATTGCCCCATATAGAGTGAGTGTGTGTGCCCAGTGATAGATTGGCGCCCGATATATATATATATATATATATATATATATATATATATATATATATATATATATATATATATATATATATATATATATATATATATATATCTCACACATATCTTCAACTTTTACCCAAACCTAATTTTAACCCTAAACTGAACCCTAACCCTAGACTAACTCTAAGCCCAACCTTATTCTAAACATAATTTAACCCAACCCCCCCCCCCCCCCCCCCCCCCCCCACAGACCCAACGCTGGCTCTGCCTCCAGTAAAGAAACAATCTCTTCTGACTTTGTGACGACAGATCAATATTAATATCGAGTCAAATATTCTATTAATAATAAAGGAAATCTCTGGTGTCCATGGAAACGGGGCTTATCCACTGAGCCTCATGTCTGTCTATTACACACTTTGCATTTCTTTTCTCATCCACATCACCAGGTCACCAGGTTCCAAGGTTCCACCCACGCTTAAAAGCCCGACCCCATTGAAGAACCTGCTCTCTGGTCGGGTCCAAATGCAAAACCTTGCTGACCGGGATCCGACCAACATTCCGACTGGAGCAGGACGTTAATAACAGTGAGATACATATTTATGACATCGCTCTGATCGTTCTGAACGTTCCACCTGCCGGAGGTCTCACAGCGTGGCGTCCGTTTCCAACGGCAGGCCGTCTTTAAACGTTCCTCAGAGCGGCGGCGGCGGCGGCGACATTCATGCTCCTCCAGTATTAATGTGCATTCAGAATACATTCATTCAGCACTTCACACGAGACAGACTCGATTCGCCTTCACGGGCTCAGACCATTGCACATTCAGAGTAACGGCTCACAGAAGCCGGGATAAAGCAATCCTGAAGACGTGAATAAACCATGAGGGACCCAAACTCAATTTCCTGTCAGTGTAAAGGCAAAAAGGGGCAAGTGGTCTGTTGTTCCTGACTCCTCTGTCAGAGACAACTAATGTATTATTTACCTAATAAGAAAAAACAGGGCAGATCTCACAGATTGGATTGAAAATGCGTACGGATGTATAAACAGAGGAGGGTATGAGTACATACATATTCATTTAAAGCTCTTTATTAATCTAAGAGCCTAAAGAGAACCTGTCCAACACGACTGTCTTTTTTATTTTATATACACTACATCGTTTTGTAAAGCAGACAAGGAATTAATTTGCACTTTCAGGCAAAAAAACATCCTATTTGTCCTACAATGTGGGAAATTCACATCTCAGCAGCAGAAGAGACAGAAATTGGGAAAAGTTATAGATACATCTAATGTACCCATTACAAAAAGAACTTTACAAAGGAAAAATGTAATAAAAATACATAAAAACATATGGTATATATTATATTTAAGTGTGTATATACATATATATATATACATATATACACACGTGTACATATACAGTATGTAGTATATATACACACACATACACACAAATATAAATACAGACACATATATATATACATACACAAACATATATACACATTATATATTCACATATACGTATATATATATATATATATATATATATATATATATATATATATATATATATATATATATATATATATATATATACACACACACACACACACATTTATACACACACACTATATATATATATATATATATATATATATATATATATATATATATATATATATATATATACACACACATACATTCATACATATATATACATATATATACACATTATATATATACACTCACACACATACATACACATATATATATATATATATATATATATATATATATATATATATATATATATATATATATATATATATATATATACACACACACACACACACACACATACACACATACACACACAGTATATACAAAATTAAATAAAATACAATAAAAACTACTCAATTATGTACATGGCATATAAAACAGTGGGAGACAAAATTAAAAACAGGAACCAGACTCACAGACTCCCAAACATTTCGATGTTGCCAATCCCTAAAAGACAGACAGACAGAAAGCATTGAGGGAGTAATCCTCTTTGGCTGGCAGAGCACATTAGGAATAAAAGCAGCGTGTGGTGGCAGGGAGGACACATGTTACGCACACATCCCCTTTAATACATTCTTCAGGGCTGATGGACTGTCAAGCCTGGCACTAAATTGCAGCCTGCTTCATACCCAAGTGTCCTGCCACCCAGCGAAGAAAACATCCGGGCCTCGTACATAAAAGCGCAGAAGGACAGGAGGCCGGGCACAAGGCTGCGAGACGAGGCCGCGAGCGCAAACCCACCATCTGAGCTATTCGTAAATTCACGCAGAGGATAATTCGGCGTGAACGCAGCGAGGCGGCCAACACTAAAAGCCCCCCGAGATGGACGGTTCCTAATTGTGCGCCGAGACACGGGCTGGAAATGCACTCCACTCTTAAGAGGTAGACGTATGCGGTACGAGTTATGACATCATAACGTCATGGGTATTTGTACTCGAAGGTCCCGGTTCTTGATTCTCCGGCTATAAAAAGTTTACACGTGAAAACGAAACCCGAGAGTCTCGAAGGTCTTGGTTCTGAGAATATAATAGAAGGTTTGTTGCCGCAAACTGAGAAAAGACGGATTAAGGCCACTCCAGTGTAAATTGTCACACGTGCCCTTTACGTTTACGCTTCCGCACACGCGCCCTTTTCCGAAATGCCCTTCACCTTTGCGAACGCCGATGTCGGGCAATTAGCGATGACTTGCGTGTGCGACGTGGCGGTTCTAATGAGTACAGAGTATAGGTTATTCATGCACTCGTTAACCCTGACACTAATCAACAAGAGCACGTACAGATCCACACGTTCCCAGAGTTAAAACGCCTTTCGACGGATTATTGCAGGACACAGAATAGCGGCGCGGTCAAAGCGTCCATTTGATCCACCGGCAATCAAAGGTTTTCAATTTCGACCGAGTGGTTCTCAGTTGACGATGAATAGAACGTCGGTTGGAGCTGCAAACTCAAAGACGCATGGACATCCATACTATTCAATCCACTTATTATTATTATTATTATTATTATGAGGATTGGGTTCTGTCTTAGTCTGACTCATTGCGATGAGTGGGTGGAACTGGGGTTCTCACAAGTTCTCATGGTCATTTTGTTTGTATAGAATACAAACCAAACAAATTTATTTCTAAAAAAACAACAAGACACGTAAACATACATACACAACATGAATTTAAGAGCGATTTAATAAAATTAGAAACTAAAAATCCACATTTAAAATCCTCTGAGTTACAAAGCGTCTCGCCATTTTGCCTCCGAACATCACAAATTTAAAGAGAAGGAACGCCAATAAACCAGAATACTGCTGTGTCTGATGCGTACCTCTCTCTGTCTCTTTTTTCTCCCAATATAATAGACCAATAAAAAAATATATATCAGCATTATTTTTTCATGTTTGAAAAATGTACAACAGAACCTCTGTTTTTGTCGCTAATCCGTCCGCAAGCGATCGATGAAATCTGAGGCGCCACTTCCATTTAAATCCAATCAAATCCAGTTAATTTGTTTTTAATGTCGCATTTAATATGGAAAACAGAACAATTTACTTCTATATATACAGTATTTTACCTTTAACCTTGTATTTTATGTTTTTTAATAGTAAATGAAAATTTAACGGAACGGCATTCGTATCTCACCAACTCTTTTTGATTAAATGTTAAACTGTTAAATTTCTTTATCGCTGTTTTTTTTTTTCACCACAACGTATTGTATTGTGGATTTCAGCAATCTTCACGCCGCTCTCATTTTCTTCTTTAAATTGATCGTGTTTGAGATTTTTCTTCGATGGGCTGAGAGTCCGGAAGGATTTTTTTGGTTCCACGATGGCGCTAAAATTACAGCATTCACATCTCATGGCTGCTATACTTTAATTTAATAATAAAAAAAATGTATTGCTATTATATTTTTATATTTACATTTTTATTACACCCTGCTATATTTATTTATATAATATTTTCAAAGGTATTTATTTTTTCGAATGTAATATAAAATAATTATTATTATTTTTTTAAATTCTTCCACTTTGGGTAAACAGTCCGTGAAACGGAATTTCCTTTACATTTCATGTACCACATGTTACGCAAATAACAATAAAGTCCCCTTGATTCCTTGATCGCGTTAACTTTTTTTTCATGTCTCAACGGAAACCATTCATTCATTCATTCATTCATTATCTCCCGCTTTATCCTCTACTAGGGTCGCGGGGGGGGGGCGGGGTTCCCCATGCCCATCCAGGGGAGAACGTCTCGGGTGCTGGGCAGATAGACCCAGGACAGGGGGCCAATCCATCGCTGGGCACAAGGGAAACCAAACGGGTACAATGAGGCGCGTCAGTTACACATGATCTGAAGCGACCATCAAAAGGAAAAAAAAAAAAAAAAAAAAAAAAAAAAAAAAAAGACTTCGACAAACACCGAATCCGATCCACTGTATTTATTTTTCAAGCTGTATCATAAAAAACAACGTGTCCCACCAAAACCCCGCTTCACTCGAACCCGGGGCCTGCACCCCACTATGAAAATAAAACGATCGGGATCCAGAAAAGCGCCACAACCCACTCGAACCCTGATTTCCATAAGCATCGTAGATCTTTCAGGTGCATAACTCAAAGCCAGAAGGTTGGTCTATTAATGAGAGTCGTCGATCATGCCGCGGTGTTTACCTCGCCGCCTGCCCTCGCTGTGTGTTACAGATTTATGGCCACTTTAGACGGTAAACATACAGATTTTCCTGCCGTCAGATTGATGAAGAGGTGGCGGGAGGAAATCGCGCAGACCGACAGCTGGCAGCGGAAACCTTCGCACGACGTTCGAAGGCCCGGAAAAAACGGACCCCGGCCGTGACGTTCCCGATGTTCCGAAAACGTCCATCTCGCTCCAAGCGCTAACCCCCGGGAACGGAATTCGGCGAGGATTAAGCGCCGGATGGGTTTAATTCTCCCAGTGCCCTTCTGTGCATGCATTCGATAAAACCAATTAGCGGCGTTTCGGCCGCGCGTTCCTCCCTCCGACACGCTAAAACTGTTTTAAGCAAAATCAGCTTAAAGGTTAGGCACACACTGTTTTGCATACGGGTCGGGTCGGGGTAATTAGCATGTGCAAATGCCCCGGTGACGGCCTTATTGTGAGTCCTGGATCTTTAACGCGAAGCTTCCTTTTTTAGTGAATTGTCTGAGGGTTAATTAAAGGTTGGGGTGTCCTGATGACTGACCGACTGACCGGAAACTTAACCTAAAACGGTTGGGGTTCTAGTACCGTCAGGCAGTTACTTCAAAAAATCCATTAACCCCAATGTTTTATATTGTTTAATGCACTAATGAGGCACAAGGGGGCGACATAATTACGAATAAACCCCATAGAGAGGTGTTATTAGTCCCGGCGTGGACGTAGTGGAGTACGGCTCCGCCTCTTTACGTGATTTATTCACAATAATACACGACCTCGAGTGTCTAATTGCTTTAATAAAACACTTACAGACACACTACAGTAATAAAAACAAGCTTTGATTTAGAAATGCGTTTATTAAAAGCAAAAACGTAATTATCTGCTCTTCCGCGGTTTTTAAAGTGAACGCTGATCGCTGAGTAATAGGATTGCGGTTTCTCTACCAATCAAACACTGCCGTCTAGTGGCCAAATTTAGGGGCACTAAACAGGTTCGGTGCTGATGGGGAATTGGCACGCTGTTTATATGAATCAGTATTCATTCATTCATTCATTCATTATCTCCCGCTTTATCCTCTATTAGGGTTGCGGTGGGGTTCCCCATGCCCATCCAGGGGAGAACGTCTCGGGCGCTGGGCAGAAAGACCCAGGACAGGGCGCCAATCCATCGCTGGGCACACACGCACTCACTCACACAGACACACTCTATATGGGGCAATTTTGAGAATTCAATTGACTTGATCCATGTTTTTGGACTGTGGGTGGAAACCGGAGAACCCGGAGGAAACCCACGCGGACACGGGGAGAACATGGAAACTCCACCCAGATGGGGATTCGAACCGGGAATCCCTAGCGCTGAGAGGCGAACGTGCTAACCACTAAGCCACGTGCTGCCTAATCTGTATTCTATCATTTAAAATAATGTATTGTATATCACGCACCGATACGAATCAGTGAAGCGCTGAGAGGGGTGTGTTATTGTTAATGATGTCATGGCTGAATCGACAGCTCAGCCAATCAGATTTAAGGAGCAGACAACCCATCCATTATCTTCCGCTTTATCCTCTATTAGGGTCGCGGTGGGGTTCCCCATGCCCATCCAGGGGAGAACGTCTCGGGCGCTGGGCAGATACACCCAGGACAGGACGCCACATCACTGGACACTCACTCACTCACGCAGACACACTCTATATGGGGCAATTTGGAGAATTCAATTCACCTTGCGCCATGTTTTTGGATTGTGGGAGGAAACCGGAGAACCCGGAGGAAACCCACGCGGACACGGGGAGAACGTGGAAACTCCACCCAGATGGGGATTCGAACCGGGAATCCCTAGTGCTGAGAGGAGAACATAACCAACAGACAACCTTGGGAAGTCACTTTGCATAAGAGCGTGCGCACAGTTAGATGTAGGTCTGTGAGCCTGTAGGTCGCCGGTTCAAGGCCCACCGATCCCACCGATCCCTACAGCTGAAGTGCCCTCGGGAAGGGCACCTAAAAAGCAAGCCCTCCCTGGGCGTCGTATACAAGCTGCTCCAGCCATGTGTGCACACTGCACTAGTGTGTGTATTATTGTCAATCAGACTTAAGGACTTAATGTCTCGGCCACAAGGTGGCCCACCTCTAACCCGAGGGTGGCGAAGGTGGCGCCTCTTCCTGCAGACTTACGGCTCGGCGTCGCCCAAACCTGTCCTCGTCGTTTGCCGCCGTCTGCTGACACTCGATTACCCCTCCCACCCGCTCCATCACTAAACACACTCCTGAAAGGGTGACACGGAACCGGAGCGCTGCCTCGACACCGTCCACCTCCTCCGCCCACAGTATTGACAAACCCGTTCTCATCCCGTCACTTGGAACCTGACAGCCTGCCACCTCTTCACATCAACGGCGGCGGAACCGAACTGTCTGAGAGCGTTTAACTTTACTAAACCACACCTCGCGGTTCCTGTCGCGTATCCCGGTGGCGTGAGGTGGTCATCATGTGCATTGCGTCCAGGTGGCTGCACCGTTCAAATAGCAACCCGCCAAAGTCAGAGCTCTGTAAGCTTCTGGCTTTAACTGTAAACTGAGGGGCATGCGATGTGCTGATTGGTTCCAATTGTTAAATACGGGTCACGTGATCACCGCACAGTCTGTGCATGGCTGTTGATGCTGACCCCCCCCCCTCTCTCAAGGAGGATGAGGCCCCCACTGAGCCTCGGTCCTCACAAGGTTTCGACTTAAAAAATACCCATTTAATCCCCTATTGGTGTTGTGGTGGGGGGGAAGGGGTTCCCCACGCCCATTTAGGGGAGAACGTTTCGGGTGCTGTGCAGGGTTATGGGCACTCAATCACACTGTCACACACACACTATATGGGGCAATTTAGAGCATTCGTTTCAACTTGAATCCATGTTTTCGGAACGTGGGAGGAAACCGGAGAGCCCGGAGGGGAACCCACACGGACACGGGGAGAACATGGGAACTCCACCCATGGTCGGGATACGAACCTGGATCCCCATCGCTGAGAGGAGAACATGCCAAACACCAAGCCACTGGCTTAGCGAATTACAATTACATGCAAATGAACTTTCACGCAGTTGGCAGGAAAGGTCATGTGACGGGTAAATAATTAACTAGTTCAAGTTCTACGTTCCGTGTTCATTTTCCTCTCGTTCATTACATCATGACGTCGTAGGATCGTCGTAAAACTAACAATACTAACGATATCGCATGCCAACCAATGCTACTTGACGTCAGTAAGCTACAGTCAAGTGGGCGTGGCTGTGACGTGACGGTCCTATCACGTCGTGGTTTGTTTGTTTGTTGAGCAACGTATTCGAAACGTTTCGACGATTACGACTCGCATTTATTAACGACGTTAAAAAATCCAACTTACGTAAACAACGCGTAGCTGACGACAGGATGACGTCCGTTAAGGACATGACGTCACTCCGGCCTCCGCTCATTAAGCAACCGTTTTCCTTTCCCATGTCCCCCGCTGTGACGGTGAGACAGGACGGGTTTAAAGTCTTCTGTAGTCGGTGTTCCGATTCGTTATCGTCACCCAGCGGCGGCGACGACGCGGGGAGCCACTTCGAGGTGAGAACTGTAAAGTCGCACGACTCCCGAGAACCAATCAGATCTGTGAAACTGAGCCGGTGCGCCGATAACAAGCCACTTAGAACCTGGAAGTTCTTACCCTACGGTTATCTGGTTTAAATAGCAACGCTGCGCGTGAATAGCGCCGCCCCGGTGAGCGTGCTCGTCTCCAAATGAGGCGTGTTCAGGTACGTTTCTGGCGTATCGCCACTGAAAAACAACCGCCGACTGAAAACAACCTCTCTAGGCGTCTGTCGCCGTCTTGTCAGGTGGTCGATCATCAACACGGGGGGCGTGGCCAACGCCGCTAAATCGTCGCAACGAACTGAATGTTCATAAATCTGAATGCATTTGCGCAGAGAACGCAGATCCGTAGTCTACACTATACGGTGGGTTCTCCATTCACAGGAACCTCACTTGCACTGTTTAAATAGCAACCTGCCAAAGTCAGAGCGCCACCTAGCTCTTTAAGGGAACACCATGTGATGTGCTGATTGGTTTATTCCAAATTTTATTGTTTTTCCAATTGTTAAATACGGGTCACCTGATCGCCACACGATCTCTACATGAGGTCCCCCACTGAGCATCGGTCCTCACAAGGCTTTTAACAAAAAAAAAAACAAAAAAAAAAACAAGATAACGGATAACAGGAGTTTTGTCTTGCCACTGTCGCTTCGGCTTGAGGGTTTAAAGCTGATGTACTTTTATAAAAAAAAAAAAAATAATAATAAAAAAATAAAAAAATAAAAAAATTAAAAAGATAACGGATAACAGGAGTTTTGTCTTGCCACTGTCGCTTCAGCTTGAGGGTTTAAAGCTGATGTACTTTTATAAAAAAAAAAAAAAAAAAAAAAAAAAAAAAATAACAGAGTTTTGTCTTGCCACTGTCGCTTCGGCTTGAGGGTTTAAAGCTGATGTACTATATTTATTAAAAAAAAAAAAAAAAAAAAAAAAAAAAAAAAAAAAAAAATCGCTCTATTAATAAATTACTTAAACATTATTGTACGTTAAACACGCCCACGAAGAATTAAGAGAATTAGAACAGGCCGTAAACGCCGGCGTTACGATAAAGACACACCGTCGCCGCAGATTAGTGCCGTTTGCAGAACCTTCTTCTAGAACGTGGATGGAGATGAAGCATATGGAGCACTATTAATAACCGACGCTCGGCGCCAGATGCCGAGTCGGTCCGAGGTGAACGGCGCCGCCCTCTCGCTCCGGACGCCTTCTGTCATCGCCGCCGTTCTTCACCGGGCAGCTTAACACTGCTGCCCTGAGACGCACCGACCACCTGAAAGCCTTTTAAGGTCGCGGGACCGGCGTGGGTGGGGGCGTGGCCTGTGCCGGAGAACCGCAGAGCTGTTTAGTTCCGTTAAAGACATTTAATTTAAATACATTTGCATAATAATAATAATAATAATAATAATAATAGAGGAGGTAAGATTCATGGGTGGAGCTATAGCTATGTGAAGTTTGCATGTTCTCCCAGCATCAATGTCAATGTCTAAAGTTTGCATGTTCTTACAGGATCTAGGTGAAGGTCGCATGTTCTCCCAGTGTCTTTCTAGAATTTGCATGTTCTCCCAGCTTCTGTGAGTAGTTTACATGTCCTCTTGGCATCTGTGTCGAGTTTGCATGTTCTCCTGGTGTCAGCACGGAGTGTAAATGTTCTTCCAGGATCCATGTGGAGTTTGCATGTTCTCTCAGCATGTATTTAGAGTTTGCATGTTCTTCCAGGATCCATATGGAGTTTGCATGTTCTCCTAGTGTCTTCGTGGAATTTGCATGTTCTCCCAGCATCTATGTGGAGTTTGCATGTTCTTCCAGGATCCAAGTGGAGTTTGCATGTTCTAGTGTCTATTTGGAGTTTGCATGTTCTTCCAGGATCCATGTAGAGTTTGCATGTTCTCCTAGTGTCTTCGTGGAGTTTGCATGTTCTTCCAGGATCCATGTGGAGTTTGTATGTTCTCCTAGTGTCTTCGTGGAGTTTGCAAGTTCTCCCAGCATCTATTTGGAGTTTGCATGTTCTTCCAGGATCCATGTGGAGTTTGTATGTTCTCCTCTACCCAGCATCTATGTGGAGTTTGCATGTTCTCCTAGTGTCTTCGTGGAGTTTGCATGTTCTCCCAGCATCTATGTGGAGTTTGCATGTTCTCCTAGTGTCTTCGTTTTGCATGTTCCAGGATCCATGTAGCAGTTTGCATGTTCTCCTAGTAGTGTCTTCGTGGAGTTTGTATGCATTTGTTCTCCCAGCATCTATTTGGAGTTTGTTCTTCCAGGATCCATGTGGAGTTTGTATGTTCTCCTCTACCCAGCATCTATGTGGAGTTTGCATGTTCTCCTAGTGTCTTCGTGGAGTTTGCATGTTCTCCCAGCATCTATGTGGAATTTGCATGTTCTTCCAGGATCCATGTGGAGTTTGTATGTTCTCCTAGTGTCTTCGTGGAGTTTGCATGTTCTCCCAGCATCTATTTGGAGTTTGCATGTTCTTCCAGGATCCAAGTGGAGTTTGCATGTTCTCCCAGCATCTATTTGGAGTTTGCATGTTCTTCCAGGATCCAAGTGGAGTTTGCATGTTCTCCTAGTGTCTATTTGGAGTTTGCATGTTCTTCCAGGATCCATGTGGAGTTTGCATGTCCTTACAGGATCCATGTGGAGTTTGCATGTTCCCCCAAGATCCAAGTGGAGTTTGCATGTTCTCCTAGTGCCTGTGTGGGATTTGCATGTTCTCCCAGCATCTTTCTAGAGTTTGCAGCTTTTGTGAGTAGTTTGAATGTCCCCCTGGCAACTGTGTGAAGTTTTCCTGTTCTCCCAAAGTTTGTATGTTCTCCCAGTGCATGTACCGAATTTGCATGTTCTCCCCATGTCGTTTTCAGCCTTTAATAACAGCGTATTCAAATTCTAATTGATGTTTTTATTTCTCTTCGTTCTCCGGCTATAAATAGGTTCTGAAGACGTTGATTAAATTAAATAAGAGAACCGAGCGCGCCGTGCGTGAACGTTCTAACGGCGGCGTCTCTCCGGCGCGCGCTGTAATTACATTAAGTCTATTGTAAAGACGATTCATCTGAAAGCCACGCAAGTAAATGAAAACTAAACCAAGCCGCACACGCAGACGGAGGGAACGTGGACCAACGTTCCGCCCTGACTTCCGTCTCGCAGACCTTCGCTGATGCCGCCATGGCAACAGAGGAAGATGGATTTTGCATTTTGCATTTGTCATAACAATAAAAAAAAAAAAGGAAACGTTCGTTTGCATCGTCTGACGATGTCGGAGTTAATTCGCTCTGAGTCAGCGCCGCCATCGGGAACCGGGGATGCCATTAAAGGCCAATCGAGAACGCAGACGTGTAGAACGTTTACGTTTTTCGTTTACGCTCTGAGAGTGGAAGCACAGGGGTTTGGAGGTCAATCGGAAGGCTGTGGGTTCAAAGCCCATGTCCACTGACGTTACCGATGTGGGCCCTTGAGCAAGGCCCCTAACCCTGACCACTTCGGGATTCATTCATTCATTATCTTCTACTTTATCCTCTATTAGGGTCGCGGTGGGGTTCCCCATGCCCATCCAGGGGAGAACATCTCAGGCGCTGGGCAGATACACCCAGGACGGGGCGCCAATCCATCGCTGGGCACACACTCACTCACACAGACGCACTCTATATGGGGCAATTTTGAGAATTCATTTGACTTGATCCATGTTTTTGGACTGTGGGAGGAAACCGGAGAACCCGGAGGAAACCCACGCAGACACGGGGAGAACATGGAAACTCCACCCAGATGGGGATTCGAACTGGGAATCCCTAGTGCTGAGAGGAGAACGTGCTAAACCACTAAGCCGCCGTATTGATGATTATAATCATAATAAACACAATAATTTTATTTTTATTTATTAATCAGGTGTTTGTGGCCAAGGAAACAGGGAGCCAATGGGGAGAGAGGAGAGGTGGAGTCACATGACTTCACTTGGGTGGTTGAACACGAGTCGGGCTGCGGAGTTTTGAATCAGTTGTTTTGAATCAGTTGTTTTGAATCAGTTGTTTTGAATCAGTTGTTTTGAATCAGTGGCCTGATGGTGCATGCTGGGAGACCGGCAAGCAGCACATTAGAGTAATCGAGACGGGATAGGCTGCGGACTGACGGCAGAGTCGCACGTTCCGCCAAGGAAGGTCAGATCTTGCTGATGTTCTACAGAAAGAACCTGCAGGAACAGTTTCAGTCACATGATCAGATCGTTTGGGACACAAGTCAATTATGTAACCATGGTTATGGAGCGGGGCGGTTTAGCATGTTCTCCTCTCAGCACTAGGGATTCCCCATTCGAATCCCAATCTGGGTGGAGTTTCCATGTCCTCCACGTGTCCGTGCGGGTTTCCTCCGGGTTCTCCGGTTTGCTCCCACAGTACAAAAACATGGATCAAGGTCAATTGAGTTCTCCAAATTGCCCCATATAGAGTGTGTGTGTGAGTGAGTGTGTGTCCAGAGATAGATTGCCCCCCTGTCCTGGGTGTATCTGCCCAGCGCCCGAGACGTTCTCCCCTGGATGGGCATGAGGAACCCCACGCCCTAGTAAAGACTCCATCGCTGTATTTGTGACTATTTAGCTTTTCATATTTGAAGTAGTGGCACGGTGGCTTAGTGCTTTAGCATGTTCTCCACTCAGCGCTAGGGATTCCCGGTTCAGATCCCAATCTGGGAGCAGTTTCCATGTCCTCCCCGTGTCCGCGCGGGTTTCCTCCGGGTTCTCTGGTTTCCACAGTACAAAAACATGGATCAAGGTCAATTGAGTTCTCCAAATTGCCCCATATAGAGTGTGTCTGTGTGAGTGAGTGTGTGTCCAGCGATGGATTGGCGCCCTGTCCTGGGTGTATCTGCCCAGCGCCCGAGACGTTCTCCCCTGGATGGGCATGGAGAACCCCTCTCCCCCGTGACCCTAGTAGCGGCTCCATTACTGTATCTGTGACTTTAGCTTTTCATATTTGAAGTAGTGGCACGGTGGCTTAGTGGTTTAGCATGTTCTCCTCTCAGCGTTAGTGATTCCCGGTTCGAATTCGAATCTGGGAGCAGTTTCCATGTCCTCCCCGTGTCCGCGTGGGTTTCCTCTGGGTTCTCCAGTTTCCTCCCACAGTCCAAAAACATGGATCAAGTCAATTGAATTCTCCAAATTGCCCCATATAGAGTGTGTCTGTGTGAGTGAGTGTGTGTCCAGCGATGGATTGGCGCCCTGTCCTGGGTGTATCTGCCCAGCGCCCGAGACGTTCTCCCCTGGATGGGCATGGGGAACCCTAATAGCGGCTCCATCGCAGTCTTTGTATCTATTCAGCTTTTGATATTTGAAGTATTAAAAGTTGAAGCGATGTAAAGAGAATAACGGGAAGCGCGCGGCGCGCCGCAGACAGGGAGGCACTTTCAAAGGCATTGACTTTCATGTGGCACACATTACGGTCGAAACCTTGCGTTAGGATTTCTAAAGCCCTCGGCTGAATTCGGTCCGGGTCTCTGAATCGTTCCTCAGGGACAGACGCCGATTCCGTCGGTAATTTACAGATTCAATGGAAAATGCTTTGTAGCCATCAAGCACGGAGGACGCTTCGGCCGCCGCCGCCGAATAGGAAACATCCCTGAGAGAGAGAGAGAGACGTCCTCGTGGACAGAAACGACGACGGCACACGCCGTCCGCCGGCCCACGGTGATTAAAGTGAGACAAAGATACAGCAAAGTGGGTCCGATTCTGTCCCGAGGTGACCGCGGGCGCTCCCCATCAGGAGTCGCCCTCTCTTTGGCAGGTGTCACGGACCTCCGGTTGCATCACACGGCGCGCCGCATCATTAAGCCCGCGGTGCGGGGCTGCAGACGGAGGGGAAGCGGGCTCCGCCGGCGCCGGGCCCCGCCGCCGACACGTCCGAATGAATAATACATCCGCCTGCCAGATTAATGCCAAAGTGTAAGAGACAACAGCTCTCTGCAGGAGAGAATCACAAGAGTCAGTCCTCCACCCAGACCGGCAGCGAGGGTGTCGCTCATTTACATAGAGGCAACCACGTTCCGGAGGGGCTGGCTGCAATCAGCCGGAACGTCGCCGGACAGATTCCATCCTTTAATCAACCCCACGGCTTTCCAGATCACCTCTGAGTCAACCGCAATTAAATAAAAATACAATAAATAAATAAAAGTGCCCAGCGATGGATTGGCACCCTGTCCTGGGTCTATCTGCCCAGCGCCTGAGATGTTCTCCTCTGGATGGGCATGGGGAACCCCCCCCCGTGACCCTAATAGAGGATAAAGCGGATGATAATGGGTGGATGAATAATTAAAAGCCTTGGTGTCTTATTCTTGCGTCTTATTCGAAGGACAACGGAGATGTCGGAATAAACAAGTGCGAAGAATAATAATTACTGGATTTACAGATTTAGTGTCGAGGTGCTAAAGGTAATCTGCCCACTAGATGGCAGCGTTTGAACGCTTTGAGAAACCGGAATCCTGTTACTCAGTGATCAGCGTTCACTTTAAAAAAGCCGGACTAGATTACGTCGCGGAAGAGCGGATTATTAACGATTTAGCTTTCAATTAACGCGTTTCTGAATCAAAGTTTTTTTTTTTTAATTATATTGTGTTCGTAAGTGTTTTATTAAAGCAATTGTGTATTATTGTGAATAAATCACGTATAGAGGTGGAACATCTCCGCTACGTCCACGTCGGGACTAATAACACCGCTCTATGGGGTTTATTCAGAATAAGGCCACGCCCCCTCGCACCGTATTGCCATAATAAATCGCGACCATGCAGGAAATTTGTAAATTTAGTTGAAATGTAAATATTGGGTGGCATGGTGGCTTAGTGGTTTGGCATGTTCTCCTCTCGGCACTAGGGATTCCCGGTTCGAATCCCCATCTGGGTGGAGTTTCCATGTCCTCCCCATGTCCGCGTGGGTTTCCTCCGGGTTCTCCGGTTTCCTCCCACAGTCCAAAAATCATGGATCAAGGTCAATTGAGTTCTCCAAATTGCCCCATATAGAGTGTGTGTGTGTGAGTGAGTGTGTGTCCAGTGATGGATTGGCGTCCTGTCCTGGGTGTATCTGCCCAGCGCCCGAAACGTTCTCCCTAGGTTCCCCCGCCCCCCGCCGCGACCCAAGTAGAGGATAAAGTGGAATATATTAAAATAAAAAACCGAGGCGTTAGATTTCGAACTGCGGTAACAACGTCTGAATTAAGGGCTCAGCGTCTGCAGTGGCTTCATAAAGCAGACCAGTTCCTACAGGTGGCTGATGGGAGTTCAGTTCTCTATATTGGACCTGGGGGCAGGTGCATTGCACGCAACACACACACACACACACACACACACGGTTGTGATATGATTTGTCATGTTGGACTGGAACAAATGAGCCCATATCTGCGGCGTGGCGTGTTCATCAGTCACCGAGCAGAACCCGCAGCCGTGTCTCGAGTGATGTGTGTGTTCCCTGCTCACCGTCGGAGAACCCACTCTGAGCGTTCCGTACGTGCACGTGGACGCAGAACACGCGAACGTTCGCAAACCGTGTAAAAAGCCCCACAGAACCCGTGTGAACTTACACACACCATCACAGCGATGTTTGTGTTGGACAATGTGGGACACCAATGCATATATATATGTGTGTGTGTGTGTGTGTATATATATATATATATAAATATATATATATATTCATTCATTCATTGTCTCCCGCTTTATCCTCTATTAGGGTCGCGGTGGGGTTCCCCATGCCCATCCAGGGGAGAACGTCTCGGGCGCTGGGCAGATAGACCCAGGACAGGACGCCAATCCATCGCTGGGCAACCACTCACTCACACAGACACACTCTATATGGGGCAATTTTTGAGAATTCAATTGACTTGATCCATGTTTTTGGACTGTGGGAGGAAACCAGAGAACCCGGAGGAAACCCACGCAGACACGGGGAGAACATGGAAACTCCACCCAGATGGGGATTCGAACCGGGAGTCCCTAGTGCTGAGAGGCGAACGTGCTAAACCATTAAGCCACCGTGCCGCCATATATATATATATATATATATATACAGAGGGCAAGGTAGCTCAGTGGGTAGGACGTTGGGCTGTCAATCTGAAGGTTGGCGGTTCAAATCCCAGGTCCACTGAAGTTACCAATGTGGGTCCTTGAGCAAGCGCGAGGCAAATTTTAAAATGCCTCGCGCTCCGGTTTCTACACAGGACTTCACGTAGAACGAAAGAACAGTACCTGAAATCCCGGTGCGCAGCGCCTCCACTGCACAGTCCAGAGATCCTGGGTCAACCACCGGCTGGACGCGGCCTTTCGTTGTAGAGTTTGCATGTTCTCCCATGGCTGTGCTGGTTACCTCCTGTGTTTTAAAGACATAAAAGTGAAATGGATCAGTGATGGTAAGTCGTAGAATAGTAAAAATAAAAGCCAACTAAATGGCAAAGTGACCTTTGGAGTAGGGTCTGAGGTCAAGTGACTTTAGAACAAAGATAACTCTGAATATTATATAAAGATTTGGGCCATTTATTAATTCAAGCTTAATAATCAAAGTTTCTCTGAATAAAAGATAAAAGAAGTTAATTTGCCTGCGAGCACTGGGATAGGCTCCAGTGCCTAAATCCCTCGAGCCCAATTAGTGCGAGTGGCTTGGAGGAGGATTAAATTGAAATGCCAGGCTGCAGCATGTGATGACGGAAAGAATAAATTTGATAGTCGCAGAAATATTGATTAATGGTTCTCTAAAGCGAATAGCTGCCGATTTCCATAATAAGAGTCCCGGGGACGCTGAATATTTCATAGGCCTCCAACAGTCAGACGAATGGACTAGCTGAAGGCCTGTGGGCGTTGGAAGCAGACAGATGGTCCCTTGCAATTCTGTGGCTTGCCGCGTTCATCAGGACTTATGAGGGTTCTAGTAGAATTAAAGAACGGCGACAATTCAATACAACTCTTCATCAAACAATAACATGTATACGATTTTTTTGGTCCGTGGCGTACGCACAAGTTCTACGGAGATTAGTGTAAAGAACAATAACTGTGGAAACAAGATCTGAAAAGTGTATCTAATAAAGTGGCCAGTTTGGCGTTTTATATTGCATTTTATAAAAAAACGGGTCGTTCTGCTTCTTAAATCTGATTGGCTGAGCCGTTCGTCTAGCTGTGACATCGACAATAACACACAACTCTGCGCGCTTCACATTCGTATCAGTGCGCGAAATACAATACATTATTTTCCCAATGTTTTTTTTTTATTAAATGTGTTCTATAATCTGGCCACTAGATGGCAGTGTTTGAATATTTGAGAAACCGGAATCGTGTTACTCAGCGATCAAAATTCACTTTAAAAAAACACGCAGATTCCTCTTTCCCTCCACCTTTTTTTTACCCCTTTGTTATTTTATTTATTTATTTTAAACTATTTTTTAAATTTAATTTATTATTATTATTATTATTATAATATTCTGGCGGCACGGTGGCTTAGTGGTCAGCACGTTCGCCTCTCAGCGCTAGGGATTCCCGGTTCGAATCCCCATCTGGGTGGAGTTTCCATGTTCTCCCAGTGTCCGCGTGGGTTTACTCCGGGTTCGCCAGTTTCCTCCCACAGTCCAAAAACATGGGTCAAGTCAATTGAATTCTCAAAATTGCCCCATATAGAGTGTGTCTGTGTGAGTGAGTGTGTGCCCAGCGATGGATTGGCGCCCTGTCCTGGGTCTATCTGCCCGGCGCCCGAGACGTTCTCCCCTGGATGGGCATGGGGAACCCCCCCCCCCTCCCGCGACCCTAATAGAGGATAAAGCGGAAGATAATGAATGAATGAATAATATTCTTATTTCTAGGTGGGTAGGTTTGGGGGGGGAATTGGGGGGGGGGGATAAGGAAAGCGTATGAAATGTCTGTTACATAGAAATGTCTGTGTATGTAAAGACTGGTTTTTTGTTTTTTTCCTCAATAAAAATTAATGAAGGAAAAAAAAAAAAAAAAAAAAAAAAAAAACGCAGATTATTAACGATTTTGTTTTCATTAAACACATTTCTGAATCAAACCTTGTTTTTTTAATTATAGTGTGTTTGTAAACGTTTTATAAACGCAATAAGACGCTGGAGGTCGTGTATTATTGTGAATAAATCACGGGAAAGAGATATAACTGCGCGTCACTACGCACATCTTATTGCTTTATAATTAAATTAAATTTGGAAGAAGTTATAGTGATAAAAGACGAAGCCACGCTTATTTAGGAAGCTCTCACCATCTCGGTGTCCTAGGTGATGGGAGGCTGTATCTCAATTACCCATGCTTGTCAGCGGAGGTAACTAACCCCGGGTTTATAACGAGGTCTTACAGCGTTAACGATGCCGGGTAAGTAGTGAACATAATTCCCCGGTGACCCCGCGACACGAGCCTTCATCCTTCATTTGGTGCCTCATCGCTTTCGAGGTGAAGTGACGCCGAAGCTCCTCGCATTACATAGAAAAGGATGGGCAGGGGGGGGGGGGGTCATAGAGTCAGGTGGCGCAATGCCGCAGGTTATTAGCCCCTGACCCTGATGGGAGGCAGGTGGAGGGGGCAGACGAACTGCCTCTACACCTAGTTTCCCCTTCGGCTCCACTGACCGTGCAGACTTTGTAGTTCTGCAGTTGCATTCCGTAGTCCGTCTGATGATCGGGACCCCATGGAACAACCGGTGTAATGGTGTCGGGTTAGTTTGTGAGGACCTACCATCTGATTGTACATCCACAAGGTGGAGCAATAAGGTCTAAATGTGTCTAATTGAGTGTACAGTGAGTGGATAGAGGACAAACTCCAGCAGCACTGCTGTGTCTGATCCACTCATCGCAGCACCACCACCCTAATAGCACCACCAGCTGATCTTTAGGGTGGCTAACAGACTACACGGACTACAGTCTGTATTTGTAAGACCTACAGAGTCCATCTATATGGACAGGGGTGCTGAAATGGACAACACGGAGGCGCCACCATCAAAAAAAAAGTCCTTCAGTGAAGCGTGGTCGATGTTAAGTGCACCACAGAGAACTGAGAGTGTTATTTTTTTTGTTGTTTTTCTTCTCTGGTCGACTTTTTTATTTTGCAAAGAAGACTTTAAAATATCCGTTTTATTTCTTTATTTTATTATTTTTATTTTATTTATTTTTTTTACCCGTGACTCCCGGAAGGACACAGAGGTGGGCAGATCAGGCAGTCAGCGCGGTGGAGAATTAGCGCACCATCTGTGTATGTAAGCGTGAGTATGTGTGGGCTTTCTTGCCAGATAAACAAAAGGCCATATGGTCAAGTGAATAAAAAAAAAAAAAAAAAAAAAAAAAAAAAAAGAGAACATACCCAAGTTACAACAACTTTCAAAAGTTATCCCCGAAAAACCTTGACACGGCAGAGAGTCACGTCTATAAATAAATACGTTCTGCTCGGCGTTCCGCGAATTTCCTAAAAACACTTACAATACTGGGCGGCACGGTGGCTTAGTGGTTTGGCACGTTCGCCTCTCGGCAATAGGGATTCCCGGTTCGAATCCCCATCTGGGTGGAGTTTCCATGTTCTCCCCGTGTCAGTGTGGGTTTCCTCCACGTTCTCCGGTTTCCTCCACAGTCCAAAAACATGGATCAAGTCAATTGAGTTCTCTAAATTGCCCCATATAGAGTGTGTTTGAGCGTGTGAGTGAGTGTGTGCCCAGCGATGGATTGGCGCCCTTCATTATATGATAATTATATTCATGTTCTACATGTTGCGCGCCATCTTCATTCATTCATTATCTCCCGCTTTATCCTCTATTAGGGTCGCGGTGGGGTTCCCCATGCCCATCCAGGGGAGAACATCTCGGGCGCTGGGCAGATAGAACCAGGACAGGGCGCCAATCCATCACTGGGCACATACTCACTCACACAGACACACTCTATATGGGGCAATTTTGAGAATTCAATTGACTTGATCCATGTTTTTGGACTGTGAGAGGAAACCGGAGAACCCGGAGGAAACCCACGCAGACACGGGGAGAACAGAACATCCAACCCGGATCCCCAGTGCTGAGAGGAGAACGTGCTGCCACCGTGTGGCCTGGACTTCATTAAATAATAATTATATTCATGTTTGCGCGCCATCTTATTTCTGTAATGAACTAGTTCTGAATGTTTTGGACTCGGACTCCTCCCCCTTAACGTTTTAAACCTCAGAACAGAGGGGGGGGGCGGGGGGGGGGGAGAGAAGAAAAAAAAAAAAAGAAACAAGAAGAAAAAAAAAAAAAAAAAAAAAAAAAAAAAGAGAGTTGGTCTGAAGCCACGTTTAAAAGTTACATAAAGCCTTTTGCACCAGCAAACCTCGCTCCCCCGGGCTTCGTATCAGACAGCGGGTATTGATCCATCCTTGAGGAACAGTTTCATTGTCATTCCTGCACTGTTCCGACCCACAGGGTGGAGGAACATGCCGGCACGGCGTTTAGTATGCGCACAGCTGCACGCCGGCTATCAGCGATCAGGCATTTCAACCACCAAACTTTCGGCATCCAGTTTTTTACTATTTTACGACTTATTTTGTATTTTTTTTAATGAATAATCCTTACTTTATTCTTAAATGTCATTGGGTTACGCAAACGGGGGGGAGGATTTTAACCGAACACGACACCCACCGCTCGGACTGAAAGATCGATTTTTTTCATATTGGATTCTAAATCAATACGGTTGCGAGGGGGCGTGGCGTTATCGTGAATAAACCCCATAGAGAGGTGTTATCAGTCCCGACGTGGTACAGTTCCACCTCGTTACGTAAATTATTCACAATAATACACGACCTCGAGTGTCGTATTGCTTTAATTAAAAACTTACAAACACAATATAACAAAAAAAAAAAAAAACTTTGATACAGAAACGCATTAATTGAAAGCTAAATCGTTAACAATCTGCTCTTCCGCGACGTAATCTAGTCCGGTTTTTTAAAGTGAACGCTGAGTAACAGGATTCTGATCCTTCGATTCTTTAAATACGGCCATCTAGTGGGCAAATTACAGAAGGCAGTTTATAAAAATTGTCAGGAAAATAACGTGTTGTACATCACGCATCGATACGAGTGATGTCACCGCTGGATCCTCGGCTCAGCCAATCAGATTTAACAACTGGCGTATCAAGCGCTGATGAATTTATTTAAACGCTGGGTTTCGGAACGTCAGTTCCGTTTTGTTTCCAAACAGATAAATAAAGGGAACACGGCTTTAAATCAACAATCAGAACGCATCCTCAACGTTTCGCATCGCTCTTTACGAGGCTCGCCGTAACGACCGGCTTCACGAACGAGCTCTCGGCGGGTTCGAACCAGCGGCGCAGAGCGACACGCCTCACATTGTGGAGGTGTCGGCGCTCACTGAACCTCGGCGTGATGATTATAATTATATCACCTTTAATCGACGAAGGTCTCGAGAGGTCGCGCTGCGCAAAAACACGAGGATGTCTGAGCAGAAGGGTCGCCATGGCATCACAGAGCGCTCATCAGACCTCAGGTAGGAAAAAACTAAGTGAGCGAGTGAGTGTGTGTCCTGCGATGGATTGGGTGTATCTGCCCAGTGCCCGAGACGTTCTCCCCTGGATGGGCATGGGGAATCCCCCCCACCGCGACCCTAATAGAGGATAAAGCAGAAGATAATGGATGGATAGATGGGCGGCGCGGTGGATTAGTGGTTTAGCATGTTCTCCTCTCGGAGCTGGGGATTCCCGGTTCGAATCCCAATCTGGGTGGAGTTTGCATGTTCTCCCCGTGTCTGTGTGGGTTTCCTCCGGGTTCTCCGGTTTCCTTCCACAGTCCAAAAATCATGGATCAAGTCAATTGAGTTCTCCAAATTGCCCCATATAAAGTGTGTGTGTGCACAGCGATAGATTGCACCCCTGTCCTGGGTCTATCTGCCCAGCGCCCGAGACGTTCTCCCCTGGATGGGCATGGGGAACCCCACCGCGACCCTAATATAAGATAAAGCAGAAGATAATGGATGGATAGATGGGCGGCGCGGTGGCTTAGTGGTTTAGCATGTTCTCCTCTCGGAGCAGGGAATTCCCAGCTCGAATCCCAATCTGGGTGGAGTTTGCATGTTCTCCCCGTGTCTGTGTGGGTTTCCGCCGGGTTCTCTGGTTTCCTTCCACAGTCCAAAATCATGGATCAAGTCAATTGAGTTCTCCAAATTGCCCCATATAGAGTGTGTGCCCAACGATAGATTGGCGCCCTGTCCTGGGTCTATCTGCCCAGCGCCCGAGATGTTCTCCCCTGGATGGGCATGGGGAACCCCCCCACCACCACCACGACCCTAGTACAGGATAAAGTGGAAGACGATGGACGGATGTTTAGAAATAAAATAAAATAAAAAACGAGGTCCACAGGACAGGACTTGGGCAGTCCACTTCTCCTCCCGCCTTGAGGGAGGCGCTAATCTCTTACATCTGTTTGAACAGAGGCGGTGTCCGTCTTTAAGGTCAGCGCACTGCGGGGTTTTAAAGCCTGCTCACGACTCACAACAAACCTTTAATAAGCCGAACCAACATGGCGCTGATCCCTTACAGGGGTCTTCTGTGTCCAGAATAAATTATCCGGTTAATTTAAACACCTTTAAATATGTTTAATATTCATTAACATCACATTTGGTCCTTTAGCGGACGCCTTTATCCAAAGCGACTGACAAAGGGTGAGGGGCCTTGCTCAAGGACCCACAGAGGGAACTTCAGTGGACTGGGGATTTGAACCCACAACCTTCAGATTGATACCCCAACACCCATCCAACCGAGTTACCACACCAAATAAGCAAAATATTTAAAAAAAATCCCTATATTGGGTTAAATGACTTTATACTAAATTAATTGGGCAATTTATCCATAGAAAGCAAAATTAATTAATTGCCACTAATTAGTTAATTAATTAATTGGGGCGGCACGGTGGCTTAGTGGTCGGCACGTTCTCCTCTCAGCGCTAGGGATTCCCGGTTCGAATCCCAATCTGGGTGGAGTTTCCATGTTCTCCCCGTGTCCGCGTGGGTTTCCTCCGGGTTCTCCGGTTTCCTCCCACAGTCCAAAAACATTTGAATTCTCCAAATTGCCCCATATAGAGTGTGTTCGAATCCCAATCCGGGTGGAGATAACGGATGGATGGTGCATCATGCCGACTCAAAGCAAACTAAATAAATACCGCTGATGCCAATATTTTCATAAAGAACGCCGGTGTTCCGCCGTTTCCTGCCGCCGTGCAAAAAGAGCAGCATCAACTCTCTTTGCTCGGAGTGATGGACCGTAACGTCGCCTTACAGCTGCCGTCAAGATAAGAGAAGACGGAGTGGCACCTGGCAGCCATCCGTCTTCCTACAACGCCGCCTCTTTTATTCTAATCATCCCATGAATATTTATGCGCACAACAAAATCACATAACGACCGTACAGCGGTTACAAAACACAATCTCTCTATTCTAAACAAAGGGATAGATTCACTTTAGTCATGTTCTAAATGGACTAGGGATGAGACGATAAATCGTGTTTGTAAATAATCATGATTAAAATGTTACGATCAATTCATCGTCAAAGTGCCTCGACATAGCCATGGCGATGTTTGTAAGTAAAATAATTAAAAAAAATAAATGTTACCTTTGCAGCACACTCGTATGTTTACTTTGTCCTTACAAGGAAAAAAAAATAAAAAAAACATATTTAATTGTACACGCCAAAATGTATTTATAAAAAATGTAAATACAAAAATAATAAAAAAAAAATAATAAAATAATTATTGTACACACCAAAACATATAAAAAAAAACACAAATGGAACAAAAAAAAAAAAAAAAAAAAGGAATACTGTACAGCGGTTACAAAACACAATCTGCTCTATTCTAAATAAAGGGATAGAGTCACTTTAGTCATGTTCCAAATGGACTAGGGATGAGACGATAAAATCGTGTTTGTAAATAATCATGATTGAAAACTTTACGATCAATTCATCGTAAGAACGCCTCGACATCGTCATGGCGACATTCATAAGAAAAATAATTTAAAAAATGATGTTACTTTTCAGCACACTCATCTCTTTACTTTGTCCTTACAGGAAAAAAAAAAGTTTTTTTTTTTATTGTACACGCCAAAACATATTTATAAAAAAAATAATAAAAAAAATACACATTTTTTTAAATTGCACACGCCAAAACGAAAAAACAAAAAACAAACAAAAAAAATAAAATGCACTTTAAATTTCGCAAGCTCTGCATTGTCTTTTTTTCAATTACTAAATGTCATTTTGTGTTTACACTAAATGAAAAACATGAAGAACTTGTACATTATTTATTATATATATATATTTTTAATATTATTAATTATATAATTTATTATAAATCATAATGATTAGGATTATTTCTTCAACCATAATCATACCATCAAAATCCCTAATACAGACACAGGTATTAGTTACTAAATTAAATTGCCCCGGTGTATAAAATCAAGGACCTCATTATGCCATTTGGATAAACTCCATCCAAACTCCATCCATTCAAATCCCCATCTGGGTGGAGTTTCCATGTTCTCCCCGTGTCCGTGTGGGTTTCCTCCGGGTTCTCCGGTTTCCTCCCACAGTCCAAAAATATGGATCAAGTCGATGGAGTTCTCCAAATTGCCCCATATAGAGTGTGTCTGTGTGAGTGAGTGAGTGTGTGCCCAGTGATGGATTGGCGCCCTGTCCTGGGTGTATCTGCCCAGCGCCCGAAACGTCCCCCCCCCCCCCCCCGACCCTAATATAGGATAAAGCGGAAGATATGGTTGGAGGATATAGATGATGATATAAAAAGGGGGCGTGTCCCAACACTTATATGGATATTGTGCTGACACTAAACGTTTAAATAACATCAATCAGGAACATTCTTCAGAACGTTACAATTTAACACTTCAAATCTAAGAGCTGAGGATACTGGCAACTTTTAGATGACCTCATCATCATCATCATCATCATCATCTTCATCATCATCATCATCTTCATCATCATCTTCATCATCATCATCTTCATCATCTGCAGCAGTCACTGTGAAAGCCTGCGTGCTGGAAAACGGAGCCGCCGCCGCCGCCGCCTCTCGCTGAGCCACCCGAGTAAACGCAATAGAATTACAGCTGCCCCGGCGCTAAATTGGGATATGATTTGTTCGTCCCATTTCTGCCCCCGGGGCAGAATCTGTTCAGAGAGGCTCATCAGTCTGGGCCGGGAAAGCAGCCAGCGCTCCGGTTACCGCGGAGAAATGTGGCCCGACGGGCCGACTTCCTCACCTTCCATTAGCCTGAGCGTACATCACCTCGCGCACGCGACCGCAGCCGAATTAGAACGTAGAACGCAGGAGGCCGTTTGGAAAAAAAAAAAAAAAAAAAAAAAAAAAACAGGTTCGGGCCCCTGGTTCGAGGTCACGTGACGTTGTTCTACCAATAACACCATCAGACTCAAGAAGGGAGGGTGGGCGGGGGGGGGGGGGGGGGGTTCCCATGCCCATCCAGGGGAGAACATTTTGGGTGCTGGACATATACAATCAGGACAGAATACCAAATGCATATTTTGGTGCATATACACACACACACACACACACACACACACACACACACACACACTCTTTATAGTTGCCAATTTAGATAAGGGGCAAGTTGGATGGGGGGGGGCAACACATTTGGAAGGGGGGGGAACTCATTTGGATTTGGATGGGGGCAAACATTGGATGGAGGGGCGATTGGGGGGGCAAACACATTTGGATGGGGGGGGGCAAACACATTAAGGGGGGGGCAAACACATTTGGAAGGGGGGAAACACATTTGGATGGGGGGGGGCAAACACATTTGGATGGGGGGGCAAACATTTGGCAAACATTTGGATGGGGGGGGCAAACACATTTGGAAGGATGGGGGGGGGCAAACACATTTGGAAAGGGGGGGTCAAAAACATTTGGATGGGGGGGGGCGAAACACATTTGGATGGGGGGGGCAAACACATTTGGATGGGGGGGGCAAAAACATTTGGATGGGGGGGGGCAAACACATTTGGATTTGGAAGGGGGGGGCAAACACATTTGGAAGGGGGGGGGGGGCAAACCCATTTGGGGGGGGGCAAACACATTTGGAAGGGGGGGGCAAACACATTTGGAAGGGGGGGGCAAACACATTTGGATGGGGGGGGGCCAAACACATTTGGATGGGGGGGGGCAAACACATTTGGATGGGGGGGGCAAACCCATTTGGATGGGGGGGGGGGGCAAACCCATTTGGAAGGGGGGGGCCAAACCCATTTGGAAGGGGGGGGGAAACCCATTTGGAAGGGGGGGGGGAAATACTTGGATGTGGAGGGCAACACATTTGGATGGGGGGGGGGGCAACACATTTGGATGGGGGGGCAAACCCATTTGGATGGGGGGGGGGGGCAAACATTTGGATGGGGCTGACCCCATTTGGATATGGTGACTTGGGTGGAGGGAGTGACCCTATTTGGATGGGGGGGGGGCAAACATTTGAATAGGGCAACGCCATTTGGATGGGGCAGCTTGGATGGGGATGACCCTATTTGAATGGACGGCCGCATTTGGATGGGGCAACTTGGATGAGGAGGCGACCCTATTTGGATGGGTGACCCCATTTGGATGGGGCAACTTGGATGAAGGAGGCGAACACATTCGGATGGGGCGACCGACCCCATTCGGATGAGGGGGCAACGCTTTTGGACGGGGCAACTTGTATGCGGGGGAATGACCCCACTTGGATGTGGTGGGGGGGCCAACCCCAATTGAATGGGCCAACTTGGACAACTTGGAGTGTGCCATTTTCAGCGGCCAATTCACCTTAAACCCACGTTTTTGGACTGCCACCACCCAAGACACAACGGACGATGTGAAGACACGTGTTCCTCTCGCCGCGGAGAACACACCCGAGATCCCGCAGCCTCGCCGTCTGCATAAACCGGTCGGCCCGTTAGAGCGAAAGGCCAGAGCCGGCTCACGGAGCGGCCCCTCCATCAGCACCTCCACGATGCTCCACATCCACACGGAGACGCGCTCACGACCCCCCCCCCCCCCCCCAGGGGCCGCTGTTAATAAATCAGGGGGTGGGGTGCTTCTCAACTGCAGATTTTCGGCGTTAAAAACACGGAACCCGTCCTCGCCGAAGACAAAGTGGAGCTGGACCTAATCTCCATCCATCTTCGGCCTCGCACTCCTTCAAAAGGAGGCAGACTCAATGCATCATTATCGACAGCAGGGCACCTCCTCCCGCATCAGACAGGTGACTTATTAGGGGATTTGTCCGAGACGGAGTCGCTTTCAGCGCCCGCTCCCGTGGACGGCAAATGGAGCGGAGTACCGATTCGTCCCACGGCGGTTAACGGTCAATGAGAGACGGAGCGCCGCAGAGATCAATCAAACGCATCTAATAATCAGCAAAGAGACCCGCAGAGTATTAAATACTAAGAAACTGATAAGTGCTCTTCATTAAATGAGTAGCCCTGCAGCCTAAAGTTCAGGAACGGGGCAGTGTGGCATCATGGGAGCATCAAACAGAGGGGTATCTATTAGTGTTAGTGCTGTACTGTTTATATAAATTAAAGGTGTAATTGGCGGGAGGCCAGTGGAGTAGTGGTTGATGATTTGGATGATTGGAAGGGGGCAACTTGGATGGGACATCCCCGACTTGGACGGGCGGTGACTTGGATATGACGCCCCTCAATTTTGATGGGTGGCGACTTGGATGGGGCAACTTAGATGTGAACTCCTCCCTAACTTTGATGGATGGTGACTTGGATGGGGGCGATTCAGATGGGGGCAACTTGGATGTGACGCCCCCCCCCCAACTTGGACGGGTGGCGACATGGATGGGGCAACTTGGATGTGACCCCCCTAATTTTAAGGGTAGTGACCTGGATGGGGGTGATTCAGATGGGGGCAACTTGGATGTGACGCCCCTCAACTCTGATGGGTGGTGACTTGGATGGGGTCAAATTGGATGGGACATCCCCGACTTGGACGGGCGGTGACTTGGATATGACGGCCCTCAATTTTGATGGGTGGTGACTTGGATGGGGCAACTTAGATGTGAACTCCTCCCTAACTTTGATGGATGGTAACTTGGATGGGGGTGATTCAGATAGGGGCAACTTGGATGTGACGCCCCCAACTTGGACAGGTGGTGACTTGGATAAGACGCCCCCCCCCCCAACTTGGACGGGTAGCGACATGGATGGGGCAACTAGGATGTGAACCCCCCCCTAACTTTGATGGGTAGTGACCTGGATGGGGGTGACTCAGATGGGGGCAACTTGGATGTGACGCCCCTCAACTTTGATGGGTGGTGACTTGGATATGACGCCCCCCCCCCCCCCCCAACTTGGACGGGTGGCGACATGGATGGGGCAACTTGGATGTGCCCCCCCTAACTTTGATGGGTAGTGACCTGGATGGGGGCGATTCAGATGGGGGCAACTTGGATGTGACGCCCCTCAACTCTGATGGGTGGTGACTTGGATGGGGTCAAATTGGATGTGACTTCCCCAATGTGAATGGACGGCGACTTGGATGGGGTAACCATTACCATCATTTTCGATGGGGGCAACTTGGATGTGACGCCCCCCAACTTGGATGGGGCAACCTGAACGCGACGCCACCCACTCGGATAGGGGCGACGACGACTTGGATAAGTGCCATTCAGAGTGGCCAATTCGCCCTGAATCCATACCTTTGGACCGTAGAAGACAACCGGAGAACCCCGGAGAACCCTGAGTCTGTCCCAAGTCCAAAAACATGGATACAAGGTGAACTGGCCGCTCTAAATTGCCCCTATATAGTGTGTGTGAATGTGTATGAGCCCAGCGATTGGATGGACCGGCACCTTGTCCTGAGTGTATCTGCCCCGCACATGAAACGTTCTCCCCTGGATGGGCATGGGGAACATGTCCACTACCACCACCACCCCCCCCCACATACAAGGTGAACTGGCCGCTCTAAATTGCCCCTATATAGTGTGTGAGAATGTGCATGAGCCCAGCGATTGGATGGACCGGCACCTTGTCCTGGGTGTATCTGCCCCGCACATGAAACGTTCTCCCCTGGATGGGCATGGGGAACATGTCCAACACCACCACCCCCCCCCAAACCCCCCCCACCCCCACCCCCCGACGAGTAGAGGATTAAATGGAAGATAATAAGGCAAGATAAACATATACACATCATATTCCTTCTCTCCGTGTTGTATTATAATTGTAATCCTCGCGCCTCAGAGCTGATATGCCCTTTAAAGGGAAACTAAACAGGTGTGTGTGTGTGTGTGTGTGTGTGTGTAAGGTGTTTCATCAAAGCAGATTTATCCAGAAACGACTTTCATCTAAACGGCTTTGTGCACGACACATGGCTTTGAGCAAAAAGACACAACTTTCTCTTCAGATCCGAGCTTCGTCGCCACGCCGTCGCCGCGGCGAGGGCGTAATCTCTTCAGTAATCACACGCGGGCGCTCCCCTCGCCGTCTGAAGTCGGATGCCGTTGAGGAATCGTGGCTCCTGGCGTTCGCACCGTGCACCTTCTTCTCTTTCCATTTTGCTTTTTCTTTGTTTTGATGCCGCCGCACACGCACCCTCTAATTTACAACACACGGCGGCGTTCGGAGCGCGGAACAGGCCCGCCGCGGCCGGCTAATGGCTTAGAGGGCCAAAGACCAATTTATAAAGTCAAAGAAAAGAGCTGTGAAGTGGAGGGTGGTGGGGGGGGTGGGAGGTCGGGGGGGTGGGGTTGACCCACGGAGAGCCAAAGTGCCCCGATCCGACCAAAAAAACCCCCAACATCACGACATCCATCTCTGAGAGGACTGCTCATCCACATCATGACTGTTTTTATATATAGATCCTCTAGTAGGGTCGCGGGGGGGGCGTTTTGGGCGCTGGGCAGATACACCCAGGACAGGGCGCCAATCTATCACTGGACACACACACTATATGGGGCAATTTGGAGAATTCAACTGACCTTGATCCATGTTTTTGGACTGTGGGAGGAAACCGGAGAACCCGGAGGAAACCCACCTGGACACGGGGAGAACATGGAAACTCCACCCAGATGGGGATTCGAACCGGGAATCCCCAGCACTGAGAGGAGAACATGCTAAACCCCTAAATTGTTATTACCCATCCATCCATTATCTTCTGCTTTATCCTGTACTAGGGTTTTGTGTGTGTGTGTGTGTGTGTTTGGGGGGGGGGAGGGGGGGGTTCTCCATGCTCATCCAGGGGAGAACGTTTCGGGCACTGGGCAGATACACCCAGGACAGGGGGGCAATCTATCACTGGGCACAGACTCACTCACACATATGTATGGGGCAATTTGGATAACCTTGATCCATGTTTTTGGATTGTGGGAGTGAACCGGAGAACTCGGAGGAAACCCACGTGGACACAGCGAGAACCTTTCTTGGTCCTCACAAGGTTTCGTTCTTAAAAATAACGACTTAACAGGGAGTTTTGCCTTGCCACTGCCGCTTCGGCGTGCTCTTTGGGGGTTTAAAGGCTTAATAACACTGTAAAGCTGCTTTGTGGTGTAGGAACTCTGTGGTGGTGGAACCATGTGCGAGAACGAAGCAGACAGGGTGTAAACCGTTGGTTGTGGGAGAGGCTCGAGGCCCCCACCGCCTCATTTGCCTCTCGAGGTGCAGGTACGTTCACGAGGCGCTCAGAAACTCATTTAAACGCCGTGGATTAAAGGCACAGATCCAATACGGCTCGCTGCTCCGGAAAGTGCAGGATGCCAATCGAGCTGACAGTGAAGGATAACACAATTTCATGCACCGCAAACGGCATGCCGGCCTTTTGTTTATACAGTTCTGATTTCTTTTGCACACACACACACACACACACACACACACACATTTTCATCCCCGGTCACTCACAAGTTTCCTAACCAGATGGTGATGCAGGTGAACCACCGCCCCACACCTCTGAGCGCACCCACACACCCACACTCAAGCTTATGAGTGCACAAATACAAATCACCTGACTTCATTTACAACATTTAAATACCTGGACCATCAGGAACCATCACGAACCATGACGAACCATCACGAGCCACCACGAACCATGACGTACCATCAGGAACCATCACGAGCCACCACGAACCATGACGTACCATCAGGAACCATCACGAGCCACCACGAACCATGACGTACCATCAGGAACCATGACGAACCATCACGAGCCACCACGAACCATGACGTACCATCAGGAACCATCGCGAACCATCACGAGCCACCACGAACCATGACATACCATCAGGAACCATCGCGATCCATCATGAGCCACTACGAACCATGACGTACCATCGCGAACCATCACGAGCCACCACGAACCATGACGTACCATCAGGAACCATGACGTACCATCACGAGCCACCACGAACCATGACGTACCATCAGGAACCATCGCGAACCATCATGAGCCACCACGAACCATGACGTACCATCAGGAACCATCACGAGCCACCACGAACCATGACGTACCATCAGGAACCATTGCGAAAACATCATGAGCCACCACGAGTCATCAGGAATCATCAAAAATCGTGACGGACCAGGAACCATCAGGAACCATCAGGAACAATGACAAAGCATGACGAACCATTACAAACAATGACAAATTATCAGAAATCACAAACCATTGCGAAACATTAGGAACCATGACCAACCATCAGGAACCATCAGAAACAATGACAAACCATGATGAACCATCAGGAACCATGACGAACCACCAGGAACCATGACGAACCACCAGAAACCATGACGAACCACCAGGAACCATGACGAACCATCAGAAACCATCACAAACCATGACAAATTATCAGAACCCATCACAAACCATCACGAACTATCAGGAACCATGACGAACAATCAGGAACAATGACAAACCATGACAAATTATCAGAACCCATCACAAACCATCGCGAACCATCACAAACCATCAGGAACCAAGACGAACCATCAGGAACCATCAGGACCAATGACAAACCATGACGAACCATCACAAACCATGACAAATTATCAGAACCCATCACAAGCCATCAAGAACCATGACAAACCACCAGGAACCATGACGAGCCATCAGGAACCATCAGGAACAATCACAAACCATGAGGAACCATCACGTCAGACTCCAGCTGTCAGCTTCAAGGGTCGGAACCCGAAACCCAACGCCGATGAAACAGCCTTTCTGAAAGCGGAACCTCTCCGTGAGGACAGACGTCCTGCGGTCCGTGTGGTTCTAAAACGCTGCTGTGAAGAGACCCGGCGCGTGAGCGCGTCGTCATGGAGTATGAACCCCACACCGCGGCCTCGGGTCCGGCCGCCGGGTCCGGCAAAAGAAAGAGATAACGGGCGCGTGGTCGAGGCCGTTAATCAGGTTCCCCCGCTGCGGCGGCGTTATCCGTCTCCTCGGCGCCGGTTCCGTCCGGGTGGCACATCTGTCCGCTGTCCCTCATTCCGTCCGCCGCCTCCAGAACCCATTCCCGTAAATTCAGTGATTACTGACTCGGCACATCACTCAGCGGGGGGGCCGTCTGCGCGCCGCTCTGTTTTATGGACGGCTGATGGAACCTGCAGTAGATTTTGCCGTCGCGGTGCTTTATTTGATTTACCTCACGGGGACTGAGAGGGGGGGGGGGGTGTCTGCATCCTCACGGGGACTGGAGGGGGGGGGGGGGGGGGGTCTGCATCCTCATGGGGACTTTGTGCTGAAGCAGATTGCTGAGGGGGGGGGGGGGGGGTCTGCATCCTCACAGGGACTTTGTGCGGAAGCAGAATGCTTGAGGGGGGGGGGGGGGGGTGTCTGCATCCCGCCTCCCAAAATAAAAAAAAGACTCATTATGACGTCATATGCAAATGAGACAGATCTGCATGCGTCTTGCAGCGGAACGTCAGTCGCTGCGCATCGGGTGAGCGGGGATTTCTCTGTGTGAAGTTGGCATGTTCTCCTCTCCTCATGAAGGAGCTCTGGTTTAATCCCAAAGCCTGAAAAACATCTGTTTAACTAAAGATATGAAGTTTCCTTTAAATGTCCAACTGTGAGTGTAAGAAAGACAGACAGACAGAGAGAGAGAGAAGAGACAGACAGAGAGAGACACAGACAGACAGAGACACCGACAGACAGAGAGAGAGAGAGAGAGAACGACAGACAGAGAGAGAAAGAGACACAGAGACAGACAGAGAGAGAGAGAGACAACGACAGACAGAGAGAGAGAGAGACAACGACAGACAGAGAGAGAAAGAGACACAGAGACACCGACAGACAGAGAGAGAGAGAGAGAGAACGACAGACAGAGAGAGAAAGAGACACAGCAGACAGAGAGAGAGAGAGAGACAGACAGACAGAGACAGAGAGAGACACCGACAGACAGAGAGAGAGAGAGACAATGACAGACAGAGAGAGAAAGAGACACAGAGACAGACAGACAAACAGACAGAGAGAGACACACAGACAGAGAGAGACACACAGACAAACAGACAGAGAGACACAGAGACAGAGAGAGACACAGACAGACAGACAGAGAGAGAGACACAGACACACACAGACAGACAGAGAGACACAGACAGACAGACACACAGACAGACAGAGAGACACAGACAGACAGAGAGACACAGACAGACAGACAGACACAGACAGACAGAGAGACACAGACAGACAGACAGAGAGAGAGACACAGACAGACAGACAGACAGAGAGACACAGACAGACAGACAGAGAGAGAGACACAGACAGACAGAAAGAGAGAGACAGACAGACAGAAAGAGAGATACACACAGAAAAAGAGACAGACAGAAAAAGAAACAGAGAGAGAGAGAGAGAGAGAGCGAGACAGACAGACAGAGAGAGACACAGAGAGAGAGAGACAGAGAGAGAGACACAGACAGACAGAAAGAGAGAGACAGACAGACAGAAAGAGAGATACACACAGAAAAAGAGACAGACAGAAAAAGAAACAGAGAGAGAGAGAGAGCGCGAGACAGACAGACAGAGAGAGACACAGAGAGAGAGCGGCGGGCAAAGAGAGAGACAGACAAAGAGAGACAGGCAGACAGACGGGTGGGGGGGATGCAGTGGTGGTGGCTCAGCTCTGTACATTAGAGACCAAACCGAGTGAAATGGACCAACATCAGCATCATCATTCTAATTCATGCACATTTTTCAGCAGACTGACTGCAGATTGGACGATAATGAGCAGCAGAATGAGAGTGGACACACAGACCGCGAGAGCCAATCACATACAGGAGAGAGCGGGGGGGGGGGGGGATGGTAGAATAACCCTGTTCCTTTTAAAGGAAATCACGGAGACAGGAGTTCCAGTTCGGACTCGGAATGGAAACGTCGGGTTCTCCGTGGTTCGGAGTTCTGGACTTTCAGTCTGCAGGACGTTGACCTCTTCATCTAAACATCTGAAGTCATCAGTAGCCGTGGTAATAAGAAACAGCTGGGTGCTCTGCCCTCTACAGGACATCCGCCCTCAACGATGTTCTTGGCTCCGTTTGGTTCACACGAGTTGGAGAGGTTCTCCAGTGAGGGCAATGGACGGCCAACGGTGTCACCCCATTTAGATCCTACGTCAACAAAGATGGTGCACCACCAGCTCCCATATCATTACCCAAGGACATGCTGCAGACACTTGGAGGTTGGGGTCAGGATGAGGGTTGGTGTTCTTGTTCATGGAGCCACATTGGTTACTCAAGAGGACGTGGGATTTGAACCCACACCCTTCAGAGTGATGGCTACCACCCACCCACCATTGGGCCACCACGCACAATCATCCATAGAACACTGGTGGAACACTACACACCCCCCCGTCAGTCCCGTCACACCACCACCCAGACCGGGCTCTGAACGTCAGTGGGCGTCACCTCGACGCCATGCAAGTTGGAAAGGTTCTCCAGTGAGGGCAACGGATGGCCAACGGTGGCACCCCATTCAGAACCCACATCAATAAAGACACATTGGTAACTCAAGAGGACGTGGGATTTGAACCCACACCCTTCAGACTGATGGCTACCACACACCCACCACTGGACCACCACTCACATCATCCACAGAACGCCGGTGGAACACTGCCCACCCCCATCAGTCCCGTCACACCGCCACCCAGACCGGGCTCTGAACGTCGGCGTGCATCACCTCGACGCCATCGAGCGGCCGAATGAGGCCGTTGGTTGGAACCGCGTGTGTTCTCTCTGTCGATGGGAACGTTCTAAATGTTCTGTTCCACTGGGTTTTACATCTAAATTCATTTACTCGGCAGATGCTCACACTTCCAGCGACTTACACGACGAGCAGCAACAGATGGCTCCAAGAAACAACTCTACCCCGGAACGCCGGCAGCCAAACACAACAGCATCTGTCAGGTTCCGATTGTTCCGCGAGACGTACAGGTTAAGTGGCATTTATGGAAAGACCGCACCGCCGGAGTCGCACACGCCGGCTGAGAGAACGCCATCTTTACACCGCGACAGAGGGTTGGTTTATTTCAGGTTTCAGTCGCCTGAAAACCGTTCCAGCTCGGGGGCGGGGCCGATGACTCCGTGCTGGGTGGTTCTTTTGTCTGTGATGTCATCATAATTTACATATTAAAAACCTCCATATTGTACATTGAACAGCAAGTCAGATACGCAGGTTTGAGGTATTTGGGGGGGGGGGTCATTTTTGCACCTGGTGGAGGTATATAAAGGTAAGCGGTGTGGATGATCGGGTGGAGGTGAGTGAATTAATGAACCTGGTGGAGGTATGCTACTGATGTGTGTGGAGGTATTTAGAGGGAGGTGGCGTGGGCAATCGGGTGGTGGCGGAGGTTGGGGCAATTGACGGGCCTGGTGGATGTTCTGCTAATGACCTGTGGGCAGGTCCCTAAAGAGAGATGGTGTGGATGATCAGGCGGTGGTGGGCAAGGTGGGGCAAAGAAATCGACTCACCTGGTGGAGGTTCCGCTCAAAGAAAGGTGGCGTGGCCGAGCGGATAGTGGGACCTGATGGAGGTTCTGCTAATGATATGCAGGGCAGGTATTCAAGAACAGGCGGTGTGGATGATCGGATGGTGGTGGGGAGGGTGAGGAGAGGTAATTGGAGCACCTTGTAGAAGATCTGCCAATAATCTGGGTGCATGTAATGGAGGTGGGAACGGGAAGGGCGGAGCCAAACACATGAATGGCATATCCTTGGCTCCGCCTCCTTTTCCAATCGACGGAAACCTCAATCAGCAACGCACTCAACGTACGCCACTCTAAATTTAATAATAATGTAATATTCCGACATTTTTTTTTAAATACAGATCAAAACCATTCCAAAAATTGGTCCCTGGTTCATAAAAAGGCTTTTAATTAATACTCAACCAAATAACGAGCCCAAACCAGCAATTAAGAGTTAAAATGAGTCCCCCCCCCCCCCCCCGCCCCCCGGCACTAACGGGGCAGAAATACGGCTCTTTTTTTTTTTTTTTTCCCATCGCATGGCGAAGTCAGAAGTTTATTAGCCCGCGTAAAATTTACCGAGTGTCTTTAGAGGACTTTGAGGACGGTGTGGGCGAAACCGAAGCCGGCGCGAATCACGAGACGGGGAACCGAGGCTGAGGAACAAAACAAATGAGCACCAAAAAAAAAAAAAAAAAAAAAAAATGACAAAAGGGTAATTAAAAGCGAACGGAACACTTGAAGGGGGAAACGAGCATAAAGCTGAAGGTCAAATTATTATTATTATTTTTTTTTATTATGGGATGTGTGACGCTGGTGTTTACTGACCACTCCGGATTTTACAGACTCGCGGCTGGCCTTCCATCAATCACGAGGGTTAAATGAAGGTAAAGTTGGCAGATGCTGCGCTTCTTCATTAATCTCGATTGTGATGTGTAATTAGGAAGCGTTATACAGAGCCAGGGTGCCATAAATAACTCCGCACCGAGTAGACCGCGGGGGGGCGGGGGGGGGGGGGGGGGGGGGTTGGGGGTTTTTTTTTTTAGAACCACCCGAATCAAACGGGGGAGTTTAGGTCGTTTATAATCGTCTCAGAAATGGGGCTCATGTGTTAGTTAGTTAGTTATATAGTTCTCATCTCGTTATCTTCCGCGTAATTCTCTAATAAGGGATGCAGGGGTGGTGCTGGTGCTGGTGGGGGGGGGGGGGGTTGGTGTTCCCCATACCTATTCAGGGCACATTTTGGACAATGGGCACATGCACCCAGGACAGGGTGCCAATCTATCACTGGGCACACACTCACTCACTACATAGGGGCAAATTGGAACAGCCAATTCACCTTAAATTCATGGTTTTTGGGCTTTGGAAGGACACCGGAGAACATGGAAACTTCATCCAGCCAGTTCTTCACCTGAGAGGCTGGGGACGTGCCACCGAAACAGAGAGACAAGGAACATGCAAGAACATTAAAGGCTTTCTACATAATTTGTACAAAGGGGAGAGCCAATCAGATTTCAGAATCGGAGCTGAGGTTTGGAGGCGAGTGGATTTATTTATTTATTTCTCTCATGGATTTATTTTCCCAACTATAATTTTTTTTTTCTGTATAAACTGTGTTCTGTAATTTGGCGGCAGCATTTGATTTGCTGGAGGAACCGGAATCCTGAAACTCAGCGATTAGCGTTCACTTTAAAAAAGGGCTTACGTCGTGGAAGAGCAGACCATGTACCATTAGGTTCCACCTCGTTATGTGATTTATTTATAATAAAGCCACACCCTCGCGTACCTCCCCGCTTTAACGTAGCCGTAACGGTTCCTTCGGTTCTCCTGCAGTGTTCTCACGCGTCTCCTCCGGCAGGGAGGAGGTGAAAGTCCACCGCTGTCCCAGCCGAGCTCTGCGGACAGAACCACCGCCGTTCCGCTCGCAGCGGCGGCCACTCCACAGATTTATCTGCACTGCAGCCGTTTTAGAGGCAAGAGAGAGAGTGTGTGTGTGTGTGAGAGAGAGTGTGTGTGTGTGAGTGCGCGTGAGTGTGTGTGTGTGTGTGTGTGTGTGTGTGTGAGTGCGCGTGAGTGTGTATGTGTGTGTGTGAGTGTGTGTGAGTGATAAAATCAAAGTAGCAGTAGTAACACATTACAAAGCTGCTGTGCAGAAAACTCATCCAGAGTTCAGGACCTCCAACAGAGTGAACTCACACAGACAGACAGACAGACAGACAGAAACAAAGACAGACAGACAGACAGACAGACAGAGACAAAGACAGACAGACAGAGACAAAGACAGACAAGAGAGACAGAGAGACAGAAACAAAGACAGACAGACAGAGAGACAGAAACAAAGACAGAGAGACAGACAGACAGAAACAAAGACAGACAGACAGAGAGACAGAAAGACAGACAGACAGACAGACAGAGAGACAGAGACAAAGACAGACAGACAGACAGACAGACAGAGACAAAGACAGACAGACAGACAGAGAGACAAGACAGACACAAAGACAGACAGACACAAAGACAGACAGACACAAAGACAGACAGACAGACAGAAACAAAGACACAGACAGACAGACAGAAACAAAGACAGACAGACAGACAGACAGACAGACAGAAACAAAGACAGACAGACAGAAACAAAGACAGACAGACAGAAACAAAGACAGACAGACAGACAGACAGACAGAAACAAAGACAGACAGACAGACAGACAGACAGAAACAAAGACAGACAGACAGACAGAAACAAAGACAGACAGACAGACAGAAACAAAGACAGACAGACAGACAGAAACAAAGACAGACAGACAGACAGACAGAAACAAAGACAGACAAACAAAGACAGACAGAAACAAAGACATGCAGACAGACACACACACAGAGACAGACACACACACACACACAGAGACAGACAGACAGACAGACACAGAGACAGACAGACAGACAGACACACACACACACACACACAGACAGACACACACAGAGACAGACACACACAGAGACAGATGGGCAAACAGACGGACGGACAGACAGCGACAGACAGGCAGAGACAGAAACAGAAACAAAGACAGACAGACAGACAGACAGAGAAAGAAACAGAGGGACTGACAGAGACAGACAGACAGAAACAGACGGAGACAGACAGACGGACAAACAGGGACAGGCAGACAGAGCACTGCAGAACCTCTCACACATCGCTATTCCAATTCGAGATGTTATCACACTCCTTCATTCCACTCGCGGCGGGCACGCATACACACACACTCGCGCAGACACACACTCGCGCACACAACACACACACACTCGCGCACGACAAAAGCGCCAACAGATTGAACGATCCTCAATTCAAGGTCCAACACACGCTCTCTCTACGTCTGGAGCCTATCCCAGCAGTCTGTTTGACTCTGTCCACGTTCTTCAGCTGTTCCCATCAAAGAGAACTAGAACCAAACATTCTCCATCACCTCAACCTCCTGCATGTCCTCCTTCACCACATCCTAGAACCTCCTCTTTGTCCTTCCCCCACCCCCCGCACCACGCCCACCTGGACCGCCATCAAAACACGCAGCCGAGTACGATCTCGAGTTCCGCTAAACGTCCTGAAAGAACTCTCGCAAAACCAATAAGACCCGCCAATTAGCACCGAACGCGACCGACGCACCGGATCTGCTGATCAGGCAGAAAACGCGAGAGCGCGTTCCACATCCTCTCGCAAATGAACTCAGCCGAACGGAACGCTCTCGCCGCCGTCGGAGAAAACACCTCCAATTAGACGGAGAGACGCGAGCGGGTTCTAATCACCACGCGGGCCGTTTCAGAGATGGTTGGCTTTTGGTTCTTATTGAGTTTTCAGAACGACGCTTTCTAAATTCGTGGGGAAATGAGGAACAACACTCGCACACCGGCGGAACCCGCTCTCATTGGCTCCGGGTTCGGTTCTAAGCCTCTTCATGCCCATCCAGGGGAGAACGTCTCGGGCGCTGGGCAGATACACCCAGGACAGGGGGGGCAATCCATCACTGGGCACACACTCACTCACTCACACAAACACACTATATGGGGCAATTTGGAGAATTCATTTGACCTTGAATCCATGTTTTTGGACTGTGGGAGGAAACCGGAGAACCCGGAGGAAACGCACACGGACACGGGGAGGACATGGAGACTCCAGCCAGACTGCTAAGCCGCCATGCCGCCGCCCATGAACAGAGCAGGTCGTATTAGGGTGGTGGGTGATTCTCGGTTCTCGGGTTCGGGTTCGGTTCTAAGCCTCTTCATGCCCATCCAGGGGAGAACGTTTTAGGTGCTGGGCACATACACCCAGGACAGGGGGGGCAATCCATCACTGGGCACACACTCACTCACTCACACAAACACACTATATGGGGCAATTTGGAGAATTCATTTGAATCCATGTTTTTGGACTGTGGGAGGAAACCAGAGAACCCGGAGTAAACCCACGCGGACACGGGGAGGACATGGAAACTCCAGCCAGATTGCTAAGCCGCCATGTCGCCGCCCATGAACGGAGCAGGTCGTATTAGGGTGGTGGGTGATTGTCGGTGCTGCAGTGGCGCGGACGTGGTGGTGATTCTGAATCACTATTAATCCTTAAAAATAAATTAAAAACACATTTAATTAATCTTGTGTTTAATTAATTCCCCTGTAGATAACGATGTAGGTCTCAGACTTGGCTGTGTTGGGGGGGGGGGGTAATCTGTGATCAGTGTATGCTGGCGTTTCACCTCATCATTAATGGGGGGGGTGTGGCGCTGAAATGATGCTGTTCCGGGGAGCCCTCTCAACTATGTACCCTGCAGGATCTGCCTCTTTTAGTTCTGCTGCTCTAGTCAGTGATGCCGGAGTCACATAATAATTACTTATTAATTAAATGCCGTGCTTTATTATCAGCTCTAACGGCCTTCCTCGTCTGTTTCTTTTGAGGTGTCCCCCGGCTTCCTGGAGATCTTCATCCATGGCTCTGCTGACGAACACTGGATGGAACCTGACAAGGCGGTCCTGCAGGACGCCCCCTAATGGACTCACATATAGTTTTCCAGTTGTTAGTTTTTCCATTTGTTTAATATCTGTACATGTCTGTCCTACACTGTTGTTGCTGCCCGGCCGCTCAAGGAGGAGGAGTCCCCCACTGAGTCTCGGTCCTCACAAGGTTTCTTCCTAAAATAACAACATAACAGGGAGTTTTGTCTTGCCGCTGTCGCTTCGGCTTGCTCTTTGGGGGTTTAAAGGCTTTTCATTCTGTAAAGCTGCTTTGTGACGATGTGCTGAGGTAAAAAACGCGACATAAATAAATTACTAGAACTTGAACTTGGTGGAGGTGGTGGTGGTGGAGGTGGTGGTGGTGGAGGTGGTGGTGGAGGTGGTGGTGGTGGTGGAGGTGGTGGTGGAGGTTGTGGTGGAGGAGGTGGTGGTGGTGGAGGTGGTGGAGGTGGAGGTGGTGGAGGTGGAGGTGGTGGTGGAGGTGGTGGTGGTGGATGTGGTGGTGGTGGATGTGGTGGTGGTGGTGGTGGAGGTGGTGGTGGAGGTTGTGGTGGAGGTGGTGGAGGTGGTGGTGGAGGAGGTGGAGGTGGAGGTTGTGGTGGAGGAGGTGGTGGTGGTGGAGGTGGTGGTGGAGGTGGTGGTGGAGGTGGTGGAGGTGGTGGTGGTGGATGTGGTGGTGGAGGTGGTGGTGGAGGTGGTGGAGGTGGAGGTGGTGGTGGAGTGTGGTGGTGGAGGAAGGTGGTGGAGGAGGTGGAGGTGGAGGTGGTGGAGGAGGTGGTGGTGGTGGATGTGGTGGTGGCGGTGGAGGTGGAGTGGTGTCGTGGTGATGTGGTGGTGGCGGGTGGTGGTGGTGGAGGTGGATGTGGTGGTGGAGGTGGTGTGGTCGGTGGTGGTGGTGAGAGGTGGTGGTGGAGGTGGGTGGTGGCAGGTGGTGGTGGAGGAGGTGGTGGTGGTGGTGGTGGTGGAGGTGGAGGTGGTGGTGGTGGATGTGGTGGTGGAGGTGGTGGTGGTGGAGGTGGATGTGGTGGTGGAGGTGGTGGTGGTGGTGGTGGTGGAGGTGGTGGTGGAGGTGGTGGTGGAGGAGGTGGTGGTGGTGGTGGTGGTGGAGGTGGTGGTGGTGGTGGATGTGGTGGAGGTGGTGGTGGTGGTGCACAGATTCCAAAAAAGATTCAAACCAAGGATGAGCTGCCGTCTCGGGTTTCACATCCCTCCCTCTCTCTCTCTCTCTCTCTCTCTACTCTATTCATCTCAGCTCCTTCACGCTCTCGCACGCCCTTTCTTACCCCCCCCCCCCCCCCCCGCTCCTGTAATATAGTTATTAGTCTAATGGAGGTGACGAGCTCGCCGTCTTCAGTCGCTCCGTCACATATTGTTCTGCGGAGACGGAGAGAACGTGCTTTTAGACGACATTACGCCGCCGCCGCGCAACAAACTTCACATCAAATGCCCCTTTCATCTCGGAAATGGACGTCTCGTCACCCCATCGAGTCCGGCGCCGGCTAATCGAGCTCCAACTACCTTTCGCGGGAGAAGACTCCGCCCACTGCTCCGCCTCCGCATCATCCTGTTTATTACACGATGCGAATTTTACGATGGGTTCTCCTCCATCCATTATCTTCCTCTTTAGGGTCGCGGGGAAGGGGGGGTTCCCCATGCCCATCCAGGGCAATCTATTGCTGGGCACACACTCGCTCACACAGACACACTCTTTATGGGGCAATTTGGAGAATTCAATTGACCTTGAACCATGACTGTGGGAGGAAAGCGGAGAACCCAGAGGAGACCCACACGGACATGGGGAGAACAAACTAATATTTATAGCAGCTTATAGCATCACAAAGCAGCTTTACAGTTTTATAGACCCCCCGCAGAGCAAGACGACGCGACGGCGGCAAGACAAAACTCCCGTCATGTTGTTATTTTGAGGACCGAGGCTCAGTGAGGGACACGTCCTCCTTGAGCGGAGGGGGACAGCATCAACAGCGTGGGACAGCCATGTACTGATTGCATTGTGATCATGTGACCCATATTTAACAATTAATAACTATATAAGTCCATTGAGGGCGTCCATTGAGGGGCGTCCATTGAGGGGCGTCCATTGAGGGGCGTCCATTGAGGGGCGTCCATTGAGGGGCGTCCATTGAGGGGCGTCCATTGAGGGGCGTCCATTGAGGGCGTCCATTGAGGGCGTCCATTGAGGGGCGTCCATTGAGGGGCGTCCACTGAGGGGCGTCCATTGAGGGCGTCCATTGAGGGCGTCCATTGAGGGCGTCCATTGAGGGCATCGGAACCTGGATTTCAATTGGACCGGCGTTCCTGCAGGACGCCCTCAATGGACTTATACAGTTTTCAATTGTTAAATACGGGTCACATGATCACCCCACAGTCTCTACATGGCTGCCCCCCCCCTCAAAGGAGGATAAGCCCCCCCCACACTGAGCCTTGGTCCTCACAAGGCTTCTTCCTCAAAATAGCAACGTAACAGGGAGTTTTGTCTTGCCGCCGTCGCCTCGGCGACACGCAGGTGCAATCAGCACAGCCTGCAGGTAACAGGTGAGTGAGCCCCGCCCCCCGGGTGCATGGCTCCGCCCACGTTCACAAACTTCTTCACCTAATTTAAACCTCATCCCTCAGGGGTACGAGTCCAAATCCTCTCCCTCGCACCTCCCCCCCCCCCCCCCCCCCCCCCCCGAATCTCCTCCACCTCCAGCATTTAAATCAGAACCACCGTCTCCTCACGATCATATAGGTTTATTAAAAGCGCAGGACGCCTGCATCACCGCGGACGACGGCACGCTCGCGCCCTCGTCGCGTTCGGCCGGCCGCAGAACCGCCGTCTATTTATAATTAATGATTAGAAAAAGGAAGAATAATAAAAACGGAAGTTCTGACCTTTAGAGCTCCGGGAACGCTTATAAAAATAAAAAAAAGATGGCACCTTTCTCATGAAAACGCCCCTCGTTTCCATTTAGGCCTAATTAAAATGTTCCAGTCAGAATCCCACCGGAAAAACGGACGGAGGACGGAGACGCCAAAGAACTCGCAAGGGGACGGTAAGACGGAACGGACGTCAGGGTATCGGTCCCTAACGACCTTCATAACGACGTTTTTAATAATCATAAAGGAAAAAAAATAAATATAATTACCAAAATAAAATTAAAAAATGACCAGAAGCCATTGATGACCACAGAGAGGGTGACATTTGGGTGGTGAATCAGTTCTCTAGTACTCGGTCAGTCAGTTTTATCTGCTCTCTAAGGACTTTAGGGTGGTGGATGATTCTAAGCACCGCAGTGGCAGTGACATGGTGGTGGTGGTGCGCAGGTGAGAGGTGAACCTGCATTACATCCGTGTCTCGGTCGCCCTCGCGCTCTCTGACGTGGTGGTGGAGCAGTGGACGCTGGAGATTTAGTGATTAATAATATTTTATTGATTAACCAATTAGAACACACACACACACACACACACACTCATACAAACTCATGCACACACACTCACACAAACTCATGCACACACACTCACACAAACTCATGCACACACACTCACACAAACTCATGCACACACACTCACACAAACTCATGCACACACACTCACACAAACTCAAGCACACACACATACAAACTCAAGCACACACACACTCACTCAAGCTCATGCACACACACACTCACTCAAGCTCATGCACACACACACTCATACTAGCTCATGCACACACACACACACAAACTCATGCACACACACACACAAACTCAAGCACACACACACTCATACAAACTCAAGCACACACACACACACATACAAACTCAAGCACACACACACACACACATACAAACTCAAGCACACACACACACACATACAAACTCAAGCACACACACACACATACAAACTCAAGCACACACACACACACATACAAACTCAAGCACACACACACACAAACTCAAGCACACACACACACAAACACTCAAGCACACACACACAACTCAAGCACACACACACACACATACAAACTCAAGCACACTCATACAAACTCAAGCACACTCATACAAACTCAAGCACACACACACACACACACAAGCTCATGCACACACACACACGCTCATGCACACACACACACACACACACACACAAACTCATGCACACACACACACACAAGCTCATGCACACACACTCATACAAACTCAAGCACACACACACATACAAACTCAAGCACACACACACACAAACTCAAGCACACACACAAACACACACTCATACAAACTCAAGCACACACACATACAAACTCAAGCACACACACACACAAACTCAAGCACACACACACACAAACACACACACATACAAACTCAAGCACACACACACACACACACACACATACAAACTCAAGCACACACACACACACACATACAAACTCAAGCACACACACACACATACAAACTCATGCACACACACACACATACAAACTCAAGCACACACACACACTCATACAAACTCAAGCACACACACACACACACACACACACATACAAACTCAAGCACACACACACTCATACAAACTCAAGCACACACACACACACTCATACAAACTCAAGCACACAAACACACACTCATACAAACTCATACACACACACACACACATACAAACTCAAGCACACACACACATACAAACTCAAGCACACACACACACACACACACACACACACACTCATACAAACTCAAGCACACACACACACACACTCATACAAACTCAAGCACACACACACTCATACAAACTCAAGCACACACACACACTTATAAACTCATGCACACACACTCACACACTCACTGACTCAGTTGCTGCCCCGCTGATGACTCTGCTCTGGAGGACGGTCCACACTGTCCCTGGTCTAATTTAAATGCGGTTCTATTGACCGTGTCAGCTCCGTTCACCTCGTTCTCGTTCTAAAGGAGAGACCAGGTTCTCCGGAGTGGAATATTAAATCGCATGCAGGAGTCACATGTTTCTGTTCCTGGCAAAATAAAGTGGACGTTCGTAATTCGCTGAGTGGATCCACAACGCCGGACCTGCCTGAGGTCAGACCACGAAAACGAGCAGAATGCAGGAATCAGACGCACTTACAGAACCGACAGAACCAACAACCAACAGAACCAACAGAACCGACAGAATCAACAGAACAAACAACCAACAGAACAGAACAGAACCAACAGACAGAACAGAACCCAACAGAACAAACAGAACCAAACAGAACCCAACAGAACAAACAGAACCCAACAGAACCCAACAGAACCCAGCGGGATCACGTTCCACAGAGTGAGCTGTAGTTTTTATGCAGTGTGTAGGAATTTTCCATCCATTCATTATCTTCGGCTGTATCCTAAATTAGGGTCGTGGGGGGGGGGGGGGAGGAGAGTGTTTCGGGCGCTGGGCAGATAGACCCAGGACAGGGGGGGCAATCTATCGCTGAGCACTCACTCACTCACACAGACACACTCTATATGGGGCAATTTGCAGAACTCAATTGACTTGATCCATGTTTTTAGACTGTGGGAGGAAACCGGAGAACCCAGAGGAAACCCACGCGGACACAGGGAGAACATGGAAACTCCACCCAGATGGGGATTCGAACCGGGAATACCTAGCGCTGAGAGGAGAACATGCTAAACCACTAAGCCACCGTGTCGCCGCGTATATATTAATTATTTGTAATATATTAATATTGTAAACAACGCTAATCGTCATTTTCACTAATTACTTCTTAATTAGAGCGAATAAATGACGTCATGGACTGATATCCAGGGTAAGCTGCACTTACTCAGCTGATGTGATGACGCGGACCTGCCGTCGTCGGGAAGCCGCGGCTGCTCTTTGATCCGCGTTTTAACACGCCACGTCACCGCACGTCACGTCACGTCACGTCACGTTCTGCGTCCGTCGGCGGTTTTTAAAACATCACGTTCCAAGAAAAAGTCCATTAGAACGCAGAGCACGCTCACCGCCGACGCAAACACGCAGGCGCAATCAGCACAGCCTGCAGGTAACAGGTGAGTGAGCCCCGCCCCCCGGCTGCGTGGCTCCGCCCACCTCCGCCTGCGGCTCTCTTGATTGATCGTTTGCTTCATCACCTCATTAATTAAACTCTGCTCTTAATTAACATTTGAAATACTTTAATAATGTCAATACTGATTTAATAAACGGGCGGCACGGTGGCTTGGTGGTTGGCATGTTCTCCTCTCAGCGCTGGGGCTTCCCGGTTCGAATCCCGATCTGGGGGAGTTTCCATGTTCTCCCCGTGTCTGCGTGAGTTTCCTCAGGGTTCTCCGGTTTGCTCTCACAGTCCAGAAACATGGATTCAAGGTCATTTGGATGCTCTAAATTGCCCCATATAGAGTGTGTGTGTCTGTGTATGAGTGTGTGCCTTGTCCTGGGTGTATCTGTCCAGCGCCCTGAAATGTTCTCCCCGGATGGGCATGGAGAACCAGATGAATGAATGTTGAATAAATGGCTGAACTTTACAGTGGGGGGGCGTGGCCTACTATGTGACATCACGTTTGTGATGCAGGTCATGTGGTTACTATTTATTTTTACTTTATAGAGCTCTCCTGATTCGATGGAAACCACTAGCTGGGGTTCAGTAGGTGATTCCAGACACGGCAATGGCGTTACACAACAAGTCTCTATGCTGGGACCGCTTGTTTTTCTGTAAATATGATTTTTTATATATATATATATATATATATATATATATATATATATATATATATATATATATATATATATATAATTTCGGTAAACATGATGTTAGTTGTTAACGGCTCTGTTAACGATACTCGGTCGAATGTTCCACCGCAGATCAGAGGCGCCGTGTTAAAAACCAACGTTCTGCTCCAGACATCAAACAGTGCACTCCAGGCCGTTTTAAGTCCTTTCTCTGATCACACTTTAATTCTCCATGGATTTTAATTTGCATCGTGCTCAGCAGGAAGGAGATCTTTATGTGATCATTGATTCTGGTTCTTCATTTGAAGCGTATCTGGATAACATCGGCCCCAACGCCTGTTCCACTTCTAAGGGACGGAACCAAATTATGAAACATGTTGTCGTTACCGAGTGCAGAAGGAGTACTTAATTTCTTTTTAATAAGCTCCATTACGTTTCCAAACATGGGCGGCAGAGTGGCTTAGTGATGTTGGCATGTTCTCCTCTCTGGGGTGCCGGGGATCTGGGTTCGAAACACAATCTGGGTGGAGTTTGCATGTTCTCCCCGTGTCCGTGTGGGTTTTCTCCCCTTTTCTCCCAATGTCCAAAAACATGGATTTAAGGTATACGGAATGCTCAGATTTGCCCCATATAGAGCACCCTGTCCTGGGTCTATCTGACCCACCCGTAACCCTAATAGAGGATTAAGAGGAAGATAATGAATGGATGAGGATTTCAGCTTTATCCTCTATTAGGGTCGCGGGGGGGTTCCCCATGTCCATCCAGGGGAGAACATCTCGGGTGCTGGGCAGATACACCCAGGACAGGGTGCAAATCTATCACTGGGCACACACTCACTCACACAGACACACTCTATATGGGGCAATTTGGAGAACTCAATTGACTTGATCCATGTTTTTGGACTGTGGGAGGAAACCGGAGAACCCGGAGGAAACCATGGACCGTTCCCCATGCCCATCCAGGAGAGAACGTTTCAGGCACTGGACACACACACACACACACACACCACACACAGAGAAAACACTATATGGGGCAATTTAATACATTTACCTAAAAAAAGTTTTTGGACAGTGGGAGGAAGCTTGAGAACCCGGAGGAAGCCCACACGGACACACACACACACACACACACACACACACACACACAGAGAAAACACTATATAGTGCAATTTAATACATTTACCTTAGAATTCATGTTTTTGGACTGTGGGAGGAAACTTGAGAACCCGGAGGAAGCCCACACGGACACGGGGAGAACATGCAACCTCCACCCAGATTGGGATTTGAACCGGGAATCCCCAGCGCTGAGAGGAGAACATGCCAACCACTACGTCACCGTGCCGCAACCGTGGGACATCACAACAAAACTCATGGAGACCTGGGGAGAACATGCAAAATCTCCACTCGAGAATCGAATCTGGTGTGTGTGTGTGTGTGTGTGTGTGATAGACCCAGGACAGGACACCAATCTATCACTGGGCACACACTCACCCACACAGACACACTCTACATGGGGCAATTTGGAGAACTCAATTGACTTGATCCATGTTTTTGGACAGTGGGAGGAAACCGGAGAACCCGGAGGAACCCATGGACCGTTCCCCATGCCCATCCAGGAGAGAACGTTTCAGGCACTGGACACACACACACACACACACACACAAACACACACAGAGAAAACACTATATGGGGCAATTTAATACATTTACCTAAAAAAATGTTTTTGGACAGTGGGAGGAAACTTGAGAACCCGGAGGAAGCCCACACGGACACGGGGAGAACATGCAACCTCCACCTAGATTGGGATTTGAACCGGGAATCCCCAGCGCTGAGAGGAGAACATGCCAACCACTACGTCACCGTGCTGCCACCGTGGGACATCACAACAAAACTCATGGAGACCTGGGGACCAAAATGTCCACTCGAGACTCGAATCCGGTGTGTGTGTGTGTGTGTGTGTGTGTGTGTGTGTGTGTGTGTGTGTGTGTGTGTGACGACGCAGACACACCCGACGCCATTTTCAACTTTATTTAGAATCAACATGATGGGGAAACTGGGACGAGCAGCTCGACCGCCAGCGCAGAACGTAAAAGATTAAAACTGAGTCCTGTCCCTGAAATGAAGCCTCGTCCTCGTCCTCGTCCTCGTCCTCGTCCTCATCCTCATCCCCCCCCCCCCCCCCCCCCCCCCCCCCCCCCCCCCACCCCCCCCCCCCCCCAAACCTCCCCGAAAAGAAAAGTCCGCAGCGCACAGAATAACTTACCGAAAAAAGGGTACCGACAAATAAATAGAAATAAATACACAGTTCAGGCGCCGCTCCCTCGAAATGAACGTGGACGTGAAACTCGTCTCCAGACTCCAGAATGTTATAATAAAAATCCACCATGCGATATCGAGAGAGCGAGCGAGCGAGCGAGAGAGAGAGAGACGGTATGGACGTCCCAAACCGCCGGCCTCACTTCCGTGCCACGGAAATCCCCGAGAACCAAGCGCCGGCGGGGCAGAACCACGTTAAAACGAGTGCGTGAGGGTGCGAGGACGACGGACAGAGGGGTCGGGCACCGGAGTCCGGCTGTGTGTATACATCTCCTGTCCTTCACGCCTGGTTCCACGCCTCCCTTGCTCCCGTTCTGATGCGACACCCCGCTCTCGTGGGCAGTTGGGGGCAGAAGGGGGCAACGCTCAGACACTAAGTAAACCTACCCCCACCCCCCCCCCCGGCACCGAGGTCTCCCGGAATGGCGGTCCGCCGGCTTGGCTACGCCGGCTCGCCCCTAGGAGGCGGTGGCCACCGTTGAATTTGTCCAGGATGGTGATGTTGGTTCTCTGGAAGAGCCAGCGCTGCGTTTGGGAGGCGGGGTCGCACTTGTTCATGAATATGCGCCTGTCGGGGGGGCTGCAGTCCATGCAGCCGCTGCTCACCGGGTGGAACAGAGACTTATCCTGAAATCACAAGGTGGTACCAACTATTAATTCATTAACTAATTAATTAATTCAGTCATTCATTCATTTCATTATCTTCTGCTTAATTTTCCACTGGAGTCGTGGGGAGGGGGAGGGGCCAGGACAGGGCGCCAATCCTATCGCTGGGCACACACTCACTCACTCACTCACTCACTCACTCACTATATAGGTGCAATTTACAGCATTCAATTCACCTTTAATGTTTTTGGGAGAACCCGGCAAAATCACACATGGACACGGGGAGAACATGCAAACTCCACCCAGATTGGGATTTGAACCTGGACATATATGGGGCAATTTAGAGCATTTAATTCACCTTGAATCCATGTTTTTGGGAGAACCTGGCAAAATCCCACGTGGACACGGGGAGAACATGCAAACTCCACCCAGATTGGGATTTGAACCTGGACGTATATGGGGCAATTCGGAGCATTTAATTCACCTTGAATCCATGTTTTTGGACTGTGGGGGGAAAAAAAAGAGAACCCAGAGGAAACCTGTGCAGACACAGGGGAGAACATGCAAACTCAGAGGAGAATTGACAAACCACCACACACGACACCAACCACACTATATAGGGGCAATTTTGGAGCATTCAAATCCACCTTGGAATCCATGTTTTTGGGAGAACACGGCAAAAATCACACATGGACACGGGTAGAAACATCGCAACACTCCACCCAGATTGGGATGTGAACCTGGACCTGTATATGGGGCAATTTGGAGGCATTCTAATTCACCTTGAATCCATGTTTTTTTGGACTGTGTGGGGAAACAAAAAAGAAGAACCCAGAGGGAAACGTATATGCAGACGACGGGGAGAAACATGCAAACTCAGAGGAGAACGTGACACACCACACACTATATGGGGCAATTTAGAGCATTCAATCCACCTTGAATCCATGTTTTTGGGAGAACACGGCAAAATCACACGTGGACACGGGGAGAACATGCAAACTCCACCCAGATTGGGATTTGAACCTGGACATATATGGGGCAATTTGGAGCATTTAATTCACCTTGAATCCATGTTTTTGGACTGTGGGGGAAAAAAAAAAGAAAACCCAGAGGAAACGTATGCAGACACGGGGAGAACATGCAAACTCAGAGGAGAACGTGACACACACACACTATATGGGGCAATTTAGAGCATTCAATCCACCGTGAATCCATGTTTTTGGGAGAACACGCCAAAAACCCATGTTGACACAGGAAGAACATGCAAACTCCACCCAGATTGGGATTTGAACCTGGACGTATAGGGGGCAATTTAGAGCATTTAATTCACCTTGAATCCATGTTTTTGGACTGGGGGGGGGAAAGAGAACCCAGAGGAAACCTATGCAGACACGGGGAGAACATGCAAACTCAGAGGAGAATGTGACACACACACACACACACTATATGGGGCAATTTGGAGCATTCAATCCACCTTGAATCCATGTTTTTTGGGAGAAACACAGTGCCAAAAACCCCACAGTGGCTGGGGACGAACATGCAAACTCCACCCAGATTGGGATTTGAACCTGGACATATATGGGGCAATTTAGTGCATTTAATTCACCTTGAATCCATGTTTTTGGACTGTGGGGGGAAAAAAAAGAGAACCCAGAGGAAACGTATGCAGACACGGGGAGAACATGCAAACTCCACCCAGATCGGGATTTGAACTTGAATCCCCAGCATTCAGAGGAGAATGTGACACACACACACACACACACACACACACACTATATGGGGCAATTTAGAGCATTCAATCCACCTTGAATCCATGTTTTTGGACTGTGGGCGGTAAAAAAACAGAGAACCCTGAGGAGACCTATGCAGACACAGGGAGAACATGCAAACTCCACCCAGATTTAAACTTGGACCTATATGGGGCAATTTAAAGCATTCAATTCACCTTGAATGATTGGCTGATTAGAAATTAAGTGTTAACGAGCAGTTGGACAAGTGTACCTAATAAATTGGCCGGTGAGTGTATATATATATATATATATATATATATATAGTTGGGGGAAAAAAAACAGAGAACCCTGCGGAAACCTATGCAGACACAGGGAGAACATGCAAACTCCACCCAGATTTGAACTTGGACCTATATGGGGCAATTTAGAGCATTCAATTCACCTTGAATCCATGTTTTTGGACAGTGGGGGAAAAAAAATAGAGAACCCTGAGGAAACCTATGCAGACACAGGGGGAACATGCAAACTCCGCCCAGATTTGAACTTGGACCTATATGGGGCAATTTAAAGCATTCAATTCACCTTGAATCCATGTTTTTGGACTGTGGGGGGAAAAACAGAGAACCCTGAGGAAACCTATGCAGACACGGGGAGAACATGCAAACTCCACCCAGATTGGGATTTGAACTTGGATCTATATGGGGCAATTTAAAGCATTCAATTCACCTTGAATCCATGTTTTTGTACTGTGGGGGGAAAAAAAACCTTCAATTCACCTTCAATTCACCTTGAATCCATGTTTTTGGACTGTGGGGGGAAAAAACAGACAACCCTGAGGAAACCTATGCAGACATGGGGAGAACATGCAAATTCCAAGATAAGAATTTGCTTGCACACACACACACACACACACGCACGCACGCACACACACACTTTTTAGGACAATTTAGAGCATTCAATTCACCTTGAATCCCTGTTTTTGGACTGTGTGGGGGGAAAAACACAGTGATTGGTTGAGAAACCGAAATCCTGTTACTCAGCGATCAGGGTTCATTTTAACAAACAGATGAGATTACATGTCGGAGAACATATTAGAACGTCTTCATTAGAACATGTTAGAACGTCTGCGTTACCCGGCGGTAGCTCCAGTGCTGGTTGCCCCTCATGCCGTGGCAGTCGTAGAGCGTGACGGCGCTGCTCTGGGAGACGGCGTCCAAACACAGCTTCCTGGTGTGCAGCGGATCCCCGGGCCTGACGTCCTCCCTCCAGCCGAACGTGAAGATCTTTGGAGATAAAATTTTCGGTTACAATTTCCTGGAATGGGCGCGGCACGCTGGCTTAGTGGTTTGGCATGTTCTCCTCTCAGCGCTAGGGATTCCCGGTTCGAATCGAGTTTCCATGTCCTCCCCGTGTCCGCGTGGGTTTCCTCCGGGTTCTCCGGTTTCCTCCACAGTCCAAAAACATGAATCAAGTCAACTGAGTTCTCCAAATTGCCCCATATAGAGTGTGTTCTGTGTGAGTGAGTGTGTGTCCAGCGATAGATTGCCCCCCTGTCCTGGGTCTATCTGCCCAGCGCCCGAAACGTTCTCCCCTGGATGGGCATGGGGAACACCCCCCCCCCCCACACGACCCTAATAGAGGATAAAGCTGAAGATAATGAATGAATTAATATTTTAAATATTATTCTGGGCAGCACGGTGGCTTAGTGGTTTGGCATGTTCTCCTTTCAGCGCTAGGGATTCCCGGTTCGAATCGAGTTTCCATGTCCTCCCCGTGTCCCCGTGGGTTTCATCCGGGTTCTCCGGTTTCCTCCCACAGTCCAAAAACATGGATCAAGTCAATTGAGTTCTCCAAATTGCCCCATATAGAGTGTGTATGTGTAAGTGAGTGTGTGTCCAGCGATAGATTGCCCCCCTGTCCTGGGTGTGTCTGCCCAGCGCCCGAAACGTTCTCCCCTGGATGGGCATGGAGAACCCCCCCCACGACCCTAATAGAGGATAAAACAGAAGATGATGAATGAATGAATATTTTAAATATTATTCTGGGTGGCACGGTGGCTTAGTGCTTTGGCATGTTCTCCTTTCAGCACTAGGGATTCCCGGTTCGAATCTCCATCTGGGTGGAGTTTCCATGTCCTCCCCGTGTCCACGTGGGTTTCCTCCGGGTTCTCCGGTTTCCTTCCACAGTCCAAAAACATGGATCAAGTCAATTGAGTTCTCCAAATTGCCCCATATAGAGTGTGTCTGTGTGAGTGAGTGTGTGCCCAGTGATGGATTGGTGTCCTGTCCTGGGTGTATCTGCCCAGCGCCCGAGACGTTCTCCCCTGGATGGGCATGGGGAACCCCACCGCGACCCTAATAGAGGATAAAGTGGGAGATAATGAATGAATGAATTTCCTGGAATTGTCAACCCGCGATCATCCGGCTCTGAGTTCCCCGGGAAGCTGGGACAGGATCACTGAGCAGGCTTTCGGAGAACGCGGCGGCGGCGGCGTTCTGCAGGTTCAGGTGGTCGCAGTGGTGTCGCCTCGCCATTCTGACCGCGGCAGGGACAGGATGCGTTATATTAAAGGTAAATAAGTGAGTCGATCCGCTCGCGCCGGGTTCGCTTCGGTTGCCTGGAAACTACACCAATAAATAATAATAAAGAAAAGCAGGAGACACGACCCTGTCCTTAATTTGCGTTCGTGTTCTGCGTTCGTGTTCTGCGTTCGTGTTCTGCGTCTGAGTTTAATAAGCGCCGCAATAACCACGGAAACGTCAGGGGTTCTGTACTTTATTAGTATGAAAGAAATATATAAATATAAATATATTTTAAATATTATTCTGGGGCGACACGGTGGCTTAGTGCTTTAGCACGTTCTCCTCTCAGCGCTAAGGATTCCCAGTTTGAATCCCCATCTGGGTGGAGTTTCAACGTTCTCCCCGTGTCCGCGTGGGTTTCCACCGGGTTCTCCGGTTTCCTCCCACAGTCCAAAAACATGGATCAAGGTCAATTGAGTTCTCCAAATTGCCCCATGTAGAGTGTGTGTGTGTGAGTGAGTGTGTGTCCAGCGATAGATTGGCGCCCTGTCCTGGGTGTGTCTGCCCAGCGCCCGAAACGTTCTCCCCTGGATGGGCATGGAGAACCCAAACCCCCCGCGACCCTAATAGAGGATAAAGCGGAAGATAATGAATTAATGAATATTATTCTGGGTGGCTCGGTGGCTTACTGGTTGGCATGTTCTCCTCTCAGCACCTGGGATTCCCGGTTCGAATCCCCATCTGGGTGGAGTTTCCATGTCCTCCCCGTGTCCGCGTGGGTTTCCTCCGGGTTCTCCGGTTTCCTCCCACAGTCCAAAAAACATCGGATAAATTCGATTGAGTTCTCCCAAATTGCCCCATATAGAGAGTGTGTGTGTGTGAGATCGAGTCGTGTGGTACAGTCGTAGATTTGGCGTCACTGGACTGGGTTTCTGTATTATGCCCAGCCGCCCGAGGACGTTCTCCCCTGGATGGGCATGGTAGAAGAACTCCCCCCCCCGCGACCCTAATAGAGGATAAAGCGGGAGATAATGAATGGATGAATTAAAAATATTATTCTGAACGAAGGGCCATCGATTAACATCAGGGTTGAACATCAAAGTGAAACTTCAAAGAGGAACTTCCTCCGTTCCCTGCTCACCTCCTCATCACTGTCCGTTTACCCGTTCACCGCTCAGCCCGGTACTCCGGTCCTCACTTCTTCGTAGATTCACCCAGACCTGGCTGGAAGGGTTTCTTTTCTGCTACCCGGAAAATTAAGCTATCCCCTGAAGGCAAATGGGCGCGGTGAGCTCAGTGGTCAGAAGTGTTTGGGCTGTCTATATCTGAAGGGTTGTGGAGTTCCAAATCCACAAGGTCCACTGAATGTTACCAATGGTGGGTTTCCACTAGAGCGAAGACCCTTCAACCCCCAATCATTTGCTCCAGGGTGGCGCGGTGATGAAACCCTGTGCTCACCGTGGTGAGTCTGCTTCGGAATAAAATAGCGTCGGCTTAATGAGACATGCCTCCATCTACCTTCGAATGTAAATGTAACATCGTAAAACTTAGCGGCGCCCCCCAGTGGTTCGTTCTGTCGTTTCATCACGACTTCTTTAAATTGGTTTATTAGAAAATTTCCCGTCTGGTTCGGTGGAGGTTGTCTGCGGAACGCGATCTAACGGGGACTGGTCGGAACGTTTGTGCCGTTGTTTAACGAGGTTCTCGAGTGCGGGGGGGAGGGGGGGGGGGGGACGGCGGGTCGGTGTCACCTGTTCGTGAGCCCAGGTTCGCTCGGCTCCCTCTTTGAGGCAGGCGTCCAATCGCAGCTCCGCTCCACTCGAACCGTGCTTAGAGTCGATGCACAACCCTGACGCAGCACTGCGAATCTGTGTACACACACACACACACACACACACACAGATACACACACACACACAGACACACACACACACAGACACACACACAGAGATACACATACACACACACACACATACAGACAGAGACACACAGCAGACACACACACACAACACAACCACACACACACACACACAACACACAGACACAGGACACACACACACACACACACACAGACAGAGAACACACAAACACAACACTACACCACAAGACACACACACACACACACACACACAACACAGAACAGACAGAGACACCACACACACACACACACACACACACACACACCAAAGGACACACACACACAACACTAGAACAGAAGACACAAGAGACACACACACACAACACAAGACACACACACAAAACACAGGGACACACCAACACACAGATACCCACACACACATACCAGACAGAGGACAACGACAGAGACACACACACACACACACACACACAGACAGAGACCACACAAACACATCACACACACAACACAAAACACACACCACAACCACACACACACACACACACACACACACATATAAGACAGAGACACACAGAGACACACACACCACAAACACAAAGGACACACACACACACACACACACACCCCACACACACACACACACAAAGACGCACGACACACCCACACAGACACCACGCAACACAACACACACACATACAGACAGAAGAGACACACAGAGACACACACACACAAAAACACACACACACAGACACACACACACACCGTACACACACAGACACAACACACAGCAACACGAGCACCAACACAGACACCACACACACACATGTAGATACTACACACACACACGGACACACGACCACAGACAGAACACACACACACACCCACAGACCAAACACACAACACACAGACAACAACAGACAGCGACACACAGAGATACACACACACACACAGACACACAGAGACATCCATTAACCCCTGCATCCATCCATCTACCCCTCCATCAATCCATCCATCCATTCACCCCTCCATCCATCCACCCCAGAAACCAGAGAAACACAGAGGAATAACCCACCACAGGGACGCGGGTGAACCTCGAGGCAGTTAGCGGGAAACCCTGGGATCGTTTGTTGAGCGAGGGCTGTTGGTGCGGTTCCATTGTCGTTCCGCCGTTGCTGTTTCATTACAGTTCAGATTGCTTCTGAATTACAACCCCCCCCCACAGAACCCCAAAAAGCGAACATTAGCGCCTGCGCAGACGCCGGCCCACTGGCCTCCGGCACCACTGGACCCGCCGGCCCCCACAGGCGGCATGACACGGGATCCCATTCCCTCACCGCCATTAAACACCACATTAGATTCGTTTAGCCCGGCCCTCACGCCCTTCCGTTGGGGGGGGGGGGGACCCCCGCGGTCTCCGTTAGGACGAGTTCGTTTAGCGACGGGGCCCGGTTCTAAAGGTCATTCAGAGAACATGTTCCTTTAAGCTTTTTTAAAGCTCTCGTCCCCGTTTCCCACGTAAACGCCGGGATCTTAAGGCGGCGCGGCGGGGCGCGAGGAGGGGGGGGGGGGGGGGGGGGGGTGTTTGAATGGGCATCAGCAGGTGGCGCCGCGCAGATCTGAGAGTTTTTTTCTTTGATTCTCTTTGAAAGGGTTTTTTTTTTTTATTGCGCCGTTTGAAAGAACGTTCTGTTTAATGGTTCCGTTAACAGCCGGGAACTCACGGGACCACCTTAAAAAAAAAACACTCCTCTCAACAGGCACGGCATGCTGGGAAACGTAGGCGTGCGGGAAACCACTGGCCATGGCGGAGGGTTTGGCATGTTCTCTTCCCAGCGCTAGGGATCCCAGTTTGAATCCCAATCTGGGTGAAGTTTGCATGTTCTCCCCATGTCTGGGTGGGTTTTCTCCGGGTTCTCCCAAAAACACGGATTTAAGGTGAATTGGACGCTGTAAATTTCCCCATATCGTGCATGTGTTTCCAGCGCTAGGGAATCAAACTTGCAAAAAAAACACACACACAAACTATATTCACCTTAAATCCACGTGAGAACCCAGAGAAAACATGGATTTAAGGTGAATCGGATGCTCTAAATTGCCCCACATAGTGTGTATGTGTGTTTTTTGCGTGTTCTCTTCCCAGCGCTTCCCTGTAGAGTTCCGGCGGAACCCTGACTTTCTTTTTGTTTTCATCTTCATCGGAGAATGTTTACCAGGCCGCGGAACCACCTCTTGGCAACTGGGCCTCGCGGACTGTGACCTCCACTCTACCCCTTACGCGTCGAGGCAGAGGGCGTTCGACCAGGGGGGTAGTACTTGGGCAGGTCCCATGCCACCGTGCTCATGTACCATTTGAAGTCTTTACACTTGAGCTGCTTGCGGAGCTCCTTCTGAGCCGTCAGGTCCCCGGTGGACAGGTGCCGGTACTCCGGCCGGCGCTGGTAGATGTACTCAGTGTACTCATCCATCCATTGGTTCTCAGCCAGCTCGCTTCAGCAGATGCTGAGCGTAGCGAGAGAGGTGAGAGAGAGGAGATGAGAGGAAGAGGGAGCCGTCTGAGCAAGTGAGAGAGAGAGAGAAAGAGGGGAGCTGTGAGAGATGAGAGAGAGAGAGAGATGAGAGGGAGAGAGGGACGAGAGAGAGAGGAGAGAGATCTGAGAGAGAGAGATGAGGTCCGACGAATAGAGGAGAGAGAGAGAGAGAAGAGAAAGGGAAGAGAGAGAGAGAGAGAGACGTGAGAATTGTGTTAGAGAAGATGAGAGAGAGTGGTGTTAGAGACGAGAGAGAGAGAGGATGAGGTATGAGAGAGAGACGAGAGAGAGAGAGGGAGTGGAGAGAGAGAGGAGAAGAAGAAGGCAGAGAGAGCGATGATGGTGAGAGAGAGAGAGAGAGAGGGTGAGGAGAGAGGGGCAATTGAGAGAGAGAGAGAGGAGGAGAGAGAGGGGAAGTGACGAATAGAGGGTTGAGAGAGAGGGGGAGAGAGCCAGATAGAGAGAGAGAGGGAGTGAGAGAGGAGAGTGTGTGTTAGAGAGGAGAGAGAGGAGAAGAGGTGAGGAGTCGGAGAGAGAGGAGAGATGAAAGAGAGATGAGAGAGGAGGGGAGTGACGAGAGGGGTGAGCAGAGAGGAGAAGAGATTGATGTAGAGCGGATGTGATGAGAGGGAGAAGTAGAGAGAGAGAGAGAGAGAGAGAGAGGGAGAAGTGTGTTAGAGAGAGGATGAGAGACGGAGAGGAGAGAGAGAGAGAGAGATGCTTTACATTGCTCTATCAATACAAACCTGCCGTGTCCGATCAAGCACACGGAACTGAATCAGAACCGATAAATCCAGAACCGGACGGGACGGGACGGGATCATTAATACGGCTTTAAAGTCCACGGAACGTTCCACACTAATGGGACGTGTGGCGTGCGGTTCGATAACGAATTAAAATGATGAAGTGGAATAAAGACGATTACTAACACACCGGCCACTTTATTAGACACGCTGCCTTATCAGTCCTGCGCTGTGGATTACATTTGCATATCTCTATAACTTTGATCCAGAACCCTCGTAGAACCTTCACCGACCTCTAGGGGGGTGTGGACGATTCTCAGTACTGCAGCGTGTTGTGCTGCTACCAGTGGATCGGACACGGCAGTGCTGCTGGAGTTTAATAGCTGTATCTAACTAACTGCTCCACCTAGTGGATGTAAGAGGAGGTGGCGTTTGGAACAAGGACACACACACACACACACACTATATATAGAGGGTAATTAATTCATTCATTCATTATCTCCCACTTTATCCTCTATTAGGGTCACGGTGGGGGGGGGTTCCCCATGCCCATCCAGGGGAGAACGTCTCGGGCGCTGGGCAGATAGACCCAGGACAGGGCGCCAATCCATCGCTGGACACACACTCACTCCACAAACCACACTCGATATTGGGGCAATTTGGAGAATTTCAATTGGACCCCTTGATCCATGTTTTTTGGACTGTGGGGGAGGAAAACTGGAAACTGGAGAACCGGAGGAAACCCACTGCGGACACGGCGGTGCGAGCGAACAGAGACATGGAAACTAACCCACCCCAGATGGGGATTCGAACCGGGAAACCCTAGCGCTGAGAGGAGAACGTGCCAACCACTAAGCCACCGTGCCGCCCTAGAGGGTAATTAATTAATTAATTAATTAATTAATTAATTATCTTCCATTTAATCCTCTACTAGAGTTGCCGGGATGGGGGGATGGGGGGGGGGACATTTCGGGCGTTGGACATATACACCCAGGACAGGCCGCCAATCCATTGTTGGGCACACTCACGCACACAGACACACATTCACGATATGGGGCAATTTTGAGCAGGCAATTCTCTAATTGCTCTAAATTGCCCCATATAGGGTGAGTGTGTCTATGTGCCCAATAGGTGGATTGGCGTCCATTTGCATCTGTGGGATACGCCAACACGCTTCCGTTTACTCGGTTCAGTTTGTTGGAACGTAGAGTCGTCTATGTTGCGGTTCTCACGGGGAACGCCGTTGTGGTTAAATTGCCCCACCCACGACTCAAACAGCAGGACTGGGATTTGTACTTTTCAGGGTGGTTGCCCTCTACAGGTTTTAATGTGCAGGTGCCCCAGGACTTTCGCCCCTATAGCGTATTCAATAAAAATTAAAACACACGGCGTTAGTTTACTCACTCTGGCCAGGCTGGTTCCCGAGGGCACTTTGTAGGGCACGTACTTCCTGTAGATGTGGCCCACCCTGGAGCAGGGTACGTCATACATACTGCCCTCCGCACATCCACACCTGGAACAGACGCCAAAACGTACAGAGAACATTTCAGAACCCGCAAACTTTACCTTATTTTGTGGCGCGACTTCCCGTTTCCGAACCTGAAACAGAGTCAACCAGGAGACAACGGCCCTGGAGCGACGACGGAACGAAGGGGCCCGGCTCAGAGGGCCCACATCGGGAACGTCAGGGTTAGAGGACCGACCCACTTTTACAGCGAAACCTCACGTCCATCGTATGTCCGATGTTTTAAACGTTGTCTTTTGTAAGCTTGGCTTCGTATATCTTTCTCGTCACACAGCGGGACACGGTAAGGACCGGAGACAGGATTTCTCAGACAGGAATGGGATTCATTAGCACGTTCCAATTCCGGGTTCCACTGCGGACTCTCTCCACGATCTGCGTTACTACTGTCCTCAGATACCTGCACTCAGAACATCAGCGGAACCTCCGGCAGGTGGTCGACTACCTTCCCAACACCCTTTGGTTCAGTCGGCCCTACCAAGCGGCGTCCGTTCGCCGAGGTAAGAGCCAAGGAGCTTGGGCGGTGGACCGATGACTGCCAGGTGGAACGGGGAAAGGGGGTGGGGTCCAAGGGTTGGTGTTTTGGGGGCAGCGTTGCCATGTGACTTTTGGTCCTTATAAGTGGCCGGGACAGTTGACTTCTGAGGTAAAGTGGGGCTGTGTTGCGACCAGGTGGTGTCCACCATTTTAAGGGGACGTGGCAGCCGCATGTGTCCACCACTTTGGGGGTAAAAGTGGGCGGAGTTGGGCTGGTTTTCCACCAACATTGCGGCTGCAGGATGTTTTCATCGACACTGAGCATGGGTAAAAAAATTTTGCTGGACAAGAACCCAAGGAGTGGGTGCGGTTTTGCCTTCGGGTAAAAGGTGGTGGAGTGTGGGCCTTGGGTGCACCATGAAAAAGCCAAGGAGCTTGTGCGGTAAAGCCAACTGCAGCCTGGCAGCCGGGCGGGACCGGGACGAAAGTATATGTGGGCTGGCCTTTAAAGGGGGCGGGCCAAGGACCGTGTCGAGGCCGAGTGCAGTGTCATGGTTTGGGGGAACGGCGTTGCCACAGGACTTTTGGTCTGTGTAAGTCTGCGGGACAGTTGACTTCTGAGGGACAGTCGGTGTCCGCCATTTTAACGGGACATGGCTTCATCATACGGCCACCATTTTGGGTGCAAAAGTGGGCGGAGTTGGGCTGGTTTTCCACCAACATTGCGGCTGCAGGATGTTTTCATCGACACTGAGCATGGGTAAAAAATTTTTGCTGGACAAGAACCCAAGGAGTGGGTGCGGTTTTGCCTTCGGGTAAAAGGTGGTGGAGTGTGGGCCTTGGGTGCACCATGAAAAAGCCAAGGAGCTTGTGCGGTAAGCCAATGGCAGCCGGGCGGGACGAAAGTATATGTGGGCTGGCCTTTAAAGGGGGCGGGCCAAGGACCGTGTCGAGGCTGAGCGCAGGGTCATGGTTTGGGGGAACGGCGTTGCCACAGGACTTTTGGTCTGTGTAAGTCGGCGGGACAGTTGACTTCTGGGGGGGAAGAATGGGGCTGTGTGGTGACCAGTTGGTGTCCGCCATTTTAACGGGACACGGCTTCATCATACGGCCACCATTTTGGGTGCAAAAGTGGGCGGAGTTGGGTTGGTTTTCCGCCAGTCCTAAGATTCTATCTGCCCAGCGCCCAAAACACAAGCTCCATATAGGCCCCGCCCTCCCCCGACATTAAAGGACATGGGGGGGTGCGACGTGAAGTATCTGACAGACGAGTCTGAAGGTTCCACGTTTTCTCATTTCACCCGCCGCGTGCTGATACCGCCCCGTCCCGCGGGGGCCCTCGCTCCGTCCCGCCGGGGCCTGCCGCTCGAGCGCACTTCGCCGATGCCATTAAATAACGTAACTGAGTAAATGAGAGAGAGACACAATGCAAATGCTATTGTGTCCACCCCCCCCCCCCCCCCCTCCTTTTCTCACGATGCATTGTTGCCAGGAAATGCTGGAGCGAAGTCAGACGGTTCTATTGGACGGAACGTTGCAGCATGTTGAAACACACCCACGTCTGACAGAAGGCATGATAAACGACCGATGCACCGGCCGACGCCAGGCGTGTGGTCGCGCCAGATCACCAGACTGTCCTCGCTATTTACACCATAATTATATCCGCCGTGTGAACGCCGTTTCTAAAAAAGACTTTATATATATCCATCCATTATCTTCCGCTTTATCCTCTATTAGGGTCGTGGGGGGGGGGGGGTTCCCCATGCCCATCCAGGGGAGAACGTTTCGGGCGCTGGGCAGATAGACCCAGGACAGGACACCAATCTATCACTGGGCACACACTCAAACCAGATCGGGATCCGAACCTGGATCCCCGGCACTGAGAGGTGAACGGGCTACCCATTAAGACGCCATGCCGCCCTTCGTTATTGTATTACTGTTTATCACGATATAATCACTTTTTTTTTTTTTTTTTTTTTTTTACGTATAAATGACGTTATAAATAGAAATGGAAGCACACCGGAAGGTTTCATCCGTTTTTCTTAAACAAGGCCTCGACTTTTCCGACCCGGAGCTAATCGGGACGTCAGTTTATTGATTAAATGGTTTGGATTCGCGGGTTCATTGCTATTTAATTCGCCCTAATTATTGTAGTTTTACGGGGAGGATAAACACACACACACACACACACACACACACACATTAATACACACACACACAGCAATCTGACAGGTATTTCTTCCTGCTTTTAATTTGGTTGCGGCACTATTTTTTGCTGTTGCTATGGTTTCCACAGGAGAAATAAAAGCCTGTGTTCCAATAACAAAGTTCAAGCGAGGGTGCAAAGGAGCGGCGCTTAATGAAAAAGCAAAAGGTTCGAGCGCATTTTATCTCCGATAAAAGTAAAAAAAAAAAAAAAAAAAAAAAAAAAAAAAAACTCCCTCAGATTCGGCGTCTCAGGTTTCGGCCTCGCTAATCAAAACAGAATCACCTCAAAGGGGCAGACCATCACAGGTTCACGCCGACCAATTACTTTCAGCCGGGCCCGGCAGCACACCTGTGATTTTTTTTTGCCCTATCTCTTCGCGTCAGACCCGTTCCGTCCCCTCGGCCAAAAAAAAAAAAAAAAAAAAAAAAAAAAAAGGCAGCGAGGAAAAGCGACAGACTCCGCTCGGCGAGCTCGGTGCGTTTTCATAGAGCTGTCAGAAATGAAAAATGCTTACGGGTCAGAAACAGATGCTCCCCGCCACACAGAGACGCAACTGCTGGGTTCTCCGGAGGCGTGCAACGGGCCAAACTGCTTGACACAGAGTTTTCTGGCTTGCGTGGCATCACGGGGACCTGGTATTATTAACGCGGGGTGTATTTACTCGTTACAATACGGAGCCTTTGCGAAGAATTCGAATATTCGAAAAGTTGCTTCATTTCTTTTTATTTCCGTTGCTGTACTTGGCTGTCCTACATTGTTGTTGCTGCCTGGCCGCTCAAGGAGGACGAGTCCCCCACCGAGTCTTGGTCCTCCCAAGGATTCTTCCTTAAATAACATCATAAAAGGGAGTTTTTTCTTGCCGCTGTCGCTTCGGCTTGCTCTTTGGGGGTTTAAAGGCTTTTCATTCTGTAAAGCTGCTTTGTGACGATGTACTGTTAGTACATAAAAAGCGCGACATAAATAAATAACTTGAACTTGAACTTATTTCCATAATTCCATTCGAAACGTTATCTGCACAGCGCCCGAGGACTTTCTCTCAACACCCTGAAACTTTCATAGATCACAGATTCAATGGTTCCCACAATTTAAACGATTTCCTCGATCAAGTTTTCCCAACAAATCACGGATTTGTCGATTTCGACGTCATTTGGGCCTCCAGCTCAAATGATTCCCCAAAACTGGAATTCCACAAATGAGAACGCTGTGGAGAAATCAGCCAGAATTTTGCAGAACACGAATGTTTTAAACCGTCGAGGTGAGGAACCGAATCCCAAACTGCTCCCGCTTTATCCTCTACTAAGGCCGTGGGGGCGGGGGGGGGTTCCCCATGCCCATCCAGGGGAGAACGTTTCGGGCGCTGGGCAGATACACCCAGGACAGGACGCCGATCTATCGCTGGACACACACTCACTCACACAGACACGCACGCATACACACTCTATATGGGGCAATTTGGAGAATTCAATTCATCCATGTTTTTGGGCTGTGGGAGGAAACCGGAGAACCCGGGGGAAACCCATGCGGACACGGGGAGAACATGGAAACTCCACCCAGATTGGGAAACCCTGCTTTCTTAAATCCAAGGTCAGCGCTTCAGACTTCATGCCTCTCCTTCTGCTGAGGATCTGTATGGAGATTCAGCCTGACCCCGCCCATGCAACCAGAAGAACCAAAACCTGGTTTGATGTCCATGCCATCACAGTGATGGACTGACCCGCCAACTTGCCAAAACCTCAACCCCATTGAGGATCTATGAGGTGTTCTCATGAGGAAAATGAGGGGAACCAGACCCAACAACAAAGGAAGAGCTGACAGCAAGCACTCCAGAATTCCCAGGAAATGCCACTGGTCATTTAGAAATACAAAGCCTTTCCAAAAAATTGGAATATCATCGGAAGGTTGGTTTATTTCCATAATTCTATTAAAAATTTTTTACTTTCATAGATTACATGTTCAGGGCCCACAATTTAAACAATTTCATTGGGTATTCTTTGTCGTTGGGTCTGGTGCCCCTCAGATTTCCTCTTGAGAACACCTCACAGATCCTCAATGGTTGGCCGGTCAGTCCATCACTGTGAGGTCATGGACATCAAACCAGGTTTTGGTTCTTCGGGCGGCATGGGCGTGAAGGTGAAATCTGCATCTACATCCAGATCCTCTTGAGTCTATGGCCTCGAGTCCATGTTTTGCACCGGCTGCCTCTCTGGCACCTTGTGGGGGTGTAGAGTTGCCACTTGGCTACGAGTCGCCAAGAGTCAAGACAATTCCCAATGAAAGAAAAACCGGGCAGCGTGCAGTAAGACGCAAACCCCCCCAACTCGCTCTGGGTGGACGGCAAGGGCCACTTAAAAGTGCAGCTCTCGCATCTCAGGTGGCACTCGTATCCAGGACTCAGGATCAGTAGATGTCCACTTTCAGGCCTTGGGCAGCCGAACTCGCGAAGGTTTTTTTATTTAAGATCGGCGTACGCGGTGTCGGCGTCTTACCTTGAACGATATCTCGTACTGCTCTCCTCCCCAGATCTCCAGTCCAGTATCGTAGCCTCCCAGCTCCCAGAACCATCGGCGGTTCAAAGCAAACAGACCCCCAGCCATCACGGGGGACCTACGGCCAGAGGAGGACTGCTCAATACAGTGTCTTTTCGTGAGCTAGCCACCTCATCATACATTTATAAATATAGATTTTTCTACAGTCCAAGAATCGCACACTGGGAGGCAAAGTGAGAGCGAGCGAGAGCGAACGAGAGAGAGAGAGAGAGAGATGGAAAATAAAGAGAAAGCATCTCTCAGAGTGATTGGTTCTGTAAAGGTTATCCAGATAACTCTGAAGTCAGGATCTCGGACCTGATGAGAAGAAAGTATTAATTAGCGTTCAGACCTCACGTCCTAATGGCACCACTAATCTTTCTAATCCCACCGTTCCCGATAGCTCCGGATTAAAGGTTTTAATTTCGTGTGTAATTAATAACGCAGTTATTGTTCTGACCTTTCACAACAACATGGACCACATGAGAACGTCGCTAGTCTTTGAGCCACCACTAGGCGGCATGGCGGTGCATGCAGCCTATGGACGTCAGCATCATCCCCAGGCTTTCAGTCAGATTCCCGGCTCTGTGGTTTGGTATGTTCTCCAACCAGACCAGCTTTGGTAAAGGAGCTTTGGTTTCTTACCCTGGTTCATAAGCACGTGAATAAATATCATACAAACTGTTCCTCGGGTTCGAGAACGATTGGGTCACGCTTTTGAGCGCTTCGTCGTCTTTTCGCCCGGCGACGGTGGAGACGTTATGGACACGCTGCACCCCAGATTGCCCAAAGGACTCCTGATTCGTGAGTGGAGTCTGCATATTCTCGCCGGGACGGTGTGGGTTCTCATACCGGGTCTCAGCTGGAGGTTCTCTTTTTTTCAAACCTAGACTTTGGGGGTCGTATGCATGGGTGCAGATTCAAAAAGGGTTTCAAATAAACATGCAGGGGGGGGGGGGCGTTTCGGGCGCTGGGCAGATAGACCCAGGACAGGACGCCAATGTATCGCTGGGCACACACTCACTCACACAGACACACTCTATATGGGGCAATTTGGAGAACTCAATTGAACTTGATCCATGTTTTTGGACTGTGGGAGGGAACCGGAGAACCTGGAGGAAACCCACGCGGACACGGGGAGGACATGGAAACTCCACCCAGATGGGGATTCGAACTGGGAATCCGTAATGCTAAGAGGAGAACATGCTAATATATATAATATATACGTATATATATATATATATATATATATATATATATATATATATACACAAGTGTGTGTGTGTGTGTGTGTGTGTGTGTGTGTGTGGTTATTAGGTTGTGGACTCACTGTCCCGGTGTGTGTGACACTCCTGTACATATCCGGCTGCAGTGGGGGGGGGGGGGGGGGGGGGGGGGGGTGATGGACCCTCTCCTAATAAGACAGCCAGTTTCTGGTTCTCTGTGAGGGTTCTAAAGCTGCTCATCTTTCTCTCTCTCTAATTGGTTGAAGTATTTGTCTCTGAGGGTGGTGTATGTGGGGCAGTTCAGGAGGAAGTGCCCCTCTGTCTCCACCCATGACCCCCCCCCCCCCCCCCCCCCCCCCCCCCCCCCCCCCCCTCACCCCCCCCCCCCCCCCCACCCCCCCCCCCCCCCCCCCCCCCCACTGTCCTGCAGCGAGCACACGGTCGCTCCTCTCTGGAGGTCCAGGACTTTTATAAACCTGGCCCTCTCTCTCTCTCTCTCTCTCTCTCACTTTTAATTTCAGCTCATCCAAAAGCAGCAGTCTTAGAAAGTGAGACTCCGAAAAACAATAATCTTGGAAATGGGACGTGGGCACGGCGAGCCAAACCGGATAAACAGATTGGCACCAAAATCAATTTGCTCTGATGTAACCCGGCGCGCCGCTTCCCGTCCATTTAATAAGGCGCTGAAATATAGCAGTCGACTCAATTAAGTCGGCTAATGAAGGCGCAGACGCTCCACCGGCAAAATGACTCGAGCCTCTCCACTCCCAACACTCAGGGCAACGAGGTCAGAGGAGGATGAGGACGATCAGGAGACATCTCGCTCTGTAACTGAGGGGATTTAAATAATAAAGCAATACGGGGAACGAGAGGGCGTGGCGTTATTCTGAACAAACCCCATAAAGAGGTGTTATTAGACCCGACGTGGGCGTAGCGGAGTACAGTTCCACCTCGTTACGTGATATTTTTCACAATAATACACGACCTCGAGTGTCGTATTGCTTTAATAAAACACTTACAAGCACAATATAATAAAAAAAATACAAGGTTTCATTCAGAAACGCGTTTATTAAAAGCAAAATCGTTAATTATCTGCTGTTCCGCAACGTAATCTAGTCCGGTTTTTAAAGTGAACCCTTATCGCTGAGTAACAGGGTTCCTGTTTCTTTAACATTCACACAATACATGTTGTATTTCACGCACTGATACGAATGTGAAGCGCTCAGGGGTGTGTGTTATTGTTAATGATGTCACGGCTGGAGAAACGGCTCAGCCAATCAGATTTCAGGAGTGGAGTGACCCGTTTTATAACGGACAAAGGTAAAATAATGCTTAACCTCGTTTTTTTTAAGAAGCATTTTTCAGAAAGCCGTCACCCATGCTGCTTGATTTTTGACAGCTATCGTAACTACGGAAAAAAGTACGAGAACTAATCGTCTTGATGATTCCATCTAGTGGCCGAATTACAGAACGCAGTTTATAAAAATAAAAAAAAAAAACATTGGGAAAATAATGTATTGTATATGACGCATTGATACGAATGTGAAATGTGTGTTGTTGTCAACGATGTCACGGCTGGACAAACGGCTCAGCCAATCAGATTTAAGGACCGGAACTAGCTGCTTTATATAATGCTCGTATTTAACATCTCATCTAAAGCGTCGACAGAAAATAAAAGTTGGACTGAGACGATGTTCATGAAAAGGAAACCTGCCAAAGAAGGCAGCCCTCCCTCTATCGGTCGCTGATGGTACTGCCGGCTCTTCGGGACGGTTCATCAGCGCCCCCTATTGGACCCTGTTTGCCGTTAGTGTTGACCTGTTGCAGCTGTGTGTGTTCTTTGTGTAATTAGTTCTGGCAAATCTGTTAAATCCTTACCTATATGTTGAAATACCCAGCCTTTCCCATTGGTCCCTGTTGGGACATTGTTTCGAGTTATGCTGCCCGACTTTAACCAGCCCAAGCGAACACATGTCCCTCCATTGGCTCCCTGTAGCTGCTGCATTCAGTACAATTCACTGACTCTGGCCTACAGAACCATTTCTGGATCTTCCCCCTCCTTCCTTCACTCTATCTTTTCAAAATACACTCCGACTCGTTCACTTCGCTCCAGTGATGATCGCCCCCTGGTGGTTCCACCTCCACGAGGAGCTCATTCCCACTCCGTGGCGTTCACCACTGCAACATGGTAGTACGATCTTCCCAACTCTGTCCGTAAGGCAGAATCACTGAGCAGCTTTAAGAAACTACTGAAGACGCATCTCTTTAACAAATAATAGTTGTAGGAAAAAAAAAAAGGGGGGGGGGGGCGCAGCATCAAATAACAATCAGGTTTGATGAATTTACAGTGTGGTTGGTTTTCTCCATGGCTTCTGACTTGTGGTGTTCTCATTTGTAAGTCGCTTTGGATAAAAGCGTCTGCTAAACGACTAAATGTAAATGTAAATGTAATTTCTGTGCTTCTCCCGGTGTCTTCTGCATTAAAAAACTACTCTCAAAAGCCTCAACAGTTGGGATTCTGTCCTGTCTGGCCGTGGCATCGTCTGACCGTGACACTTTGATTCTCCGCTGTGATGTCATCAAAGAATCACAGCCTTCTTTTATTAGCAGCATGATTCTTCAAACGTGTGGACCCTTTCCAAAGCTCGAAGCTCTTTGAGAAACGAGGAGGCTCTCGCGATTCCCACGCCGTCTCTTTGCTTTAATCCTGCGAGTTTCCACGAATCTCAGCCCACTGTTTACTCCGGTCACAGCCGGAATCCAGCCGGGGCCGTATGAAAGACTTCCATTTGGCAAAGTCCAATCTGTGGAGGAGGAGGCGAGGGACGGGGGGAACGGGGGGGGGGACGCGGGATAATCGATGGCTCCTCCGTCGCTCGGCGGCACGGCGTGTTAAATGGGTAGAGTCACGGGCAGATGGGGGATTAGGGGCAGATTTGCAGAGGGGAATCATTTGCATCGCACATCTATTCTGCCAAGGTCAGCACATACCAATGAAGGACGGGGGGGACATGTGACACACACACACACACACACACACACACACACACACACACACAGTACTGTGTTAATGAGTCGGCCACCTTTCCGTCGTCATTTCTCATCTTTTTCGTTAATCCCTCCCCGTGCGGCGAAGGAACCGAACGCCGAAATAAAAAGGTTGCAACTTAGAGCTTATAAATCAGCACTAAATCACACACACACACACACACACACACACACATCCATTATTCAGCTGCCTCACGGGCGCGGAGTCCCTGTTCTAGCGACCGTACTAATCACCGACCGGCAATAAAGTCGGCGGCGAGTGGAAATTGGAAATGGGAAACGGGGCTGAGCGCTCATCTCCGTCTTCATTACGCCGGTCGGCCGGCACGCCGAGGGCAGATGGCGCTCTCTGTCTCTCACCGCCGGAGAACCGCAGACTGAGAATGCCTCCGCTCTGATGCATGCGGCGGTGATGCTTACGTGTTAATTAACCTGCAGAATGCCCCCCCCCTCCATACACTGCCCCATTTCTGCGACTACAGATCATTCGGACTTTTTTCGGGCAGAACTTTGATATTATAACTTCGAATCCCAATCTGGGTGGAGTTTCCATGTCCTCCCCGTGTCCACGTGGGTTTCCTCCGGGTTCTCCGGTTTCCTCCCACAGTCCAAAAAACATAGATCAAGCTGAATTGAATTCTCCAAATTGCCCCATATAGTGTGAGTGTGTGTGAGTGAGTGAGTGTGTGCCCGCCCAGTGATAAATTACCTAAACCACCTTAACCTCCTACTAACTATCTGAACAACCTTAACTACATAAATGGCCTAAACAACCTAAACTACCGTAACTGCTTAAACCTCCTAAACTAACTAAACAACCATAACAACCTAAACTATCTAAATGACCTAAACTCCTTAAACTTCCTAAATTAACTAAACTACCTAAATGACCAGAACTACCTTTACTCCTTAAACCTCCTTAACTAACTAAACTACCAAAACAACCTAAACTACCTATATGGCCTAAAACAACCTAAACTACCTTAACTCCTTAAACCTCCTAAACTAACTAAACTACCTAAGCACCCATAACAACCTAAACTACCTATATGGCCTAAAACAACCTAAACTACCTTAACTCCTTAAACCTCCTAAACTAACTAAACTACCTAAGCAACCATAACAACCTAAACTACATATACGGCCCAAAACAACCTAAACTACCTTAACTCCTTAAACCTCCTAAACTAACTAAACTACCTAAACGGCCAAAACAACCTATACTACCGTAACCCCTTAAACCTCCTTAACTATCTAAACTAACCAAAACAACCATAACAACCTAAACTACCTATATGGCCTAAAACAATCTAAACTACCTTAACTCCTTAAACCTCCTAAACTAACTAAACTACCTAAGCAACCATAACAACCTAAACTACCTATATGGCCTAAAACAACCTAAACTACCTTAAGTCCTTAAACCTCCTTAACTATCTAAACGAACCAAAACAACCATAACAACCTTAACTACCTATACGGCCTAAAACAACCTAAACTACCTTAACTCCTTAAACCTGCTAAACTAACTAAACTACCTGAACAACCATAACAACCTAAACTCATAGCTCCTAAACTAACTAAACAACCATAACAAACTAAACTACCTAAACTACCTCTCTCACAGACAGTCTTTTTAATTGCTGTTGAATGAGATTCACTGATTGGTTAAAAGAGGAACGTTATGAATATGAATGAGTGCATCACATGGTTCTCTGTCTGCTGTAACGAGTTCCCATCAGAAAATGGCAGAACCTTTACACCCCGAGGTTTCGGAACCCGCCGTGTCAGTCTTTAAAAGTCAGGTCTGTCTCTCTTCCCACGTTCCTCCGGCTGAACGCGGAACTCGGAGCGGTCAGGTTATAAGGTTCTTAACTGATGCCTTTCAAAGGGATCATGCTGATCTTGAAAGTGGAACGTGGTTCTGTCGCCTCACGCGTCGACGTTCTGCGATTCAATCTGCGATTCAATGGAACTCTTTTTATTCGTCTCTGCAGCGAGAGGTTCCGCCTGGAACGCGTCCCAACGTACGAATTAAAAATGTTCTCAGATATCGTTTCATTGTGTCCCCCTAATCTAACCGTTCACGTTATTAAAGATCGTCACTTGGCGACATAGACACTCAGGGGCCTCGTAGGTACCCCCCCCCCCCCCACCACACCCCACCCGAAGGTGTCTACGTTAAGAAAGAACGAAAAGTCATACACAACGTTATCAACGTCCTGACAGAGCACAGTGCAGAGGCACACAGCCATGGCTCATAGGGAAGAACAACAGGGGGCCCAGCACACAGCCCTGTGGCACTCACAGTGTAGGTACCCCCCCCCCACCACACCCCACCCAAAGGTGTCTACGTTAAGAAAGAACGAAAAGTCATACACAACGTTATCAACGTCCTGACAGAGCGCAGTGCAGAGGCGCACAGCCATGGCTCATAGGGAAGAACAACAGGGGGCCCAGCACACAGCCCTGTGGCACTCACAGTGTTAAGAATCAGATCAGGTTTAACAGCACAGCTTCGCAGATCAAGATCATCGGTTAGGACATCCACACTTACTCAAGTCATCGAGTCCGGATGTCATCTAGTTACCCAGAGTCAGAGTGCCCCCTGGCTTTTAAAGGGAACTTTTAGCATGACATGCGGACTGTAAAACGCGTCAAACGCAACCCTGAATAAATTAAATAGACTTTTACCCCGTCGTCATGATTGCAGAGACGATTCCTAAATTAAGTTGACGACGCACTAAAGACCGCTAAAATGGGGCGCTAAGCTTAGGTTAATTTAGTTTATTAAATTAGTTTATTGTTTATTAGTCCTTTTAACACTGTATCCGTTTTAAAGCGCGATGCTGTTTTCCAAACTTGACCGAACGTAATCCAATTGGTCTGCTGCCTTCCGGCTGCCCAGCGCAGGGACGTCTATTTTGTAAAGAGACGGGAAAGGTCATATTTCTGGACAGCATAGTTATTTTTTGAAATGCAGTTAAAAAGAAAAAGCATGCGTATCGATGTCCGGGGGAAACGGCACCCTGTCCGCGGGCGGTTCCCCGGTATTTCGGCGGGTGAACGACGGCGATAAGTGACGGGATAGGCTTGGCACGAAACTTAAAGGAGATAGGGTAAGGACATCCATTTCCACGGTTCCTCCCCGCGGACTCGTCCTCATCCTGGTTCTTTTCTCCTCCAGGCCATAACGAGCGGCGTCTCTGGCTGTTCCGTCGGCAACGCCGCCGACTTTATTGATTTTGTGTTTCCCCCGGCATAAATTTTCGCTCCCTCCGGCTCCTCGGCCGAAAACTCGATGCACCGTCGGAGGCGTGCTGCTGCCGGAGGTGAACCCGGGCATGTTCCGTCGATTCCATCGAACGCGGCGTGCGTCACGGCTCGGCACAATTAAAGCGCCGCCGGTTCCGCCGCGCTTGCGTCAGCGGAAGCACCGCCCGAACATTTCCACTAAGCTTCGAGGCAGACGTTGCCATTTACAGACGCTGCCGCGGACGACGCGAATATCGGGCTGTAAACCGACGGGAGACGAGTTCAGGAGTTAACGAACCAGAAGGGCAAGAAGGACACGGCCTGAAACCCGACTCGGGGGGCCCGCTTCCTCTAAACCCGTTTTAATTGTTTGTTTTCTTTTAATTAAACAAACGATCTATAAATCTTAGTTAATAACGTTCATGTAACAAAACCCAAACCAATCTGCGTGTACCTTCAGGCTTTACATTCATTTACATACTGAGCTACGGCGCTGGGAGGAGATGCTGGCACCTATCCCAGCACTTATTGGCTGAAACGCGAAGAGCCGATTCGGAATAGTTGCCAGTTGCCCCCCCACACCCCCCACCCCCCTGACACACACACACTTTTACACTGAAGGGCAATTGAGTGCCTTGAAGTTTAACCCACCTTATGTTCAGCAGAAGCACATGCAGACTTAGACTTAGGGAGAACATGCAAATGTCTTACAAAGCTTCATGATGTTAATAAGGCAAAAACGATCGTCCGCGCCGTAACCTAGTCCGGTTTTCACAGTGAACGCTGATCGCTGAGTAACGGGATTCCACGTTTCTCCAACAATCACTGCCATCTAGTGGCCAAATTAAATACCGCACATTGTAAAATACGTAGCGCTGATGAGGAAACCGGCTCGCTGTTTATATGAATCTGTATTTTATGATTTAAAATAATGTATTGTGTATCACGCACTGATACGAATGTGAAACACACGGAGGAGTGTGTTATTGTCAATAATTTCACGGCTGGACAAGCAGCTCAGCCAATCAGATTTGAGGAGCGGAACTACACATTTTATTTTGTTTTATTACCTTATTTCATTGTATTTATTTTATTTTTATTAGCAAAGTGGGTCAAATTCGAAAAAAAACGAAGATGCCTCGGGGCCAATAGTTCCTTTTGATGTTTTTTGATGTCTTTAAAGATGCGATGCGTTCATTTAGTCCGATAACCTTAAACAAACTGTATAGAATACCTTAAATTTATTAATTCATTCATTCATTATCTCCCGCTTTATCCTCTATTAGGGTCGCGGTGGGGTTCCCCATGCCCATCCAGGGGAGAACATCTCGGGCGCTGAACAGGCCCGAACTTTGGCTGAACTTTGGACGTGCCTTTGTTATGGCAACGATGAAAAAAAGTATGATGATGATGATGCGATAAAGCAATCATTCCCTTTACGAACCAGGTGGCACTCTGACTTTGGCGGGTTGCTATTTAAGCGGTGCACCTCCTGTTGAGTGTGATTACATAGCGTTCGGTTCGTTTCAGCGTTCTCGTATCGACGATCCAACGGCGAGATGGCGACCGACGTCTGACTGTTGACGTTTGGAGAGGTCGACGCCCATCGGGGGGAGATATACTCACTCGCCACGTTGCTATTTAAACTCCAACGAAGGGAAATTCGACTCTGGTCTGTTTTTGGCAGCGGGGTTCGTATTGTTCGCCGTTTGTGCGCACGGCGTTTTCAACACGACGCACGGTTCCGACATCAGGGCGAGGTTTTCCGACTACAAACGAAATGTCAGAACTTTCGCCTCCTGTTTCAAACAGCCTGCGGGGAGCGATCCGACGGAAACATGATGTAAGACGGCGGCAAAGAAGCAAATGCCAAATTTGTATTTACAAGATACAACAAAGCTGGTTAGTGTTACCATCACAAATCCCTTTGTTCTGCTTTCATCAGTTAAACAAAGGTTCCGGGTTCCGCAGAAACTAACACGCGACCGATCCGCTGTATTTATTGCTTATCATTAAGTGCTGCGACAAATGCGTTTTAATTAAAAACATTTTTTAAAATATGTAAATCAGGATGCATTGGGGTTTTTACGCTATTGACAGCATGACCTGATTGGGTGATACTCAGGGATCTGGCAACCTTACATATTTTAGAACATAGAATTATTAGACCTGGCGGCATGGTGGCTTAGTGTTTGGCATGTTCTCCTCTCCTTCCCGGTTCCAATCACAATCTGGGTGGAGTTTGCATGTGGGTTTCCTCCGGGTTCTCTGGTTTCCTCCCACAGTCCAAAAAACATGGATCAAGTCAATTGAGTTCTCGAAATTGCCCCATATAGAGTGTGTGAGTGTGAGTGAGTGTGTGCCCAGCGATAGATTGACCCCCTGTCCTGGGTGTATCTTCCCAGCACCCGAAACGTTCTCCCCTGGATGGGCATGGAGAACCCCCCCCCCACTACATTCCGTAGCCCATCCTAATGATCAGGACCATGGCGTGAGCAGGCGTTATTAGGGTGGTGGATGGTGCTCAGTGATACTGACGTGGTGGTGCAGGTATGTCGTATAATCTCCACACAACCTTTGTAGACGCACAACCCTCCCCCTCCTCCGGACACACACGTCGGTTCTAGCTGCGTTCGTTTCTTGATTGCCGGTTTAAAGGCCGGTGAAACGGGGCTTCACCACCAAACAATACACAACGGCGGGTACGGAGCCCTCGCCCCCCGCCGCGAAATGTATGGATCAAGTCAATTGAGTTCTCCAAATTGCCCCATATAGAGTGTGTCTGTGTGAGTGAATGTGTGTGTGTGTGTGTGTGCCCAGCGATAGATTGCCCCCCTGTATCTTCCAAGCACCCGAAACGTTCTCCCCTGGATGGGCATGGAGAAACGTTCTCCCCTGGATGGGCCGAAACGTTCTCCCCTGGATGGGCATGGAGAAACGTTCTCCCCTGGATGGGCCGAAACGTTCTCCCCTGGATGGGCATCCATCCTAATGATCAGGACCATGGAGTGAGCAGGCGTTATTAGGGTGGTGGATGGTGCTCAGTGATACTGACGTGGTGGTGCAGGTATGTCGTATAATCTCCACACAACCTTTGTAGACGCACAACCCTCCCCCTCCTCCGGACACACACATCGGTTCTAGCTGCGTTCGTTTCTTGATTGCCGGTTTAAAGGCCAGTGAGACGGGGCTTCACCGCCAAACAATACACAACGGCGGGTACGGAGCCCTCGCCCCCCGCCGCGAAATGTACCGGCGCCGCGCGAGTAATCTTTCGGCGGCGCTCGCACACCTCTCTGCATCATTCATTTGCGCCGCTTGGTGTGATTTTAATGAGGCCGACACGGCGGCCTCCCATCGGCGCGCGATCAAAAAGCCCCGTCCGCGGCACCGGGTTCGGCCGCGCTCCACCCGAACCCGATATCACACACGACCGGCGCAGGCAGGCCAGAGGGGAAAACAACAACAACAAAACCAAAAAAAACCAACACGGAACATAATTCAGTCCAAACAAATCTGACACCCGACATGATCGGACGCCCAAGTTGTTTTCTCCTCGGAGATGTGTCACGGAGCGGGAGCCCGAGGGCGCCGGAGGTGTCCGTCATGGACACGCCGCGAGAAGATGTCTGCCGCGAGCGCCGCTGAATACCCAATTACGTTAGGAGGCCGCTGGCCCCGCGCCAACTCCGACTAAACCCACCGTCCTCACACTCGCGCTCGTGTCGGAGTGCAGGGGTCCGAACGCGCCGCCTGGTAACGCCTTTGTTTGGTCGTTATTAAGAACTGATCCGATTGTGCCGCAGTCGATATATGATGATGCCGCAGCATCCGGAGAACCGCAAAGAACACAGTGTGAGCTGAGGCAGGGACACGGACGATTTATTATTCAAGGTGTAAAACAATAAAAAAGAAAAAAAACTTCAAACTATGTCAGAAATATAGACACTAGAGCAAAAAGGGGGCGTGTCCAAACTTTTGACTTGTGCTAAATATATATATATATATATATACAGTTGTTGGGGGCGTCACAGTGGCTTAGTGGTTGGCATGTTCTCCTCTCAGCACTGGAATCCCAATCTGGGTGGAGTTTCCATGTCCTCCCCGTGTCCGCGTGGGTTTCCTCCGGGTTCTCCGGTTTCCTCCCACAGTCCAAAAACATGGATCATGTCAATTGAGTTCTCCAAATTGCCCCATATAGAGTGTGTTTGTGTGAGTGAGTGTGTGTCAAGCGATAGATTGGCACCCTGTCCTGGGTGTATCTGCACAGCACCCGAAATGTTCTCCCCTGGATGGGCATGGGGTAACAGCATTACCCCCCCCACACACACAAACCCTAATAGAGGATAAAGCGGGAGATAATGGATGGATGGATATAGTTGTTGGTTCCACTCTGACATCACACCGTGACATCATTAACAATACCACACCCCTCCGAGCGCTCCGCATTTGTATCAGTGCGTGATATACGATACATTAATTTAATCAGCACTAAACCCGTTACGCTGTGTTTGGCCACTAGATGGCAAACTTGATCGTTAAAGAACCCGGAATCCCGTTACTCAGCGATCAGCGTTCACTTTAAAAACCCTCTCTTCGCTTCGCTATTGGCGTGGTCTTGATTTCTTCTTATAAAATGAGAAGTTCCGCTCCTTAAATCTGATTGGCTGAGCCGTTGGTCCAGCCATGACGGCATTAACAATAACACAACAATAACACACCCCTCTGAGCGCTCTCAGTGCGTGATATACAATGCATTCTGTCCCGATGTTTTTTTTTACGAACTGTGTTCTGTAATTCGATCGTTAGAGAAACCGGAATCCGGTTACTCAGCGATCAGCATTTAATTTAAAACCCAGACCAGATTACGTCGCGGAAGAGCAGATTATTAACGATTTTGCTTTCAATAAACGCATTTTGAATCAAATCAGAACTTGTTATTTTTTATTACAGTGTGTTTGTAAGTGTTTAATTAAAGCGATAAGACTCTCAAGGTTGTGTATTATTGTGAATAAATCACGTAACTGTACTCGGCTACACGTCGGGACTAATAACTAGGGTTGTATTCAACTAAAGATTTTCGTAGTCGAATCTGATTCGTCAGATTTTCCCTATAGTCGACTGATAGTCGAATCAGTTAAAATTTCACCACAAGATGGCGCTATAAGCGTAATTTTTTAAATATTTTACTTGTTTTTCTAACAAAAGAACTTTTTTCTAACTTTTTTTTTTGTTTTTATTTATTTATTTTTTTTCTTCTAGAAATTAGGATGATTTTATTTGACAAAAGGCTATATATATATAACGAAAACAAAGACATTTCATGTAAAAACTAATGCTTAGCAGCAGCCATGGGCGCCCCCATGTGGTCAAAATGGTACATTCGACTATGAGGTTCATAGTCGAGTACGGTTCTCCGAATCGAATCGTCGAACCGGCGAATATTGCAGCTCACCCCTACTAATGACACCTCTTTATGGGGTTTGTTCAGAATAACGCCATGCCCTCTTACACACCTCAGTGACACTGCTGGGATAGGACTAATGCACCCACCAAATAGTCCCTGCTCGGTGGTGGTACTATTGGGGTCCTGACCATTAGAACAGAGCACATAGCAGAACTTCCAAGTCCATCTTGATGTTTCTGGCGTAAGGGTGGAGATGTACTCACTCATACGGGTCACTGGGGTCGGGTCCCTGCAGCTCAGGAGGGATGGGGATCCGTTTGTAGTACATCTCCCAGTCGAAGGCCCCTCGCATGGCATCGCCGGCTTGAGCCTCGTATCCGAAGTGGTTGTGGTCGATGACGTCGATCATGGGACAGACGATGGTCCTCGGGTTCTGAGCGATCTGGTCTTCAGGGCGCAGGAGACGAAGAAGAAGAAGAAGAACAAAAAGAGAAAGAAGGACATTTAAAAAAAAAAACCCAGGGGCGTCTGAGGTCTCCGCACCCGTTGGAAATGGGCTCAGCCTCCCGTGCAGCCACCGACCCGCCGGACGGGATCAAAGGCGTCCGGGCTGTCTCGCGATTACAATTACCCAGCTTCTAAATGGGTTTGGTCCGCCGAGGCGCCGACGCCGGGACCCTCGGCCCCCGGGCCGGTCAGCCGCGGCTAAGCCGGCCCAGATCTGTCACCCCCCAAACGCCTCCCTCAATGCTGCCGCTGCCCAAGCATGGAGAAACAATCAGTGACAGGCGGAGAGAACCATGGGAACATATGCTCCGCCGCTAATCCGGGACGAAAACGATCGATTCCCGGTTACCGAATCGACATCAGGTCGTTGCTTTGATCTTATTTAACAGATGATCGTTATCAATACCAACAAAATACTCATGCATAATTAATCTGCGTGATTAAAACGACACTGGGGAGTTCTTCATGCAGAGGAGAACGTTTGCGAGAACGCTGGGCAGATACACACTCACTTACACACACACTTATATAGGGGCAATTAAGAGCAGCCAAATCTTATTGAGTCAATGTGATCGGAACACGGGGAGGACATGGAAACTCCACCCAGTTCGGGATTCGAACCTGGATCCCCAGTGCAGCGAGGAGAACATGAAAATCTTCCACTTCATCCTCCACGCCACCCCCCTGTGTCCAAATTGCCCCTATTTAGTGTGTGTAGGTGCTCAGTGATGGATTGGCACCCTGTTGTAAACGTTCTCAGCTGGATGGGCATGGGGAACTAAAGGGTTTAAAGGTCCACATAGTACCCCCCCCATACACACTGAGTTCTGCGGTTTCCTCCCACAGTCCAAAAACGGATTCAAGGTGAAATGGATGCTCTAAATTGCCCCTAACTTTGTACATCTACAATGACCTTCTGCAGTCCATCTGTTTCTCTACATACGTTGTCAGTTCTCTGTTCTTTGTCTTAACAGGTCCTCACCTTGTGATTCATACATGGGCAAGCACACACACACACACACACACACACACACACACACACACACACACACTAATATAGGGGCAATTAAGAGCATCCAAATCATATTGAGTCAATGTGATCGGACACGGGGAGGACATGGAAACTCCACCCAGATCGGGATTCGAACCTGGATCCCCAGTGCAGCGAGGAGAACATGGAAATCTTCCGCTTAATCGCCACACCCCTGTGACCAAAGAAAGGGAATGCCACGCCCCGTTGCAAATGGGCACGCCACACCTGTGACCAAATTGCCCCTATTTAGTGTGTGATGGATTGGCACCCTGTTGTAAACGTTCTCAGCTGGATGGGCATGGGGAACTAAAGGGTTTTAAAGGTCCACACAGTACCCCCCCCACACACTGAGTTCTGAAGTTTCCTCCCACAGTCCAAAAATGGATTCAAGGTGAAATGGATGCTCTAAATTGGCCCTAACTTTGTACATCGACAATGACCTTCTGCAGTCCATCTGTTTCTCTACATACGTTGTCAGTTCTCTGTTCTTTGTCTTAACAGGTCCTCACCTTGTGATTCATACATGGGCAAGCACACACACACACACACACACACACACACACACACACACACACACACTGCTTCATCAGTTCAATTCACTCCGCCGCTGTCCACCCACACAACGAGCTGATCCTGCTTAGAGAGTCCATCTTTATTCTTAATTGGTGTTTTTTTTCCCCCTCTGAAGCACTTGTGAGACGGCGAGTGAGTAAACATCCTGGGTATTCAGATCAAGTCTGCTTAGGAACTTCGTCTGAAACGAAGAGACGAACAAAGCTGAGGATCGGGTCCGGGGAAGCGCCGGCATTTTTTAAGAGCCGGAGCAAAGACCAAAGGCGGCGAGAAATCAATAGATCTGTCTGTACTGGCAGAGCCGCCGCTTGTTTATGCGCTCAGAGCCGTTCGGGAGGCGGGCAGGAGGGAGGCGGGCGGGCGGGCTGGCACCGCGCATGCGGGTACATCTCGCTGAAGAGTCTGTCCAAACACGACCACCACTGACACAAAGCTCTGTGTAAACCCATATTCCCTAATCCCGCATCAAACACCCAGCTTACCGCCGCCCAATTTCATACCTTATTTCAGCACATGGTGTTTGTGCGCGGCACACAGAGCGCTCCCTCACGCCGGGAGGACTGGATCGCTCCGAATTCATCATTAAATACAGACCAACACAATGACAACAAGATCACAGTACAGCGGGGTGTCAGAGGCTGTTCTGCACAACACGAAGCTGCACAACACGATCATTAACCAATAACACTAAACAAATATTTATTTGGTCACAGGGTGTGGCATGACCATTAATTTAGTAACAGGGTGTGGCATGCCCTTAAATTGGTTACAGGGGCGTGGCATGCTCTTTATTTTGTCACAGGGGCATGGCATGACTATTTATTTAGTAACAGGGTGTGGCAAGCCCTTTATTTGGTCACAGGGTGTGGCATGACCATTAATTTAGTAACAGGGGGTGGCATGCTCTTTATTTTGTCACAGGGGCGTGGCATGACCATTTCTTTAGTACCGGGGTGTGGCACACCCCCTTCTTTTGGTCATGGGGTGTGGCATGCCCTTTAATTGGTTACAAGGGTGTGGCATGCCCTTTAATTAGTTACAGGGGCGTGGCATGCTCTTTATTTGGTTACAGGGTGTGGCATGACCAATTAAAGGGCTTGCCACACTCTGTAACCAATTAAAGAGCATGCCACACCCTGTTACTAAATGACTGGTCACAAGGGTGTGGCATGCCCTTTAATTAGTTACAGGGCGTGGCATGCCCTTTAATTGGTTACAGGGGCGTGGCATGCTCTTTATTTTGTCACAGGGGTGTGGCATGACCATTCATTTAGTAACAGGGTGTGGCATGCCCTTTAATTGGTTACAGGGGCGTGGCATGCTCTTTATTTTGTCACAGGGGTGTGGCATGACCATTTAATTAGTAACAGGGTGTGGCATGCTCTTTAATTGGTTACAGAGTGTGGCATGCCCTTTAATTAGTTACAGGGTGTGGCATGACCATTAATTGGTTACAGGGTGTGACAAGCCCTTTATTTGGTCACAGGGGTGTGGCATGACCATTCCTTTAGAAACAGGGTGTGGCATAACCATTAATTGGTCACAGGGTGTGGCATGACCATCAATTGGTCACAGGGTGTGGCATGACCATCAATTGGTCACAGGGTGTGGCATGCCCTTTTATTTAGTAACAGATTGTATCATGACCATTAATTTAGTAACAGGGTGTGACAAGCCCTTTATTTGGTCACAGGGGTGTGGCATGACCATTAATTGGTTACAGGGTGTGGCATGACCATTAATTTAGTAAGAGGGTGTGGTATGCTCTTTAATTGGCTACAGGGGCGCGTGGTATGCTCTTTACTTTGTCACAGGGGCGTGGCATGACCATTTATTTAGTACCGGGGTGTGGCACACCCCCTTTTTTGGTCATGGAGTGTGGCATGCCCTTTAATTGGTCACGAGGTGTGGCAAGCCCTATATTTGGTTACAAGGTTGGGGCATGTCCTTAATTTGGTCACAGGGGTGTGGTCATAGTTAGGGGCAATTTAGAGCATCCAATCCAATGTGTGTGTGTGTGTGTGTGTGTGTGTGTGTGTGTGTGTGTGTCCATGTATGAATCACAAAGTGGGGACCTGCTAAGACAAAGAACAGAGAACTGACAACGTATGTAGAGATACAGATGGACTACAGAAGGTCAGTGTAGAACTACAAAGTCCATCTGTTTGGAGGTGGAGCTGATGTAATGGACAAGTTGATGGTGGCAAACACACACACACACACACACACACACACACACACACACACACACACACACGCACACACACACACACGTACATCTTTCTGTGCACATACCGAGCAGAGGCGGAAGCCAGTTGACGTTGGCTTCGCAGTGCGAGTCGAGGAACGTTAGAACCTCCCCCTTCGCCATGGACGCTCCCAGCAGACGTGTACGTATCAGACCTTCCCGCTTCTTAGTACGTACTATGCGGACCTTCGGGAACCTGGACATGTACTCCTCCAGATGAGTCCCCAGGTGCTCTGCAGTAACACAAACACAAGCTGGGGTTGTTAATTCGAAGATAAATCGATCATTGCGCACATTATACACAATCATCAGCAAGTGTCTTCGTTAACACTGACTCATTGAAGTTTTAATGAGGGAACACATGCAATTAGGGCCTAGCCCAGTTGTTTAAGGATCCGGTGGGATGTGCATGGACACTTTGTATTCGTCTTTATTTAAAACCTATTTAATTAATCGTCTGCCGTGGAGTTCATGCACGCTTTTCTAAAATAAAGCACTTAATTATCACTGTGGATATTGACGACGTAGGATACTAATAATTAATTTAATTTAGATATTAAGACCTATAGTACTGCTAATACTCTTGTTGATATAGTGTAGAGTAACATCATTTAAATAGTACAGTTCAACAAACTAAACTAAACTAAACTAAACTAAACTAAACTAAACTAAACTAAACTAAACTAAATTAAATTAAATTAAATTAAAAATTAAATTAAATTAAGAAACTAAGAGCTGAGCATGAGAACAGCAGAGAAATAGAAATTCCTACAATAATAAAAAAAAATATATTATAATATTATATTATTATTGTTAATATTAAAAAAATAATTAAATCTGATTGGCTGAGCCGTTAGTCCAGCCGTGACATCATTGACAATAACACACCCCTCTGGACACGTCACATTCGTGTCAATGCGTGATGTACAATACATTATTTTAAATCATAAAATACAGATTCATATAATGCGTGGGTTTCCTCCGGGTTCTCCGGTTTCCTCCCACAGTCCAAAAACATGGATCAAGTCAATTGAATTCTCAAAATTGCCCCATATAGAGTGTGTCTGTGTGAGTGAGTGAGTGCCCAGCGATGGATTGGCGCCCTGTCCTGGGTGTATCTGCCCAGCGCCCGAGACGTTCTCCCCTGGATGGGCATTGGGGAAGATAAAGCGGGAGATAATGAATGAATGAATGAATGAATGAATAAATAAACAGCGAGTCGACGCCCCCATTTTATAACCTGTGTTCTGTAATCTGGCCGCTAGATGGCAGTGTTTGACCGTTACCCAAACTGGAATCCAGTTACTGATCAGCGTTCACTTTAAAAGCCGGACTAGATGACGTCGCGGAAGAGCAGCTTATTAACGATTTTGCTTTTAATAAACGCATTTCGGGATCAAACATCGTCTTTTATTATTATAGTGTGTTTGTTTTATTATATAGGCGTTTTAATAAAGCAATAAAATGTGTTATTGTGAATAAATCACGGGAAAAGAGGTGATTTGCCTCATTGCTTTAGTACCAGATGGTCATTATGCTCGCTGCTTAGACCTTTAATTCTTTATAAAATGCCCTGGTAGTAAATATTTTAAGGTGATTTATACATGGCGCATTAATCATGAGCCCTCTGTGTAGAAAAAAAAAACCCAAAAAAAAAAAAACGCAAAACGCTGAATAAATGCATGATCTCCACCTTTAATCGCATGTTAATTCAGCACATGGCTTAGTATGTGTGGGAGCATCCCATGTATTGAGTTGCAACAGGCGGAAAATGTAGTTACATCACTCTGTGTGTGTGTGTGTGTGTGTGTGTGTGTGTGTGTGTGTGTGTGTGTGTGTGCGTGTGTAGTGATGTTTTAACCTAATCTCAGAAATGTTTCCCCGTCCTCCAAGCCCCATTCAGAAGCATTAATGTTTAACATCCCTGCAGATCTCCCCCTGTTAACACTTAATTGAATTGTTGAATTGGTCTGTGTTTCTTGAATATAAACCAGCCGAAGCCCAAACCCACCTGGACCTTCAGTAACACAACTCATTTACAACCCCGCATGCTCCGCCGCCTCGGCGCATTACATCAATACAGGCATAACGGAGTAATGCACCCTCTATATGGTTTAATAGCCCCGGCACAGTTGCCCTGGGACAAAGCTGGAGGGTGAGGCTTGAAACTACTTCACAGTCAGGCACTTCATTAACGACATGGAAAATAATAGCAATAATTCACATTGCTGTGTATTTATATTTTATGTTTCCATTTTATATATATTTCACATTGTACATTATATATATATATATATATATATATATAGGGCGGCACGGTGGCTTAGTGGTTTGGCATGTTCGCCTCTCAGCGTTAGGGATTCCCGGTTCGAATCCCCATCTGGGTGGAGTTTCCATGTTCTCCCCGTGTCTGCGTAGGTTTCCTCCGGGTTCTCCGGTTTCCTCCCACAGTCCAAAAACATGGATGAAGTCAATTGAATTCCCAAAAATTGCCCCATATAGAGTGTGTCTGTGTGAGGGAGTGTGTGCCCAGCGATGGATTGGTGCCCTGTCCTGGGTCTATCTGCCCAGCGCCCGAGACGTTCTCCCCTGGATGGGCATGGGGAACCCCCCCCCCCGCGACCCTAATATAGGATAAAGTGGAAGAAAATGGATGGATGGATATATAGCTTGGTGTCAGATACCACAGCACCTTCGGGGGTCTAGTGGAGTCCATGTCTCAATCCTCCATGAGCAATTAGGAAGGTGTTTAAAGTACTCTCTCTGACCACTGGATTCCACTGCAGACCTATCCCATCACTTTCTCCTTACACCCTTTAAGGCACACACATTGAGATTTATCGGTAAACGATGCCCTCACGAACGCAGGTGCGTTTTAATGTAAACGGGACGAGGTTCTGAAACGGAGACAAAGCCGAGGACGGTCACTGTGCTCCAGTTTCCTTAAATATTCGACGGCGCCTGCCGATGGCGAGGAGCTGCACTGCACATCGACTCGTCCGATTATTCAGATTTATGCCGCCGGGCGGTTTGAAGGATCCATACGCTGAGGTGGCTGCTTTGTCTTCGGTTCCACGCCACGCATGCGCTGCCGTTCTGTACAGTGCAGCTCCGCCCGTTAGAACCCCTACGGCACATTGATGTTAGTGCGTGTAATCTGGAGACTACACCGTGTCTAATCACACACACACACACACACACACACACACAGAGAGGAAGAGAGAGAGAGAGAGAGAGAGAGAGTCTGCAATAGTTCATGCGAGGATTAATGGTCTTGTCATTTTCTAATAGTGAACGAACACCACCACCTCCGTCAGTACTAATGTGTACAAAAGATAAAGTTTCATGCCGCCTCGTTTCTCTGCTCTAACAGCCCGCCTAACGGAACTCCCCAAAGCTACGAGTCATTACTGACCACGGCGCAGGGTTCGAACCACAACTGGTGAAACGTGTCATTGATTGGACCTTCATCATTAGTTTACTGTGTATTTATTTTTATGTTCCATCCATGTACCATCCTCTACTAGGGGTTTTCCTCCCTGCCTCATCCACAGGAGATTCCACAAATCATGGATCGCTGGCAAATGTTGAATTCATGCATTCATAATCTGCCCTAATGCTCTATAGGTGGGGGGGGGTTGGGTTTCAGTCATCTGGGCATATAGATTGCTATTGGATGGGCATAGTACACCGCCCAGACACTAATATAGGAAAAGCGGGTGATAGATGAATGCCTATATATATATTACTATAATTCTATAGCTTATATTACGGGCATGGGGAACCCCACGGCGGATCCTATAGTGTGTACATGTGAATGCTCTAATTGCCCCATATAGTATAGTGTGTTTTTGTTTACTCCTAGGATATATATATATATATATATATATATATATATATATATATATATATATAGCTTGTTAGGCGGCACGGTGGCTTAGTGGTTTAGCATGTTCTCCTCTCAGCACTAGGGATTCCTGGTTTAAATCCCAATCTGGGTGGAGTTTGCATGTTCTCCCCGTGTCCGCATGGGTTTCGTCCGGGTTCTCTGGTTACCTCCCACAGTCCAAAAACATCGATCAAGTCAATTGAGTTCTCCAAATTGCCCCATATAGAGTGTGTCTGTGTGAGTGAGTGTGTGCCCAGTGATAGATTGGCCCCCTGTCCTGGGTGTATCTGCCCAGCGCCCGAAACGTTCTCTCCTGGATGGGCATGGGGAACCCCCCCCCTAATATAGGATAAAGCGGAAGAAAATGGATGGATGGATATATAGCTTGGTGTCAGATACCACAGCACCTTCGGGGGTCTAGTGGAGTCCATGTCTCAATCCTCCATGAGCAATTAGGAAGGTGTTTAAAGTACTCTCTCTGACCACTGGATTCCACTGCAGACCTATCCCATCACTTTCTCCTTACACCCTTTAAGGCACACACATTGAGATTTATCGGTAAACGATGCCCTCACGAACGCAGGTGCGTTTTAATGTAAACGGGACGAGGTTCTGAAACGGAGACAAAGCCGAGGACGGTCACTGTGCTCCAGTTTCCTTAAATATTCGACGGCGCCTGCCGATGGCGAGGAGCTGCACTGCACATCGACTCGTCCGATTATTCAGATTTATGCCGCCGGGCGGTTTGAAGGATCCATACGCTGAGGTGGCTGCTTTGTCTTCGGTTCCACGCCACGCATGCGCTGCCGTTCTGTACAGTGCAGCTCCGCCCGTTAGAACCCCTACGGCACATTGATGTTAGTGCGTGTAATCTGGAGACTACACCGTGTCTAATCACACACACACCACACACACACACACACACACACACAGAGGAAGAGAGAGAGAGGGAGAGAGAGAGTCTGCAAGGCCGAGATAGTGCTCATGCGAGGATTAATGGTCTGCATTTGAATAGTGAACGAACACCCACCACCTCCGTAATACTAATGTGTACAAAAGATAAAGTTTCATTGCCTCGTTTCTCTGCTCTAACAGCGCCGCCGCGGAACTTCCCCAAAGCTGTGAGTCATTACTGACCACCGGCGCAGCCTCGAACCCAGGACTCGCCGTTCCCCTCACAGAACCGACGCCTGTCCTTGATTTCCTTCATCATTTAGAACTCCACTCTTACTGATACCTCCATCCATCCATTATCTTCTGCTTTATCCTCTACTAGGGGCTCGGGGGGGGGGGGGGGGGGGGGGTTCTCCATGCCCATCCACAGGACAGGGCACCAATCTATCGCTGGCTTATTGGTATATTTATTTGCATATTCATTTATTCGTTTATTCATTCATGCATTCATTATCTGCTGCCTAATTCTCTACTAGGGACACGGGGTGGGGGGGGGGGGGGTTTCAGTCACTGGGCAGGTACACCCAGGACAGGGACACTCTCACACACACACACACACACACACACACACAGGCAACACACACACACACACACACACACACTATATGGGGCAATTTAGAGCATTCAATTTACCGTGAATGCATGTTTTTTGGACTGTGGGAGGAAACCGGAGAACCCGGAGGAAACCCACGTGGACACGGGGAGGACATGGAAACGCCACCCAGATTGTGTTTCCAACCTGGATCCCCAGTGCTGAGAGGAGAACATGCCAAACTATACTACTATGTCGCCCTGTATATATATATATATATATATATATATATATATATATATATATATATATATATATACACACACATATAAGGGCGGCATGGTTGGCATGTTCTCCTCTCAGCGCTAGGGATTCCCGGTTCGAATCCCCATCTGGGTGGAGTTTCCATGTTCTCCCCGTGTCCACGTGGGTTTCCTCCGGGTTCTCCGGTTTCCTCCCACAGTCCAAAAACATGGATCAAGTCAATTGAATTCTCCAAATTGCCCCATATAGAGTGTGTATGTCTGTGTGAGTGAGTGTGTGCCCAGCGATGGATTGGCGCCCTGTCCTGGGTGTATCTGCCCAGCGCCCGAGACGTTCTCCCCTGGATGGGCATGGGGAACCACCCTCCCCCCCCAGCAACCCTAATAGAGGATAAAGCGGGAGATAATGGATGAATGAATATATATATGTAAAGCCGGAGTGCAGGGAGCCGCTGGAGCTTTGTGACTCGTCCTGTGAAGTGTTTGGAGTTCTAGCAGGGTGTCTCTGAGGGTTGAAAGGTGTTTAGTAAATCAGGAGGATTTGTTCCGCGCTGAGGGACTGTTTAAGAACCTTTAAGTGTTTAATGCGCAGGTCCTCACAGTTCTCAATGCAATGCGGTTTAAGTACCAATCACAGGGTATTTAAATATCCCGTAGCACAATATAGAGATGCATTGGTACCCCCACTCCGCCTCTCTGTCGGGGGTCGGACCCACGGAAAGGATCAGTGGACCGCGAGCAGCGAGACCCTCACATACTGCTCACGGTCAAGCCGAGGGTCGCTGCCTCAAACACGAAGCTCCTGGCGATGCTATGAGGGAGTAGCTGAGGAGGACAAGGGCTCCCCCCGGTGTCTCGGCACGGTCGGCGCAGCAACGTCAGGATCGCGTCGATGAGCATCCTTTTCTTTCTTTTCTTTATTTTTTTCTTTCTTTATTTTTTTTTCTTTCTTTATTTCTTCACTCTAACTCTGCGTCTGCTCCATAGCGCCACCTGAGGTACGGTATGGTATGGTTTGTTGGGGGGGTCACATGACCATACGAGGTATCCCTAAGCACTATGTGTGATATGAAGGATGTTTTAATATAATTAATATTAAATGAATGATAATTAAAAATATTGATATTAATGAATATAGATTTTATTATTTCAGTTTGAAATAATAAAACAATCAACGTTTTCGGCACGAGGCGTAGTGTTTGGCATGTTCTCCTCTCAGCACTGGGAATCGATCGCAGGTTTGAATCCCAATGTGGGTGGAGTTGGCATGTTCTCCCCGTGCCTGCGTGGGTGTCCTCCGGGTTCTCCGGTTTCCTCCCACAGTCCAAAAAAAAAACATGGATTCAAGGTGAATTGAAGGCTCTAAATTGCCCCATATAGCATGTATGTGTGTGTGTGCACGCCTGAAAGGTTCTAGCGAGCGTGCCGTGGCCCTTCGCATCAGGGACTCTTTTATTTCCGAATCAATAATTAAAATCCCAACGAATCCGTTGGTCTTGTATTTGCAGTAAAAGGCGCGGAGCGGCACGTCGACATAACAAAGACTTCATTAACGTTCTGCGACGATTGAAATCTAAAAGGCTACGCTCACCACCTTGGAAGCAATCGAGTTTTAATAAGAGAGTTGGTTAAGACTTAATTAGCGGCGTTTTATTCCAGCGAATGTGTCACCGAGCAGCTCTGATTAATCAGACGAGCCGGCGAAGAAGAGAACCTCCGTAAAGGACCACGAGGAACCGGCGGGACGTTCTCACGTCTTTAAAGACGTTCGTTTGGGGGGCCAATCGGAAGAATGAAATCGATCCTTAAATCGAAGCTTGAAAGTTCTACCTGCACTAACGATCCATCATCTTTCACCCAATGGGGGGTGGGGGGGATGGGGGGGGGGTTCCACATATCCATCCAGGGGAGAACGTTTCGGGCGCTGGGCAGATACACCCGGGACAGGGCGGTAATCCATCAATGGGCACACAATCACACCGACACTATACGGGGCAATTTGGAGAATCCATGTCCAACCATAGAACCCGGAGGAGACTCACACTGACCCGGGGAGAACATGGAAACTCCACTCAGATTGGGATTTGAGCGTTAAGAGGAGAACATGCCGGGATAGGACTGCAAGGAACTACTGATTGTTTGATTGTTTGGTACTTTTGTGGCCTCGGGAGACGTTTAGGAAGGCTCGTGGCTCACGGCGATCAGCGGGAGGGAGGAATTGGGATGCTGATGTTTGGGGGGGGGGGGGAACAAAAAGAGTGGGTGAAAAAACAGCCGCTTGCTTGTTCTCACTGCGCCAGTTTGTTTTTGGAGGCGTGCCGGGCTAAATAAAAATCAATAATAATAATAATAATAATAATAATAATAATTCATTATCCTCCGCTTTATCCTCTATTAGGGTCGCGGGGGGGTTCCCCATGCCCATCCAGGGAGAACGTCTCGGGCGCTGGGCAGATACACCCAGGACAGGGCGCCAATCCATCGCTGGGCACACACTCACTCACACAGACACACTCTATATGGGGCAATTTTTGAGAACTCAATTGACTTGATTCATGTTTTTGGACTGTGGGAGCAAAACCGGAGAACCCGGAGGAAACCCACGCGGACACGGGGAGAACATGGAAACTCCACCCAGATGGGGATTCGAACCGGGAATCCCTAGTGCTGAGAGGAGAACATGCTAAACCACTAAGCCACCGTGCCGCCAGTGAGTATTATAATAATAATAATAATAATAATAATAATAATAAAAATTTATTAATTAAAAATAAAATAAAATAAATAATATAAGGGTGGTGACTTAGTGCTTGGCATGTTCTCCTCTCAGCACTAGGGATTCCGGGTTCAAATGCCAATCTGGGTGGAATTTGCATGTTCTCCCCGTGTCCATGTGTGGGTTTCCTCCCACAGTCAAAAACATGGATCAAGGCAAAATCCAAATTGCCCCATATAGAGTGTGTCTTTGTGACCCCTAAATTGCCCCCCTGTCCTGGGTGCATCAGCCCAGCTCCCAAAACATTCTCCCCTGGACGGCCATGGAGAACCAACCCCCCCCCCCCCCGCGACCCTAATACAGGATAAAGTGGAGGATGATGGATGGATGGAAAATAATATAAATAAAAGCGAATAAAATAAATAATAAAAGAAAAAAAATGTTAAAAATCATCCCACTCCTCCGGCCTCCGTCCTCCTCGTTCTCCCCCCTGTCTGTCCACTGACCGCCCCCACCCCACCCCACCCCCACCCCGTCTGTCCACCAGAGAAGACACACTCCTTTGAATGTCTGATAAATCCGCCTCTGTGGAGAGATCAATGCTCTGAACTCCGTTCCTATTTATTATACGCTTTCTTTAAGGCGCAGGAGAAAATGAGGTTGGTGTGCCAGCGCCCGAACCCGATGGGACGCCCGAATCCAGAATGAAAGGACCGTCTGAGGACGAGCTGTTTCCATTAATCACCGAAGCGCCGCTGCAGCACACAGAGGCTCGGCGTCTCGTCAAACAGCAAGTCTGCAGACGGAGCCAGAAAATCATTATATCAAAGAATTCCCAAAGCGGGGGGGGGGGCGGGCGCGGGGGGGGGGGGGGGGGGGGTATTCACTTTAACTCGACTCTCGCTCTTTACACAGCCGAAAAATTTAATTTGCCCAAATGCTGACATCAATAATTTGCAATCAAGCCGTTAAAAAAAAAATAAATAAATAAATAAATTACAAAAAAATATATAAATAATAAAAAAAGTGGTGGCACGGTGGCTTAGTGGTTTAGCATGTTCTCCTCTCAGCCACTAGGGATTCCCGCTTCGAATCCCCATCTGGGTGGAGTTTCCATGTTCTCCCCGTGTCCGCGTGGGTTTCCTCCGGGTTCTCCGGTTTCCTCCCACAGTCCAAAAACAGGGATCAAAGTCTATTGAGTTCTCCAAATTGCCCCATATAGAGTGTGTCTGTGTGAGTGAGTGTGATAGATTGCCCCCCTGTCCTGGGTGTATCTGCCCAGCGCCCGAAACGTTCTCCCCTGGATGGGCATGGGGAACCCCCCCCCTGCGACCCTAATAGAGGATAAAGCGGAAGATAATGAATGAATTAATTAATTAATAAAACAAAGCGCTGATCATGCAGTTTCTGTTCTCTGAGCATCTCACCGGCCAATTAAAAACAGTCTGAGGTGTGACCCGCCCCCACCATGACACCCCCCGCCCCCGTCAACCCCACCTGTGTGGGTTACTCCGGGTTTCCTCCCACAGTCCAAACACATGGACTCAAGGGAAATCAGATGCTCTAAATTGCCCCAGAGTTGCATGTTGGTGTAGTGTTTAGCATGTTCTCCTCTCAGCGCTGGAGATCCAGGTTTGAACCCCAATCTGGATGGAGTTTCCATGTTCTCCCCGTGTCCGTGTGGGCTTCCTCCGGGTTCTCCGGTTTCCTCCCACAGTCCAAACACATGGATTCAAGGTTTAATCGGATGCTCTAAATTGCCCCAGGGAGTCATGTTGGCATAGTGGTAGGACATCTACCTTTCAGCGCTGGCAATCCAGGTTAGGGCAATCCCAATTAGGGTAAGGTTTCCATGTTCTCCCCGTGTCCGTGTGGGTTTCCTCCGGGTTCTCTGGTTTCCTCCCACAGTCCAAACACATGGATTCAAGGTCGATTGATCAGATGCTATAAATTGCCCCAGGGAGGCATGGTGGTGCGGTGTTTAGCATGTTCTCCTCTCAGCACTGGGCATCCAGGTTCGAATGGCAATCTGGGTGGAGTTCGCATGTTCTCCCCGTGACCGCGTGGGCTTCCTCTGGGTTCTCCGGTTTCCTCCCACAGTCCAAACACATGGATTCAAGGTCGATTGAATCCTCCAAATTGCCCCATATGAAGTGTGTTTGAGTGAGTGAGTGTTTGTAGAGTGATAGATTGGCGTCCTGTCCTGGGTCTATCTGCCCAGCGCCTGAAACGTTCTCCCCTGGATGGGCATGGGGAACCCCCCCCCCCCCCTGCGACCCTAGTAGAGGATAAAGCAGAAGATAATGGATGTATGGATGGATGAAGGCTGGTTTGAGGAACGGGAGGCCGATGTGAGGACCAGCCGAGGCGAGGAAGTGAGAAATAATCCTCAAAGTATTGTTCGGGGTATTTTCTCGGGGAAGCGGTGATTCATCCTGTAACCAAAACCCGGACACCGGCGTGGCCTTTAACTCCCGAAGAGAAGTAATAGCTCCAAAGGCCGGTACAAGGCTTTACATGGGTCCTATCGATCTGCTCGCCTTCGCCGTGTCACAGTCAAGAGCGGCAGAAATAATAACGCTAATAAAACGCCCCGCAGCTCTGCTGCGCAAAAAAAAAAAAAAAAAAAAAAAAAGAATTTTAATATATATATATATATATATATATATATATCTTTTTCACGACCCAATTAAAGTCACATGGTATCAATCCAGCATGATGCTGAAGTTCCTGTGTACTGTAATCCTGTGGCCTTGACTTCCGCTCTCCCAGCTCCTCTACCCCCCCCCCACCCCCACCCCACCCCCCCCCCCCCCCCGGGGGGGTGGGCGTAGTCATTTATGTCCCTCGTCCCTCGATGGTTCGGCACTGAAACGTGCCGTGTTTAAGGTCCATCGCTGGGTCAATGCCGTTCCATTAAAGGAGGCAGACTCGTATGTCTCCAAGGACACCACCGAGGACGACAGCAGGGGGCAATCGGACGAGCGGACGTGGATGACGAAAGGACGTGGACTCGAACGCCGCGTGGTTTTTCGGTATGTTAGAATTAAAATATAGCTGCTTTATGGAAGCCATCCATCCCTCATCTCCCGCCTCTATTAGGGTCACGGGGGGGTGGGGGTGGGGGGGGCGTGTTCCCCATGCCCATCCAGGGGAGAACGTCTCGGGGGCTGGGCAGATAGACCCAGGACAGGGCGCCAATCTATCGCTGGGCAGACACTTGCTCACACAGACACTAAATGGGGCAATTTGGAGACAGGACGCCGATCTATCGCTGGACTCACACTCACTCACACAGACACACTCTGTATGGGGCAATTTGGAGACTTCAATCGACCTCGAATTCATGTTTTTTTGGACTGTGGAAGGAAACCGGAGAACCCGGAGGAAAGCACAAGGACATGGGGAGGACATGGAAACTCCACCCAGATTGGAGCAACCAAATCAAAAATCCAGATCTTCTCATTATGGGAACCCCACCCTCATCTCCTCCATCCTCATCTGTCCTCCTCACCGGACCACCTTCATCTCACCTCCTGAACGTTCTACCGGCATTATTCCCTCAACAAACCTCACCTCTGCTCCTTCCAGCTCCATTGGCCTTTTATTGGTCTAGACCCCAAACCCATGAACCCACCATGCTGAGGTAGAGGACGTCCTCATTGGACAAAAAAACAGCTCTAGACTTCAAAGGTCTTAGCAAAGCTCAGCAGGACATGATGGACGCGTCTACGCTTTAAGGGAACCCTCCACTGACACCAAAGATCTAAGTGAAGATCTTGAAGATCTCGAAGAAGCCCCAATTTCAGCCAAATGACCCCGGAGCAGCGAGAACATCACAAACGTCCCTGGGATTAAAGCCCAGCCTTGGTTCACCATCAGAGCAACCACCCCTATCCCCCACCCTCACCTCCATCCTCCACCTGATCGTCATCTGAGGGCAATCTCAGAACCCAACAGGATCAGAAAGGAGGACGGCGCTATTAAATCCCCCCCCCGCCACCCCCACCCCCCGCTTTACGACTCATTTAATTTGCACATCCAATTATAACAGCGTGTCTCTCTCTCTCTCTCTCGCCATATAAAGGGCAGTTAACATCAATAGTTGCCCTGCTTTGGGACGCCTGACTGATTCTTTATTGTTTAATAAAGCGATCCCCAAACCGGGGATTTCAAACCGCCGCCCGAAGATGAAGCCGAGCCATGAATAACGTGCATTACGGGGGCGGAACTATTAATAAAGTCGTAAAATGATACGCCTTTAAAAGGAAGTTGTGCAATATGACGGCATAAACAAGGCGACGGGCCGCCGGGGGGGGGGGGGGGGGTCTGGCACCGAGATATTAAGCGTGATGTAAAGTCCGGGGCTCGCCGGCGTTCACTCGCCATACGATACGACGGTCCACTCCCGGAAAATAAAAAATAAAATAAGGTACTGGTATGAATTAGGGGGTGTAACGATACCTGGAACCGTACCGAATCGTTCGATATGGGGCGGGAGGTTCGAATTCCACGGAACGTCCATCCAACAGGAATGTGCGAACACCAAGGAACGTGGGGCGGTACTAAGAATCAGAATACTTAATTATTAATTATATAAGTTCATCCCGGGGGGGGCGGGGGGTCGATTCCAGTTGTTGTAGTTAACCATTTATCGTGTTATAGTGTAATAACACAATAAACAATAAAATAAACTAATAAAACTAGGTGATTCTTCGGGGGGGGGGGGGGTTCCCCATACCCATTTCAGGCACTGGACCCAGGACAGGGTACCAATCCATCGCTGGGAATACACACTTACACGGCACACTCTATATGGGGCAATTTAGAGCATTCAAATTTTCTTGGACTATGGGAGGAACCCGGAGGAAATCCACGTGGACACGGGGAGAACATGCAAACTCCACCCAGATTGGGATTCGAATCTGGAACCCTCAGCTCTGAGAGGAGAACATGGTGTTATTATATATCAATGTTATTTTTTTCTATATTTCAGGTTCAAATCCCGATCTGGGTGGAGTCTCCATGTTCTCCCCCCTGTCCGTGTGGGTTTTCTGCGGGTTCTCTGGGGGGGGGGGGTAACGTTTCGCTGGACACACTGTGTCCAGCGAATCTATCGCTGGACACACTGTAAAGCATGGTGGTGGCAGCATGATGCACCGGGGCTGTTTTTCCACAAATCTGCACTGGAATTTTTCGTCACGGCGACGGGAATCGTTAAAAAAGCTGACGAGGGCGGGCATGACAACAACCACAACATGTCACGCCATCGACATGAGCATGAGGTCATATATTCGTCGCAGAACGCAGATGTGAATGTGTGTGTCACGGCGTCATGTTGCGTCGTTCTAAATTCACATACGAGGCCGATATAAGAAACGTAAAAGTGTCTTAAAATAAGGTACTGGTACGATTTAGCGGGTGTACCGATACCTGGAACCGTACCGAATCGTTCGATACGGGACGGAAGGTTCGAATACCACGGAATGTCCATCCAACAGGAATGTGCGAACACCAAGGAACGTGGGGCGGTACTAAGAATCAGAATACTTCATTATTAATTATATTAGTTTATACCCTAATAAACTAATTATTGGATAATTATTGCGTCGTTCTAAATTCACATACGAGGCCGATATAAGAAACGTAAAAGTAAAAAGCGTTCAAAGCCTGAAAACCCGAACGAGTCGGACGAGCTGGATCGGACCCCCCCCCACATACCCCCCACCCCCCACACCCCCCACACACCTTCCTCATTAAGCGGCAAATGAAATGTATCCTGAAGAGCCATCGCGGGCTGGATTCAGGCTTTAAGCGCTTCACTCCGCCGTTATTAAACGGAGGCCCGGGTTCCGCGCGGCCGCTGATTAGTCGACGCACAGCGGCGGGCGACGGTGTAAACCGGTCTGAGTGTTCGCTAATGCACGGCGACGATAAGCCTTTTTAATAATCTGGGACGCGTCAGTCGGCGTCTCCGGCGCGACCTCGTCGCCCGCCGATTCGAAGAGGACGGGCTTTTTAAATGGATTCCGCATTCGACGACGACGCGCGTCTGCGGAAAGGTGATAATTCGCACGGCTGAGGCAGTCGCGTGTTCTTAATAAGTTATTAATAAGAGAAGGTTAAGAGTGTTGTATCAACGCAGAACGTTAAAAAAAAAAAATGATGGAGGAGTAAATCCATAAACCACCGCGTTGAAAGGAAAACCCACGAGATGCTGAACGGCAGGGTTCTCTATAAATTGGACGTAACGCTGAACAAATGAGACAAAGACATTACACACTCACTCACACAGACACACTCTATATGGGGCAATTTGCAGAACTCAATTCACCTTGATCCATGTTTTTGGACTGTGGGAGGAAACCGGAGAACCCGGAGGAAACCCACGCGGACACGGGGAGAACATGGAAACTACACCCAGATTGGGATTCGAACCGATTTTTCCCCCAGCGCTGAGAGGAGAACATGCCAACCACTAAGCCACCGTGCCGCCTAAATTAGAAAACTAATTTAGTATTTATGCTAAAATAAAATTTAAGACGTACAATTCCATGTCGACCACGTCGACAAATGACGCTGTGCTGTGCCAACTGTAAAGTTTGGTGGAGAGGGTTAACGTAACCCTTAACGTAACGTTTTTTGGTATTCGTAATACGTTATAAACGCACTCAAAGCTTTATAGCGTATTTAATAAAGCCATAAGGTACGAGGGGGGTGTGGCATTATTCTGAATTAGTCTAATCTTCTCTTACGCAACGTAATCTAGTCCGGTTTTTAAAGAGAACACTGATCGCTGAGTAGCAGGATTCCGGTTTCTCAAACAATCAATTCGTTACTGCCATCTAGTGGCCAGATTATTTAAAAAGAAAAACAGCCACAATGGGTTTAGTGCTGATGGGGAATCGGCTCGCTGTTTATATGAATCTGTTTTTTATAATGTATTGTAAGCGCTCAGAGGGGTGTGTTATTGATATGATGGACAAACGGCTCAGCCAATCAGATTTAAGAAGCAGAACGTCCCTGTACCAGAGGTTTTTTTGACAGTGGGAACAGTTTGGGGATGGCCCCTTCCTGTTCCTGGACTGCGCCCAAGTGCAAAAGGCAGCATCCATAAAGGCAGGATGACCAGATTTGGTGTGAAAGGACTCTGTGCCGCCCAATCAAGTCCTGACCCTGACCTGATGGGATGAATTAGAATGCAGACCTCATACATTTCTGAAAGGTTGAATATATATTTGATATTAAACTGTATGGATAAAGAATGTGATGTCACTCAGTTTGGACGCCAGTAAAATCTTTTAAATGCGAATGAAACAAACCCTTGATAGTCTTCACCATCAGAACCAAGACCGGAACAATGGCGGCTGGAGCGGAGCCCGGGGCCCGGGGCCCGGTGCCACGGCGTCCGGGCGTTCTGCGCCAGGCTGTGTTTTTGACATTGTGAGAATCTGCGAGCGTGAAGGAACCAAACAGACCGTCGTCTTAAATAATGGCTCAATTAGACGCTGGCGTGGCGGCCGGAGCAGATGCATCTGGAAACGGATGCAGAAATGGCATCTGGACGGTGGAGCGAGGAGAGAAGAGAGAGAGAGAGAGAGAGAGAGAGAGAGAGAGAGAGAGAGAGAGAGAGAGAGAGAGAGAGAGAGAGAGAGAGAGAGAGAGAGAGAGAGAGAGCTGCTGAGCTGACGGCTAACCAGAGTTAGAGAACGCAAAGAGCTGTCTGCGGATGGGGGGAGCGAGGACGGGTGTGAGGTGGTTACCTCCAGGTTTAACCTTTAACCTGTAGGTTAATCTTGCAGGAGAACGGCGTTGCATACTAACCATACTAACCATACTAACCATACTAACCATGCACGAAATCTAATACTGCTACCGATACCGTTATACACACTGCAACAAACAAAACATACTACTAACCCTACTATTACCACCACTAATACTACTATGATTGCTATAACCACCACTACGAATATTCAAATTGCTACTACTACTATTATTACCACCACTAATACTATACTTTTACAACTATTACCACTACTACTATTATTTCTACTACTGTAACTACTTCCACTATTCCCACCACTACTATAACAACTACTAATACTAATACTACTACTCCTATCACCACCACTAATACTAACTCTATCACTAACACTATCACTAATACTAACACTATCACTAATACTAACTCTATCACTAATATTAACACTAATACTACCACTATCACTAATACTAACACTATCACTAATATTAACACACTAATACTAACACTATCACTAATACTAACCTATCACTAATAATAACTATCACTAATACTAACTCTATCACTAATACTATCACTTATACTAACTATCACTAATACTAACACTATCACTAATACTAACTTATACGCTAATACTATCACTATACTAACTACTATCACTAATACTAACACTATCACTAATTCTAATATTCTTACCACCACTAAAACTAATACTATCATCACCACCACTAATACTATACTTTTTGCAACTACTATCAATACTACTATTACTAGTTCTACTATTACCACTACTACTACTAATACCACTACTCCTGTAACCACCACTAATACTAACACCATCACTAATACTATTCTATCAGCACCACTAATACTATTACCACCACTAATACTAACACCATCACTAATACTATTCTATCAGCACCACTAATACTATTACCACCAATACTAATACTAACACCATTACTAATACTATTTTTTATTACCAACACTAATACTAATACTATCACTAATACTTATACTATACCCCAACTACTTCTATTGTTACCACCACTACTATAACTACTACTTTTGTTACCACCAATACTAAAAATACTACTAACAGTACTACTACCACTGTTACCATACTAATACTATTACTACTGTTACCACCACAACTATTACTACTTCCAATAGTACCACTGCTATTACTTTTACTATTATAACAACCATTTTTAGTCCTCCTACCACCACTATTACTACGACTAGTGCTTCCACTATTACAACAAAGTAATCAATCAGATTTAAAATCAATAACGAACCCAAAAACCGAGCGCGAGTCTGATGTGACGTGCTACAAGTTAGTGGTGTATAACTAACTCACCAACTAACCAACTAACTAACACTCTAAAATCGGATTTATCTTCTCATTATATTTCACAAATCAAAGTGTCTGTGAAACTGCAGCTCCTTTTGATTCTCTGAACCCGGCTGCTGAGTTTTAGATTTTCAGTTTCTGCAGCTCGACGACGTTCAGTTCAGACGAAAGGAAGGATTTGTCCTTCCAACGAGTACCATTAAGCAAATAAAATCCTCCATTAGCGGGAAAAAGGTTAGCGAGTGCTTTACGGTATTTGTCAGGAAAGTGGACCGTGCCTCCATCTCGGGAAGGACTGGAAAAAGGGAGAGAACAGACCAAAGCGAAAAGGCTCTGAAATCTCTCTCACCATTTAATAACAGTAACCGAAGTCCATCAGAACCTCGCGGTGGTTCTACGGCCGTGACCTTACGAGCGAGCCATTTACATAAGTTCAATAAGCTGATGGAGACGTGGGGGCAACCTCGTAAATGTCACCCGATTCGTCCCAGCGGTCTGAGGAGGCCTCGGATAGAGAAATGAAATGTAAAGGTAAATAAACAGATCGTTCGGGGTTTTATCCGCAGCCCCTCTCGGTTCTGACCCAGCGCCGCATCAGGCGGACAGTTTGGGCTGCAGAGCCCGGGCGTCTTGACGGATGCAGCGGGATGAAGCCGAGCAGCGGCGTGTGAAGGAGGAACGAGAGGACCTGTGAGGACGAGGCTAATGCTCACACTGCTGGCTGATGTTTCTCAAGCGCTCCTGAGAGAACGTCCGCTTCAATAAATCTCGGCTTCCGGCTCCATGCCTGACTGAACCCCACACAGAAATCACCTCCGGCTAAAAACCCCCGAATTTGTCCTAATCACCGGCGGCGGCCCGTGGCGCGGCCTCCGCCCGCCAAGACTCGTCAGCATCTGCTGGACAGAAAGTAATTTCTGATGGAGTCAGTGAGGATGCGGCTCGGACATCCTGCCTTTTAGGCGGCCAGGAATCCTTGACCTTGGAAAACAAGCCAGTGATTAAAACTAAAGCTCGTCGTCTGCTGGAGTTACCCATGTGATGCCCCTGGAGGCAATTGGAGATTCAAACACCGATAAACGGGAGGGTTGCGCCAGAAAGACCTTCTGCAACTGTGGCAAGAGGACAATGTGGCACTTCTCTGCTGTGGTGACCACTATTGAAAGGGGTCATTGGTAGGGGTCATTGGTAAGGGTAATTGGTAGGGGTAATTAGTATGGGTATTTGGTAGGGGTAATTGGTAGAGGTACTTTGTAAGGGTAATTGATATTGGTAATTGGTAGGGGTAATCGGTAAGGGTAATTGATATTGGTCATTGGTATTGGTAATTGGTAAGGAATTTGGTAAGGGTAAATGATTAGGGGTAATTGGTATGGGTAATTGGTAATGGTAATTGGTGGGGGTAATTGATAGAGGTAATTGGTAGGGGTAATTGGTAGAGGTAATTCGTATGGGTATTAGGTAGGGATAATTGGTAGAGTTAATTGGTGGGGGTAATTGGTAGAGGTAATTGGTATGGGTATTAGGTAGGGATAATTGGTAGAGTTAATTGGTGGGGGTAATTGGTAGAGGTAATTGGTTTGGGTATTAGGTAGGGATAATTGGTAAGGTTAATTGATAGGGGCAGTTGGTAAAAGGTTACAAAGGACGCCTATAGGTTAATTATGATAATAAAGTAGACTGTATTAACAGCAGGTGGCTCTCCACACCAGCCGAGCCCACCCATGTCCCAGTGCGGTGTCCACATACTAAACTAAAGGAGAAAGGTCTAAGACAGGCCCTCCCACCGCTCGTCAAGTGTCCTGTCATGGGGGGAGGGGGTTGGGTGGTAACAGCGGAACGCGGTACACGTGCGTCATCGCGGAAATTATCCCTGACAGCAGCGAGGGAAAACGCAGCATCCAAGGTCTGTTTAAGAACAATCAGCGTGGCTAATTGAATACGGCGAGGTGTGATGGATGGAGGTGAACGGAGGCTGAGGACGCTCCGGGGACAGCCGGAGACAATGTCAGGTCCCCGCGAGCTCTCCCGGGTGGCGTGTCGGCGTCGGCGCGTTCAGCCGTTTCATCAGCCGTGCGAAGACCTGCCTCGTCTCCGCTGGGCTTTAAACGGCATCTGGTAATAACTCGCGCCGCCGTCACTTTGATGTTGCGGAAAAACATGTTGCATTATTTATTGGCTCTATACGAAACATCAGACTTAGAGAGGATTCCAACAAGTTCCCGCCATTTTACGGCTAAAGGAGGAGGTTGGACACGTTCGACAGGGACGGATGTGACTGACACGCCACGGCGTCTTGTGTTGCGTGTTCTAAGTTCTAGATACCTTAGGTTCCTCGAACAATCGAGCCATTTTCCGGTTCGGCAAAGCAACCAAAACTCTCCGACGTAAACCCCTACAACCAATCCAGAGTGCCTTGGGCGGCATTCAATTAATTATTATATAAAATTACAATTTTTATTATAAAAAATAATTTATTATTTTGTTTTCAGCGCTGCAGGTGACCTAAGCGGTTACGACTGACTGTTCATGTCGGCCACGGCGATCGGGGTAGGTATATTCACACGAGATGTTGCTATTTAAATGGAAACCAGACTGTAGGGCTCTTCAAAAAACATCGCCGCTTTAAAGACGAAAGCTTCGACTTGCAGATTAGAGAAGGGTCTATAAAGTCACATTGTCGTTATTTTTTGGATTAATCTGACCGCATTACCTTCTCCAGCCAAGTGCCACCGTAACGCAGACACTCCCCCGTTGGCCGTAATTTGGCGGGAAATGGGAGTTCGATTGTTTTTCGTTTCACTCTTATTACTTTGTTTTCAGCGCTGCAGGTGACGTAAACGGTCACGACTAACCGTTCACGTCCAGAGAGGTTGTTTTCCGTCGGCATAAATGTACGCCTCATCGGTAGACAGCCACGCTGATCGGGGTAAGTATATTCACACGAGGTGTTGCTATTTAAATGGAAACCAGACTGTAAGGCTCTTCAAAAAACATCGCTGCTTTAAAGACGAAAGCTTCGACTTGCAGATTAGAGAAGGGTCTATAAAGTCACATTGTCGTTATTTTTTGGATTAATCTGACCGCATTACCTTCTCCAGCCAAGTGCCACCGTAACGCAGACACTCCCCCGTTGGCCGTAATTTGGCGGGAAATCGGAGTTCGAGTGTTTTTCGTTTCACTCTTATTATTTTGTTTTCAGCGCTGCAGGTGACGTAAACGGTCACGACTAACTGTTCACGTCCAGAGAGGTTGTTTTCCGTCCGCATAAATGTACGCCTCATCGGTAGACAGCCACGCTGATCGGGGTAGGTATATTCACACGAGGTGTTGCTATTTAAATGGAAACCAGACTGTAGGGCTCTTCAAAAAACATCGCTGCTTTAAAGACGAAAGCTACGACTTAGTAGTTTACAGGAGGATCTATAAAGTCACTTTGTCGTTATTTTTTAGATTATACGTTCTCCCAGAGAGCGCGATCTGACCGAATGACCTTTTCTTAACACCCATTACTTTCTCCAGCCAAGTGCCACCGTAACGCAGACACTCCCCCGTTGGCCATCATTTTGGCGGGAAATGGGAGTTCGAGTGTTTTTCGTTTCACTCTTATTATTTTGTTTTCAGCGCTGCAGGTGACGTAAACGGTCACGACTAACTGTTCACGTCCGGAGAGGATGTTTTCCGTCGGCATAAATGTACGCCTCATCGGTAGACAGCCACGCCGATTGGGGTAGGTATATTCACACGAGGTGTTGCTATTTAAACGGAAACCAGACTTTAGGGCTCTTCTTCTGAAGGGCATCGCCGCTTCGAAGCCGAAAGCTACTTGTTGATTACAGAAGGGTCTATAAAGTCACGTTGTCGTTAACACAGAACCCCCCCCACCCCCCCTGTTGGCCGTAATTTAGCTCTACTGTATAAAGTACAAGAAAAATACAAGCAGCGCGGTCAAGGACGGGCTGCAAAAAGGCAGAGAGTGCGGCGTGACCATGTGACCTCTCTATTTTAAGTCAGAAAAGCTGTCAGGTCGCGAAAAGCCCCCCCGCGGCTGCAGGCCGTCTCGCCTCCTGTTCTAGAGCACGTCGGCTAGACTCGTGGCAGGCTGCCGCCTTAGAACCCTGTGAATCGCGGGGACATTTTCGTTTCGGTTGTTGGTGCTTGTTAGACGGAACGAGTCCTGTTTACAGCGGAGTTAACCCATTAGTGTCCATTAAACATACCTCCAATTTATCCTCTACTAGGGTCGCAGGAAGGGGGGGGGTGTGTTCTCCATGCCCATCCAGGGGACAACGTTTCGGGCGCTGGGCAGATACACCCAGGACAGGGCGCCAATCTGATGATGGTCACACACTATGGTCACTCACTCACACACTATATGGGGCACTTCATTTGTCCTTGAATCCATGTTTTTGGACTGTGGGAGGAAACCGGAGAACCCGGAGGAAACCCACGCGGACACGGGGAAAACATGCAAAACTCTACCCAGATTGGGATTCCTGGAACCACTAAGGAACTAAACCAGCCAGCATAGTAAGAACATGAATAAATAAATAAATTATTGACTCTAAATAGGCGGCACGGTGGCTTAGTGGTTTAGCACGTTCTCCTCTCAGCACTAGGGATTCCTGGTTCGAATCCCCATCTGGGTGGAGTTTCCATGTTCTCCCCATGTCCGCGTGGGTTTCCTCCGGGTTCTCCGGTTTCCTCCCACAGTCGAGAAACATGGATCAAGTCAATTGAGTTCTCAAAATTGCCCCATATAGAGTGTGTGTGTGAGTGAGTGTGTGTCCAGCGATGGATTGGCACCCTGTCCTGGGTGTATCTGCCCAGTGCCCGAGACGTTCTCCCCTGGATGGGCATGGGGAACCCCACCGCGACCCTAATTTAGGATAAAGCGGGAGATAATGAATGAATGAATGACTCTAAATGGAGAACCCACAGTATAGAGTAGACCAGCGATTCACAACAGGTGGGTCGTGACCCACAAATGTGGATTTCCGTTCACTAAAGACGAGTTACTCTATAATATCGTATGTTAATTAATAATGTATATTAAACATTATTCGGTTCATAAGGTTTGTATTCTATGAAAGTGGGTTGCAACCTTAGCACCATGAGAACCTGTGGGTCCCGGTATGAGACCCGTTGAGGACCCCTATATACATATATATACACACACGGCGCCGGCGTTGATGTCATAATGTACGCCTCGTGTAGACGGCCACGCCGATCGGGGTAGGTATACTCACACGAGGTGTTGCTATTTAAACGGAAACCAGACCGTAGGGCTCGTCAAAAAACATCGCCGCTTCGAAGCCGAAAGCTACGTTAGCCGGTCGACTTGTAGATTACAGGAGGGTCTATAAAGTCACGTGGTCGTTATTTTTTGGATTATACGTTCCCCTATCCCAGAGAGCGCCATCTGACCGCATTACCTTCTCGTAACACCCATTACCTTCTCCAGCCAAGTGCCACCGTAACGCAGATCCCCCTCCCGTTGGCCCTAATTTGGCGGGAAATGGATGGCGAGATGGGCTGTGGTAATACCGTCGGCCGTCCGCCCGCGCCGCCGCGCTTCTGGCTTTCAGAGCGATTGGCGTCCATTATACGAGGCACGTAGGGAAGGCCCATCGAGGCGAATTGCACGGCTTTCGGGCGGCGCGGAACTCTGCGGCGCCGTCAGTGGTGGCTTTCCATTGTGCGGTGATTGAGTATTTTGCGAGTCGGTGTCGGTTGAACATATTCATTTGGCCCTCGGGCTTCGGTTAAATGATTCACGGCAATCGTCTGTAAAATGATAATCTCTGGGAGAATGCACGCCGGTAATGGGGCACTCGAAGGAGCGCCGAGGCCCGGCACTCGCTTTCATGAGGTATTCAGTGACATATCGAACCCGCACGGCGTCATCTCCGCGCGGCTCTGATCACAGGGACGCCGTTAAAGTTTAATGAGTGGGCCGCTGATTGCGCGCCGACGTCTCCACGCCGCGGGTTCGGTTCGGGCACGCCGCGTTAACGCGCGATTTTCAGGGTGAGGATCTCAAACGCGGGGAAAAAAAGGAACGAGCCGTAATGATGTTACGGCGAAAAGCTTATCGCGCTTAATTAGCACGCAGAACCGCGCCACCCCATCTAACTCACGGGCGCACCAAGCTCGGAACCACGGCTGGTTGCTATGGGTTGCTATGGGTTGCTATGGTGGGTGATAACGACCCAGCACTGAGCAATTAATCATTCGTTCATTATCTTTTGCTTAATCCTCTACTAGGGTCGCAGGGGTGGGGTGTGGGGGGGAGGGTGGCAGTTCCCCATGCCCTTCCAGGGGAGAACGTCTCGGTCGCTGGGCAGATACACCCAGGACAGGGCGCCAATCTATCACTCGACACACACTCACATACACTGTATGGGGCAAATTAGAGCATGTAGAGTGTCCTGTCCTGGGTGTATCTGCCCAGCGTCCGAAACGTTCTCCCCTGGATGGGCATGGGGAACTGCCGCCCTACCCCCCACACCCCACCCCTGCGAACCTAGTAGAGGATTAAGCAAAAGATAATGAACGACCCTACGACCCTATATATATTCATTCATTCATTATCTCCCGCTTCATCCTCTATTAGGGTCGCGGTGGGGTTCCCCATGCCCATCCAGGGGAGAACGTCTCGGGCGCTGGGCAGATAGACCCAGGACAGGGCGCCAATCCATCGCTGGGCACACACTCACTCACACAGACACACTCTATATGGGGCAATTTTGAGAACTCAATTGACTTCATCCATGTTTTTGGACTGTGGGAGGAAACCGGAGAACCCGGAGGAAACCCACGCAGACACGGGGAGAACATGGAAACTCCACCCAGATGGGGATTCGAACCGGGAATCCCTAGCGCTGAGAGGAGAACATGCTAAACCACTAAGCCACCGTGCCGCCCCCATATATATATATATATATATATATATATATAAAATCCACACAGGGCAACTTAAATACGCAAACTGTGGCCACGCCCCTCATATCCCAGCACTGGTGCTCAGGTGTTCTGCTCTGCACATCTCCGCAGGTGCAACCGCAGCAGGAGGAGGTGCTGGTTGCCCCACAGCTCTGCGACTAACGCCAAAGCCTCCTTGGAAATAATCCTTGAATACAGTAATCACGTGAAGGTCCTCACTCACTGTCCGCTGATTACGGCTGCATCTGCTCCAGTTAATCCTCCACACGATTCCAGCTTTCTAATCGACTCTGATGTGTGTCAGCCAGATGGTGACGCATGCAGCCGGCCAGATTTCCGCCAGCAATTTAATTATTAAAATTAGATTCACTCATATATATATATATATATATAGAGAGAGAGAGAGAGAGAGAGATATGTATATATATATATATATATAGATATATATATATATATATATATATATATATATATATATATATATATATAAATATTTGGCAGCACGGTGGCTTAGTGTTTAGCATGTTCTCCTCTCAGCGTTAGGGATTCCCGGTTCGAATCCCAATCTGGGTGGAGTTTCCATGTCCTCCCCGTGTCCACGTGGGTTTCCTCCGGGTTCTCCGGTTTCCTCCCACAGTCCAAAAACATGGATCAAGGTCAATTGAATTCTGTAAATTGCCCCATATAGAGTGTGTCCGTGTGAGTGAGTGTGTGCCCAGTGATGGATTGGCGTCCTGTCCTGGGTGTATCTGCCCAGCGCCTGAAACGTTCTCCCCTGGATGGGCATGGGGAACCCCACCGCGACCCTAATAGAGAATAAAGCGGGAGATAATGAATGAATATATATATATATATATATATATATATATATATATATATATATATATATATATATATATATATGCATACACATACATACATTACACTCACTGCACTATTTCCACCAGCAATATAATTATTAAAATTTGATTCGCCCACACATATATATATATATATATATATATATATATATATATAGAGAGAGAGAGAGAGAGAGAGAGAGATACTGTGTATATATACACACTCTACACACACTCTTCATCAGTGGATTTGCAGGCCCCTCGCCGCGTTCCTGTGTCACTTGGTTCTGAATGATGGGTCACGTGTTGGGAGGCAGCACGCAGCGATGGAGGCTCCCGTCTCCACGGTCCACTGAGTCCCCCGCCGTGCGGCGGGCCGTGGACGCCTCGCGATGCTGACTCATAACGAGCGCGGCGCAAGTCGCATCGAGTCGAGGATAACACGACAGGGAAGGCTCTCGTCAGCGACGCAATGACTCAGCGTGTAGCGAGGAGGTGGAGCCGCCTGCGCCGCCATGTATAAACAATCTGCTGCCCGGAGCCGCTGCCTGAAGTACGCCGCCGTTCGAATTTGCACACCGACCGGGTCTGAGGTCCAGGACTTTAAATCTCAGAGCGCTCGCTTTGACTCCTGGTTCTGTCGTCGCAATGTACGCAAGCGATCTCCCGAGTTCTTAGAATTAAATTAGTTGTAAATTAGTTGAAGTGAAGTGTATCGTAACATAACCTGGAGGTGAAAAGGCAGCAGAACGTCATGCAACGGGCCTCAAATGGACCACAATGCAATGCAAATGCCCCCATGGAACAATGAGGGTTACCGGATTTGAACCCCCAACCCTCAGATTATGAGTACCACACTGTAACCCCAGAGCTACCACAAACATATAGATGTATACGAGCCAAAGCGATATATAGTTCGTAGAATATAGTTGGCGTGTTGGTATCTCTGTGAGGACCGTCACTGACCACCGAAAAACTATGGATCTCGGCGGTGGATCATCACGCAGGCGCGCCAAACTCGTCCTCACTTAACGAAAATCCACATTTCAAATACTGTTCGGGTTATATTTGCGTTTCGCCAACAAAATTTTAAGCGTAACTGAACGAATGGTCGTTACCATGGCAATGAGAATGCTGCGTGTGTCTAACACGTGCCTCTCTCTCTCTCTATGTTTTCATGAAAAGAGTCCAAAATCAGATGAGCATTAATTATTTTTAATTGATTTCTTACGAGCTGTTCACCCAGAACGGTGTCCGCCAACCAATTTCAGACCCACCAGTTGAGAATCGCTGGTCTACACGATGCTGCGTGTTCTCCAGTCACGGTCAAATGGAGAACCTCATTGATTCCAGGTAGCTGCACCATTCAATTAGCAATCGGCAGAGTCAGAGCGCCACCTGGCTGTTAAAGGGCCAACTGTAAAAACGATTGGTTTAATTAAACACGCCGGACAACCAATTAGCACATGACGTCCGCGTTTCGAGCTGCGCAATTGTCCCGTCGTTATAATAGCGACGTCACACTAGACAAACAAATAAAAACAAAACAAATGAAAAGTAATTCATTATCTTCCGCTTTTATCCTATATTAGGGTCGGGTGGGTGGGGGGGGGGTTCCCATGCCCATCCAGGGGGGAACGTTTTGGGCGCTGGGCAGATACACCCAGAACAGGGCGCCAATCTATCGCTGAGAACACACACACACACACAGGCACACTCTATATGGGGCAATTTGGAGAATTCAATTGACTTGATCCATGTTTTTGGACTGTGGGAGTAAACCGGAGAACCCGGAGGAAACCCACGTGGACACGGGGAGAACATGGAAACTCCCTAGTCCTGAGAGGAGAACATGCTAAAGCACTAAGCCACCGTGCCGCCCTACAAATAAAAATAAATTTAAAAAATTATAATAAATTATGAGCGCATTTCATTTGAGAACGTTAATAGGCAAAGCAGGTGGGAGGAGCCTGGCGCTCAGGCTATATATTCCGTCGACCTGAAGCTCCGCCCTCGGTGGCCCCGTCTCCTCGGTACCTTACCCTCACCTGCCAAAATGTCCGGTCTATCCCGTCCCTCTGTGTTTTAAAAAAAGTCTGGTGGGTTGTGATGTCACGGCGCTGATGAATCTCGCGAGTTCTTTACGGAATCGACAACAAAGTAAGAAACGACGTATTCAGGTCACTGTTTTGACCAAAGCCTCATAAAAAATTCAGCTCTTCCGAGCAGATTATTTTACTTTCCAGAACCCGAAAATGGCCAGGGGGCACAAACGGCCGAGTCAGCGTTTCATTCAGAAATAAAAAATAAAATAAATAAAAAAATACCGCCCCTAATGGAATTTCTCTGACGGCAGGGGCGACGCCCGGACCCTTTCGGAATAAATTCAGTCCATGGACTAATTCCTTCATTTTCCAGCGGACGCTTTTATACGTTCCAACGGCGTGAATAAACCATGAGGCCTCTCCGTCAGCCGCCGGGGGACGAGGTTCAAGCACCGGTGAGGGACTCCGCGTCCCCCTGCAGCCTCGCCATACATTATTTAAAATTAGAAAACGGCCCGCCGCGCTCCTGAAACCTGATTGGCTGAGCCTGTTCGTCCAGTCGTGACATCATCGACAATAACCCACCCCTCTGCGTCACATTCGTATCGTGCATGATACACAATACATTATTTTACATCATATAATACAGATTCATTTAATGCATGTTTTCCTCTAAGCCGGGTTCGAATCCCAATCTGAGTTCCCATGTTCTCCCCGTGTTCTCCGCTTTCCTCCCACAGTCCAAAAAACATGGATTCAAGGTCACGCTCATACATTCAATATATTTTGCCTAGTCCTCCACTTGGGTCATGGGGGGAGGGTCCAGGGGACCAGGGGAGAACGTCTCGGGTGCTGGGCAGATACACCCAGGACAGGGCGCCAATCTATCCCTGGACACACACTCACTCACACACCAACACACATATACACTCTATATGGGGCAATTTGGAGAATTCAATTTACCTCGAATCCATGTTTTTGGACTGTGGGAGGAACCCAGAGGAAACCCATATGGACACGGGGAGAACACGCAAACTCCACCCAGATTGGACTTCGAACCTGGAATCCCCAGCACTGAGAGGAGAACGTACTAACCAACCCACAATCCTACCTCAAGGTAAATGGAATGCTCTAAATTGCCCCATAAAGCTTGTGTCTGTGTGAGTGAGTGAGTGTGCCCAGTGATGGACTGGTGCCCTGCCCTGGGTGTATCTGCCCTGCACCCCTGGATGGGCATGGGGAACGTTCCTCGTACGCCTACAGATCAGCTGACATCAAACGCCGTTACTCAGCGTGCAACGCTCACCCGAAAAAGCTCACACCTTCTTCGGGGAGATTTAAGGCGACAAAATGTGGTGCATATAGCTGCTGCACTGATGACGTAGGGACACTGGGGGGAGCTCTTGTCTCTCCTAGGTGCTAGGTGCTTCAAAGGTATCCTTTGTGTCAGCTGCTTACTCATCGAGACCCCATCGCCTTGAGACTTACTGCTGCCAAGTGACGGTACCAACTGTGCCGCGCCCACTACTGCCCCCATGTGGCCGATCAGAATAGTGCAGCGAGGAAAAAAAAAAAACAACAGAAAAATTTAATTAGGTGGACCGTCCAAGTCACCGCCACGCATTATGAACAATTGGATTCGGATGCGTCCACTGGGGAGCGTCATAGCCTAGTCACCGCGGCGGAGAGCGTGCTGTAAGTGGGTTGAACCCCCCCCCCCCCCCCCCCCGGCTAAGGACGTTACGATGTGTTTGTGTGTCTGCAATGTTATGATTTCACATCATAAGAAACCTGAAGCTGACAGTGTGGGGACTTCCACAAGGCGGTCCTCACAAGGTCCATCAATTACCCACAGGTCCGTGTTTTGGTGGATTGAATGCGAGTCTGTGGCGTCCCTTCTCTAACAACTGTGTTCCAGTCAGACAAGTAGGACACGGAGATCAAAGCCAGACGTGTGCGTCAGGAAGACGAAGACGAGGTGATGGCTGACAGGCGGCGAGGTAGAGCGCCGAGACAGACAGCGCCGCCGGAAAAAAGCTCCCGACACTTTAATACCGAGGTTCCACACCACGCCGGTGGGTCTGAAGTTCTTGAATAACGAGCAGAAGCTCCGGGGAGTGAAGCATGGTGGTGGTATTATGAAGCCGTGGGGCTGTTTTGTTTACTGGTTCTCCAGGTTCCTCCCAAAAACGTGGATTCAACCTGAAGCTCCTCCCTTGGTGTCCCCGTCCTCCTCATCCTTCTGCCAATGTGAACCTCACCCCACCTCAGAACCACCTCACCCGTAACCTGCCAAAATGTCAAGTCTAACCCGTCCCTCTTCGTTTTAAAAATTGCCCCATCCGTAAGTGGAAGTCTGGTGGGTGTGAGGTCACGTTGCTTATAACCCTCAGGGCGATCTCTGAGGTTCCACACCACGCCGGTGGGTTTGAAGTTCTTGGGTAGCCAGCAGAAGCTCCAGGGAGTGAAGCATGGTGGTGGTATTATGAAGCCGTGGGGCTGTTTGGTTTATTGGTCCTCCAGTGTCCCTCCCAAAAACATGGATTCAACCTGAAGCTCCACTCTTGGTGTCCCCATCCTCCTCATCCTTTTGCTGATGTGAACCTCGCCTCACCCTCACCTTCCAAAATGTCCGGTCTATCCCGTCCCTCTTCATTTTAAAAATTGCCCCCATCCGTAAGAGAAAGTCTGGTGGGTGTGAGGTCACGTTGCTGATAACCCTCAGGGCGATCTTTGAGGTTCCACACCACGCTGGTGGGTCTGAAGTTCTTGGGTAACGAGCAGAAGCTCCGGGGAGTGAAGCATGGTGGTGGTATTATGAAGCCGTGGGGCTGTTTTGTTTACTGGTTCTCCAGGTTCCTCCCAAAAACATGGATTCAACCTGAAGCTCCTCCCTCGGTGTCCCCGTCCTCCTCATCCTTCTGTGAACCATGCCCCACCTCAGAACCACCTCACCCGTAACCTGCCAAAATGTCAAGTCTATCCCGTCCCTCTTCGTTTTAAAAATTGCCCCATCCGTAAGTGGAAGTCTGGTGGGTGATGTCACGCCACTGATAACCCTCAGAGCTATCTCTGAGGTTCCACACCACGCCGGTGGGTCTGAAGTTCTTGGGTAGCCAGCAGAAGCTCCGGGGAGTGAAGCATGGTGGTGGTATTATGAAGCCGTGGGGCTGTTTTGTTTACTGGTTCTCCAGGTTCCTCCCAAAAACGTGGATTCAACCTGAAGCTCCTCCCTTGGTGTCCCCGTCCTCCTCATCCTTCTGCCGATGTGAACCTCACCCCACCTCAGAACCACCTCACCCGTAACCTGCCAAAATGTCAAGTCTATCCCGTCCCTCTTCGTTTTAAAAATTGCCCCATCCATAAGTGGAAGTCTGGTGGGTGATGTCATGCCACTGATAACCCTCAGGACGATCTCTGAGGTTCCACACCACGCTGGTGGGTCTGAAGTTCTTGAATAATGAGCAGAAGCTCCGGGGAGTGAAGCATGGTGGTGGTATTATGAAGCCGTGGGGCTGTTTTGTTTACTGGTTCTCCAGGTTCCTCCCAAAAACATGGATTCAACCTGAAGCTCCTCCCTTGGTGTCCCCGTCCTCCTCATCCTTCTGCAGATGTGAACCTCGCCCCACCTCAGAACCACCTCACCCGTAACCTGCCAAAATGTCAAGTCTATCCCGTCCCTCTTCATTTTAAAAATTGCCCCATCCGTAAGTGAAAGTCTGGTGGGTGTGAGGTCACGTTGCTGATAACCCTCAGGGCGATCTCTGAGGTTCCACACCATGCTGGTGGGTCTGAAGTTCTTGGGTAGCCAGCAGAAGCTCCGGGGAGTGAAGCATGGTGGTGGTATTATGAAGCCGTGGGACTGTTTTGTTTACTGGTTCTCCAGGTTCCTCCCAAAAACAGGGATTCAACCTGAATCAGATGCTCTAAATTGCCCCAATATAGTGTGTGCCCAGCGCTGGATTGGCAGGTGTATCTGCCCAGCGCCTGATACGTTCTCCCCTGGATGGGCATGAGGGAACCCCCCCCCCCCCACTGCGACCCGAGTAGAGGATCAAATTGAAGCTAACGAGATGAGAGGCTGTCGTTAGGCGTGTCCGGCTCCCAAACCTGGCTAAAGAGGAGGATTGTGTCGGATTGTGTGGCGCCCCCTAATGGAACTGAGCTGAAACAAGTCGATAAAGGCTTGTTTCTAGGTCAGCGAGACTCCTCTCTGCTCCCTGACCTCATTGCCGACGCAATTTACTGATAAAAAAAAGAGAGTCTAATTTAATAGCGGAGCGCGTATAAAGAATTTAGCGGCGGTTATGACTGATGTGAATGTCAAAAGGCCCCCGAGCGATTAAATATGACAGGAGCCTGAGAAGTGTGCAGCCGTAATCCACAGACACTCACGAAAACGGCCCATGTGACCGAGTATTGAGGACTATCCCGGCAAATATGGAACTAAAATAAATACTGCTCTTCGGTAAGAAACCGAAGAGAAACTGAAGGTGAAGGGAAACATCTCGTTACGTTGACGCAGGGCCTACAGCTACGCCCTCAGTACACACACTCACACACACACACACACACACACACACACACACACACTCACACACACACACTATAAAGGGATAGTCCATTAGAGTCGTGTGCAGACCATCACACCATCTCATTATCTTCTGCTTAAACCTTCAGCTAGGGTCATGGGGATGTGGGGGGGGGAGAGTCAGCGGGGGGTCGGGTCCCCATGCCCATCTAGGGTACCAATTCATCGCTGGACACACACTCACACAACCTCACACCCTAAATAGGGGCAATTTAGAGCTGCTAATTTACCCTGAATCCATGTTTTTGGACTGTGGGAGGAAACCGGAGAACCCGGTAGGTTATGTAGGGTAGGTATTGTAGGGTATGTAGGAAATTGTAGGGTATATAGGGTATTGTAGGTTATGTAGGGTAGGTATTGTAGGATATATAGGGTATTGTAGGTTATGTAGGGTAGGTATTGTAGGATATGTAGGGTATTGTAGAGAATGTAGGGTATTGTAGAGAATGTAGGGTATTGTAGAGAATGTAGGGTATTGTAAAGAATGTAGGGTATTGTAGAGAATGTAGGGTAGGTATTGTAGGGTAGGTATTGTAGGATATGTAGGGTATTGCAGAGAATGTAGGGTAGGTATTGTAGGGTAGGTATTGTAGGATATGAAGGGTATTGTAGAGAATGTAGGGTATTCTAGGGTAGGTATTGTAGGATATGTAGGGTATTGTAAAGAATGTAGGGTATTGTAGGGTAGGTCTTGTAGGGTATGTAGGGTAGGTATTGTAGGATATGTAGGGTATTGTAAAGAATGTAGGGTATTGTAGGGTAGGTATTGTAGGTTATGTAGGGTATTGTAGAGAATGTAGGGTATTGTAGAGAATGTAGGGTATTGTAAAGAATGTAGGGTAGGTATTGTAGGGTAGGTATTGTAGGATATGTAGGGTATTGCAGAGAATGTAGGGTAGGTATTGTAGGGTAGGTATTGTAGGATATGAAGGGTATTGTAGAGAATGTAGGGTATTCTAGGGTAGGTATTGTAGGATATGTAGGGTATTGTAAAGAATGTAGGGTATTCTAGGGTAGGTATTGTAGGGTATGTAGGGTAGGTATTGTAGGATATGTAGGGTATTGTAAAGAATGTAGGGTATTGTAGGGTAGGTATTGTAGGTTATGTAGGGTATTGTAGAGAATGTAGGGTATTGTAGAGAATGTAGGGTATTGTAAAGAATGTAGGGTAGGTATTGTAGGGTAGGTATTGTAGGATATGTAGGGTATTGCAGAGAATGTAGGGTATTGTAGGGTAGGTATTGTAGGATATGTAGGGTATTGTAGAGAATGTAGTGTATTCTAGGGTAGGTATTGTAGGATATGTAGGGTATTGTAAAGAATGTAGGGTATTGTAGGGTAGGTATTGTAGGTTATGTAGGGTAGGTATTGTAGGATATGTAGGGTATTGTAGAGAATGTAGAGTATTGTAGAGAATGTACGGTATTGTAAAGAATGTAGGGTAGGTATTGTAGGATATATAGGGTATTGCAGAGAATGTAGGGTATTGTAGGGTAGGTATTGTAGGATATGTAGGGTATTGTAAAGAATGTAGGGTATTGTAGGGTAGGTATTGTAGGTTATGTAGGGTATTGTAGAGAATGTAGGGTATTGTAGAGAATGTAGGGTATTGTAAAGAATGTAGGGTAGGTATTGTAGGGTAGGTATTGTAGGATATGTAGGGTATTGCAGAGAATGTAGGGTATTGTAGGGTAGGTATTGTAGGATATGTAGGGTATTGTAAAGAATGTAGGGTATTGTAGGGTAGGTATTGTAGGTTATGTAGGGTATTGTAGAGAATGTAGGGTATTGTAGAGAATGTAGGGTATTGTAAAGAATGTAGGGTAGGTATTGTAGGGTAGGTATTGTAGGATATGTAGGGTATTGCAGAGAATGTAGGGTATTTTAGGGTAGGTACTGTAGGGTATGTAGGGTAGGTATTGTAAGATATGTAGGGTATTGTAAAGAATGTAGGGTATTGTAGGGTAGGTATTGTAGGGTATGTAGGGTAGGTATTGTAGGGTATGTAGGGTATTGTAGAGAATGTAGGGTAGTGTAGGGTAGGTATTGTATGGTATGTAGGTTATGTAGTGGAGAACAACAGGGTGCCAATCCGGAAACCGGAGAACCCGGGGACAAAGGGGTAACATGGAATCTCCACCCCGGTTCCTTTTGCATGCATCATCTCTGAATAATGAATCCATTCTGCCTGGCGTCAACAATCGAGCCAAGTTCACAGGCCGAACACGTGATTCAGGGTCAGGTCAGAAGGTCGAACGTCCCCCAGGTCAGGGGCCCTCAGGTCGCTCAGGTCTCATTAAAGGGGCATCTCTCTTTTGCGGAGGTGGCACCAATAAAGCTCCATCACATGGCGTCATTAAAAATGGAGGGAGCCGTCGCTGGCGGTACTAATCCCAGCGCATGAATAAAACATCAGCCTGCCAGATAAATGTTAAACAAAGTGAGAGAGACGGCAGCCGCAGAAGAGGCCAGATCAACCGCCTGAAAGTTGTGCGTGCGGAGAGGGGGGCGGCGCCGGCGGATCCGGCGTTTGAGCCGCAGAAGGGATTTCATCGGGCGAAAAATAACAGCTGGTGTTTTTTTTTTACACACTCCGTCAAAAGTAACGACGGCAGGCGTTAAAAACAAAACAAAAACAAAACGGTGGAGACGCGAGCGCGAGGCCAGACCACAGGGGGCGCCTGCGGGGCGGCACGGGCGGCGTTGTTACAGCCTCCGCATCTGAAGCTGGTGCTGAAATGTCAAGTGTCAGAGGAACGTTGCGAGAGCGTCGGAACGGTAACGCGTGCTTCCTACTCACCGCTTCAGACGGCGGTTTTTATTTCGTCTCTGCGGATACAGGACGCGATGATGCCGACGTCGCGGAGCGCTCGGTGGCGCCGCATCGGCGAGGGTTCAGAGCCCCACTGGCGTACGAGGCGAACCGAACCTCACCGTCGTGGCTAAGTTCCTGCGTTCACCTTCTGGGATTGCGTTTCATTCGTGTGTGGGAGTTTGCATGTTCTCCTTATCACTGCACGCTTGGAAAAAACATACGGTAGAATGATGTTAGATACTCAATTGCCCCACGGTCTAAATGAACGTGTGGGAGTGTTCGTCCGTCCAGGGGCAGCTAGGGTAGGTGGGTATGTAGGTTGGTATGTGGGGTTGGTACGTAGGGTATGTATGTAGGTGGGGGATATATAGGGTAGGTAGGTATATACAGTATGCATGTACAGTAGGGTAGGTAGAATATATAGGTAGGTTATGTAGGGTAGGTATTTCAGTGGTAGGGTATGTAGGGTATATTGGTTATGTAGGGTAGGTGTGTCAAGGGTAGGGTATGTAGGTAGGTTATGTAGGGCAGGTAGGGTGTTGTAGGGTATGTAGGGTAGGCAGGGTATGGTGAGTAGGTTAGGTATGTAGGTTATGTAGGGTAGGTAGGTTATGTAGAGTAAGTAGGTTATGTAGGGTAGGTAGGGTTCCCCATGCCCATCCAGGGGAGAACTTTTCGGGTGCTGGGCAGATACACCCAGGACAGGGCGCCAATCCATCACTGGGCACACACTCACTCACACAGACACACTCTATATGGGGCAATTTGGAGAACTCAATTGACTTGATCCATGTTTTTGGACTGTGGGAGGGAACCGGAGAACCCGGAGGAAACCCACGCAGACACGGGGAGGACATGGAAACTCCACCCAGATGTGGATTCGAACCGGAATCCCTAGCACTGAAAGGAGAACGTGCTAAACCACTAACACCCCGCCTCTGCGTTTCATCTTCTGGTTTAAAACTTTAGCTGAATAATGAAGCCCCCGAGCCCCGGACCCCAAGGTTCTCCACCGCGCCAGTTTAGTACCCGAAGGCCCTTCAGAAACAAAATCAATGGGCGCAGATTTAAAGCTGGGTTCTCTAAACAGAGCGCGGCTCCTCGCCAACAAAACTCCACACGGTACCGTCTGTTCTCCCGCTTCGCAACCACGGAACCATCGTCTCCTCGGAGAGCTGTGCGGGATGATGAGGAGAACCTCCCTGCGCGACCCTCATTAAAACCAGGGTCCGTCAGCGAATGCGGCTCGCTGCCGGGATGATTGGTCCGTTTTGTAAACGGGAACTTCATCAGGATCGGTTCCTCCGTCGGAACCGACCGCAGCCTCCCCGTTAACGATCAGAGAACTTCTCCGTCCTCCCCCTGCCTAACGACACGGAGCTCGGCGGTCATTACGTCCCGGCGCCAGACACCATCCGTCATGCTTTCGTTGGCGGTCGATGTAACGAGCGCCGGTTCTCCCGGGCGTTTAATGGCTTTCTACAGAGTGGCGATGCAGACCGCTCCGAACCGAGAGCCTCCGACCTCGTCGGTACTCGCGCTGGCGCTGCGGGGTTCTCGTCGATTTGAAGGGTCCTGGAATAAGGACTCGTCTCTGTCTCGCCGGCGCTTCTTCGCCGCCGGAGGAAATCGATAACCAATCACGACACGATTGCGATGCGACCACCGAACGCTCCTGGAGGTACGACGCCCCCATTCTGCCATCGCGGAAAATTCCCTTCGGAGGGTTCTCGCGATCAGAGGTTCACATACCGACAGAACCGACGCTGTTTCCGTCGCTGATGTAACTCGTAACGTCGTATCACTGTTTATTATTTAGCGTATTAACAATTTATTTTAATTTACGTTGTGACATCACAACGTCCTACCCTTCGCGGTTCCGTCTCCCTCCTTTAGAACCGGCACTGACAGAGGTGGCACTTCGTTAATGATGGAAATAATGGCGGCAACGTCGCGGAAATAATTGATTAATGGCCGTAGCTTTTAAAGCGTGTAGCGGCTCGTCTTCGTGACGGGAAACGTGTTGATGATGAATTATTTAACGCCCCCCAGCCATCAGGAAAATGGAGAACCCGGAGTCCTACAGCGCTGAGACACAGCCACACCCCGCCTCTAATTCCCAGCACTTTATTCATAGTTCGTCAGCGTGACCTCATTTACATCATGGCGTCCATTACGTACCAAACTGGTCCAGCGTGACATCGGGAGGCTTGCACATCAGCTGCACCCATTAGGGGGCGCCACAGCAGATCAGTATGTGTCCACTGTTCTGCAGGTCCGTCCTCATCATCACCACATCCATGAACCTCCTCTTCGGCCTTCCTCTCCTCCTCCATCCTCAGCATCCATCTGCCGGGATGAACCTCATCGGTTCTCCAAAATGTCCTCCGACCTATCCCGTCTTTTTTGTGAAGTCATAACTAAATGTCTTTCGATGGGACGTGCTTTGTTTTGCTTTGAGACACACTCTCGCTGGAGGCCTAAAGGCCTGTCATCATCATCATCATCATCATCATCATCATCAAAATCAACATCATCATCATCCTAATCCTATCATCTTCATCATCATCATCATCATCAACATCATCATCATCATCATCAACATAATTATCATCATCATCATCATCATCATCATCATCAACATAATTATCATCATCCTAATCCTATCATCTTCATCTTCATCATCATCGTCATCATCAACATCATCATCAACATAATTATCATCATCATCATCATCATCATCAACATCATCAACATAATTATCATCATCCTAATCCTATTATCTTCATCTTCATCATCATCATCTTTATCACCATCATCATCATCATCAACATCATCATCATCATCATCAACATCAACACCATCATCATCATCATCAACATCATCATCATCATCATCACCATCATCAACATCATCACCATCATCAACATCATCATCATCATCATCATCATCAACATCATGCTAATCCTATTATCTTCATCATCATCATCATCAACATCTTTATTACCATCATCATCAACATAATTATCAGCGTCATCATCCTAATCCTATTATCTTCATCTTTATCATCATCATCATTATCATCATCTTCATCATCAACATAATTAGCATCATCATCCTAATCCTATCATCATCAACCCATCATCATCATCATCATCATCATCTTCTTCACCATAATCATCATCAACATAATTATTATCATCATCCTAATCCTATCGTCATCAACCCATCATCATCATCATCATCATCATCATCATCATCATCATCATCTCCATAATCAACATAACAATCAACATAATTATCATCATCATTATTATTATCATCTCATCATCATCCTCATCATCATCATCAGTATCAGCATCATCTTCATCATCACCATAATCCTATCATCAACCCATCATCATCTTCACCATATTGATCATCACCATCAGCATCATCATCTTCAGCAGCATCTTCATCAAAATACTTAACATCTCATCATCTTCATCACCATAATCATCACATCATCACCCTTCTTTCTATCATCTCCATTTCCACCACCACCTTCATCATCATCATCATCATCATCACCATCACCCTTCTTTCTATCATCTCCATTTCCACCACCACCTTCATCGTTATTGTCATCATCATCATAATTATCCCATCATCATCATCATCGTCGTCATCATCACCCTTCTTTCTATCATCTCCATTTCCACTACCACCTTCATCATCATCATATCCCATCATCATCACCCTTCTTCCTATCATCTTAATTCCGACCACCACCTTCATCACCATCATCATCATCATCATAATTATCCCATCATCATCATCATCATTATCTGCCCCATTTCATCTTCATCCCAATCATCATCATCATCATCATCATCATCATCATCTGCCCCAATTCACCATCACCATCACCATCATCACCTAATATTCACCTTCATCCTGTCATCATCTCCATTCCCACCACCACTGCCACCACCATCATCATCGTCATCTTCATCACTCCCCTCATCATCATCTCATTCTGGCTCTTTGGGTCCGGGGTGATGGATGACGGTCTCTCCACCCTGGAGGATGTCTCTAAAGGATGCCGGCCTGTCACTGGAGGAATTATGGGCCGGATGTGCGATAAGGTCACGGCGCGCTCACGCCGGCGCATCGCTCTTCAGAGGAACCGCGCGGTGGCGGCGCGGAACCCGAGCCTCAGAGCGCCGCAGACTGACAGCTGCGCAGAAATCACTCGCAGGGTCTGCACGCGGCTGAAGGATGGAGATTGGAGGGAATATATTTAAGATCAAACAGCTATTCTGGTGACGGAGAGGCTGGATGTAGAGCTGTAACCTTCAGCGTGCAATTTTGAAAGTCTGGGAGATTCATCGGGTGTCGAGATACAACACCTTTAATTCAAGAACCCAGAGAACCAACGGAGGAACCATAACGGAGCTGCAGCATGAAAACATCCATCCATCCATCCATTATCTTCTGCTTTATCCTCTACTAGGGTCACGGGGGGGTTCCCCATGCCCATCCAGGGGAGAACGTTTCGGGCGCTGGGCAGATACACCCAAGACAGGGGGGCAATCTATCACTAGACACACACTCACTCACCCAGACACACTCTATATGGGGCAATTTGGAGAACTCAATTGACCTTCATCCATGTTTTTGGACTGTGGGAGGAAACCGGAGAACCCGGAGGAAACCCAGGCAGACACGGGGAGGACATGCAAACTCCACCCAGATGGGGATTCGACCCGGGAATCCCTAGTGCTGAGAGGAGAACATGCCAAACCACTAAGCCACCGTGCTGCCCAGCATCCATCCATCCATCATCTTATGCTTTATCCTCTACTAGGGTCACGGTGGTAGGGGGGGTTTCCCCATGCCCATCCAGGGGAGAACGTCTCGGGCGCTGGGCGGATACACCCGGGACAGGGGGGCAATCTATCACTGGGGAGACACTCACTCACACACACACTCTATATGGGGCAATTTGGAGAACTCAATTGCCCTTGAGCCATGTTTTTTGGACTGTGGGAGGAAACCGGAGAACCCATGTGGACATGGGGAGGACACGGGAACTCCACCCAGATTGGAATTCGAACCTGTAATCCCCAGCGCTGCGAGGAGAACATACCAAACCACTAAGCCACCGTGCCGTACCCAGTATGAAAACAAAATACTATCAAAATTACGTGGACAGCCATCATTTTAATTAAATACTATTCTCTTTGCTCTTTGGCGCCATCTAGCCCTGCCATGTCCCCATCCCCTCCCCCGAGCCCACCGCATGTGGCATCCACAGGCAGCAGAGTGCAGTAATCCATGCCAACCCCCAGCGGGCAGCGTGCAGTAGGACGCCAACCCCCCCCACTGACTGTAACTGATCACCAAGGGCAATCTTTTGCACTGACACTCTGCCAACATGAGCAGCACCTCTGGGGCGGTGGGGAGGACAAAGACTCCTCCTAGTGGCTTGGAGGCGTTGGTGCATCTTTTGCCTTTCTATTTATTTTGTGTTCCCTTAAAGCCCCCCCTCTGCATGTGGGGTTGGGAGCAGCGTATGTGCAGTTGCCCATCGCCCGTTGGCGTCGGGGGATGGGTTATAAATAATAATAATAATAATAATAATATAATAAGGTGGCTTAGTGGTTAGCACGTTCGCCTCTCAGTGCTAGGGATTCCCGGTTCGAATCCCCATCTGGGTGGAGTTTCCATGTTCTCCCTGTGTCCGCGTGGGTTTCCTCCGGGTTCTCTGGTTTCCTCCCACAGTCCAAAAACATGGATCAAGTTAATTGAGTTCTCTAAATTGCCCCATATAGAGTGTATCTGTGTGAGTGAGTGTGTGCCCAGCGATGGATTGGCGCCCTGTCCTGGGTGTATCTGCCCAGCGCCCGAAACGTTCTCCCCTGGATGGGTATGGGGAACCCCACCGCGACCCTAATAGAGGATAAAGCGGGAGATAGTGAATGAATGAATGAATATAATAATAATATAATAATAATATAAATAATGGGGCGGGGTGTAAAACGGCGCCGTTTCCAGCGGGCAGCGTGCAGGTAGTAAATAAAAACTAAGGATCATCCATTGCGTTTACCCCCAGTCGCAAGGGCTCCACCTAGTGTCTCGGCCCAGTTGGTGCAGCAGCATCAGGACCGGATCGGTGAGCACCCTCTTTTGCCTTTTTGTTGTTTTGCGCTGTCTGAGGAAAACATCGGTGCCATTTTCAAAAGAGCGCCACCTGAGGGCCCGATGGTTTACATTCAAATAAATCAATTAAAAAAATTGTAATTCATTATCTCCCGCTTTATCCTCTATTAGGGTCGCGGTGGGGTTCCCCATGCCCATCCAGGGGAGAACATCTCGGGCGCTGGGCAGATAGACCCAGGACAGGGCGCCAATCCATTCTATATGGGGCAATTTTTGAGAATTCAATTGACCTTGATCCATGTTTTTGGACTGTGGGAGGAAACCGAAGAACCCGGAGGAAACCCACGCGGACATGGGGAGGACATGCAAACTCCACCCAGATTGAGATTCAAACCGGGAATCCCTAGTGCTGAGAGGAGAACATGCTAAACCACTAAGCCACCGTGCCGCCCTATAATAGATGGGGGGGTTCCCCATGCCCATCCAGGGGAGAACATCTCAGGCGCTGGGCAGATACACCCAGGACAGGACGCCAATCCATCGCTGGGCACACACTCACTCACACAGACACACTCTATATGGGGCAATTTTTGAGAATTCAATTGACTTGATCCATGTTTTTGGACTGTGGGAGGAAACCGGAGAACCCGGAGGAAACCCACGCAGACACGGGGAGAACAAAAAAATTGTAATAGTTAATTAAATTAATAAACGGTGACGGCATCGGTGACGCACCCTGACCACGGAGCGACCACGTCCCATTAATTTAACATTTAATGAGCCGTGTTGGGTGTTCTTCGCCTTTAAGCGGCGTGAACGCGGCACGGCGCGAGCGGAACGTGGAACGGCGCAGAACTACACAGTCAGGCACTTATACGTATTGATGGCATTTCTGACACCAGCCAATGACAGCGTTCGATTTTGCATTAACCTCTAATGTCACCCAGGAGCATTGACGACAAACCAGCCATCACTGTCTCTTTTACACGATCCAATCAATCCGGTCCCGAGCTACTGCGGGAGGCTCTGGCCTTTACCCCCCCCACCCCCCCCCCCCTACCTCCCCCCTTCCACCCCCCCCCCCCCCCTCCTAATCACCCCCACCCCCCCAACCTGGTAACACTGTGCAAAAAAAATAAATGAAATCCATCAACGGGCGGCAAAGTGACCGAGGACACGTTCAGAGCTGGGGGTATCAGAACGATGGGGGGGGGGGGGGGGGTTGGGGGTTGGGGGGGGGGGGTTGGGGGGGTAGAACCATCTCCACTGATCTCCACCACCATGACGTTCTACACGATCGTGGAGTGCGTCGGCAAAATGTTATCATGCAGCTTATAAAGCATTTGGTCCTTTATTGGACGCTTTTATCCAAAGCGCAACGTTCCGCTCCTTGATTCTGATTGGCCGAGCCGGTCGTCCGGCTGTGACATCACTGCCAATAACCCACACCTCCGATATCAGTGCGTGATACACAATACATTTTTTTACATCATAAAATACAGATTCATATAAACAGCCAGCCACTGTGTATTCTATAAACGTGCTTTTTTTTTTTGCAATTTGGCCACTAGATGGCGGTATTTGATTGTTACAGAAACCAGAATCCTGTTACTCAGCGATCGGCGTTCACTTTAAAACTCTCTCTCTATTGACGTGGTATTTATTTCTTCTTATAAAACGGGTCGTTCCACTCCTCAAATCTGATTGGCTGAGCCGTTTGTTCAGCCGTGACATCATTAACAATGACACACCTCTAAAACGTTATTTATACAATACATTATTTTTTTTATATTTTTTTAAATCATAAAATACAGATTAATATGAATTTCCCCATCAGCACTGTTTCTTATGAACTGCGTTCTGTAACCCGGCCACTAGATGGCAGTGTTTGTTAGAGAAACCGGAATCCTGTTACTCAGCGGTCAGCGTTCAATCCTCGTTCAAACCTTGAATCCTCGTTTTGGGACTGTGGGAGGAACCCACAGGCGAACCCAGAGGAAGCCTATGCGGACATGGGGAGAACATGCACACGCCACCCAGGTCGGGATTGGGAGGAGAACATACTAAAGTACAGTAGCACTCTGTAATTATCCACCCATTATCTTCCGCTTAATACAGTAGGGTCGTGGGGGGGGGGGGGATTTCAGGTGCTGGGCACAGGGTGCCAATCCATCGCTGGGCCCCCACTGACTCCTATAGACACATACAAACTGTATAGGGGCAATTTGGAGCACAGGGTGCCATTCCATCGCTGGGCCCACACTGAATCCTATAGACACATACAAACTGTATAGGGGCAATTTGGAGCACAGGGTGCCATTCCATCGCTGGGCCCACACTGAATCCTATAGACACATACAAACTGTATAGGGGCAATTTGGAGCACAGGGTGCCATTCCATCGCTGGGCCCCACTGAATCCTATAGACACATACAAACTGTATAGGGGCAATTTGGAGCACCCTGTGCCATCCAAATTGCCCCTATACAGTTTGTATGTGTCTATAGGATTCAGGGCAATTTGGAACACAGGGTGCCATTCCATCGCTGGACCCCCACTGACTCCTACAGACACATACAAACTGTATAGGGGCAATTTGGAGCACAGGGTGCCATTCCATCGCTGGGCCCCCACTGACTCCTATAGACACATACAAACTGTATAGGGGCAATTTGGAGCACAGGGTGCCATTCCATCGCTGGGCCCCCACTGACTCCTATAGACACATACAAACTGTATAGGGGCAATTTGGAGCACAGGGTGCCATTCCATCGCTGGGCCCCCACTGACTCCCTCAGACAAATACAAACTGTATAGGGGCAATTTGGAGCACAGGGTGCCATTCCATCGCTGGGCCCCCACTGACTCCTATAGACACATACAAACTGTATAGGGGCAATTTGGAGCACAGGGTGCCATTCCATCGCTGGGCCCCCACTGACTCCTATAGACACATACAAACTGTATAGGGGCAATTTGGAGCACAGGGTGCCATTCCATCGCTGGGGCCCCCACTGACTCCTACAGACACATACAAACTGTATAGGGGCAATTTGGAGCACAGGGTGCCATTCCATCGCTGGGCCCCCCATTGACTCCTATAGACACATACAAACTGTATAGGGGCAATTTGGAGCACAGGGTGCCATTCCATCGCTGGGCCCCCACTGACTCCTATAGACACATACAAACTGTATAGGGGCAATTTGGAGCACAGGGTGCCATTTCATCACTGGACCCCCACTGACTCCTATAGACACATACAAACTGTATAGGGGCAATTTGGAGCACAGGGTGCCATTCCATCGCTGGGCCCCCACTGACTCCTATAGACACATACAAACTGTATAGGGGCAATTTGGAGCACAGGGTGCCATTCCATCGCTGGGCCCCCACTGACTCCTATAGACACATACAAACTGTATAGGGGCAATTTGGAGCACAGGGTGCCATTCCACCGCTGGGCCCCCACTGACTCCTATAGACACATACAAACTGTATAGGGGCAATTTGGAGCACAGGGTGCCATTCCATCGCTGGGCCCCCACTGACTCCTATAGACAGATACAAACTGTATACAAACTGTATAGGGGCAATTTGGAGCACAGGGTGCCATTCCACCGCTGGGCCCCCACTGACTCCTACAGACACATACAAACTGTATAAGGGCAATTTAGAGCACAGGGTGCCATTCCATCGCTGGGCCCCCACTGACTCCTATAGACACATACAAACTGTATAGGGGCAATTTGGAGCACAGGGTGCCATTCCATCGCTGGGCCCCCACTGACTCCTATAGACACATACAAACTGTATAGGGGCAATTTGGAGCACAGGGTGCCATTCCATCGCTGGGCCCCCACTGGCTCCTATAGACACATACAAACTGTATAGGGGCAATTTGGAGCACAGGGTGCCATTTCATCACTGGGGCCCACTGACTCCTACAGACACATACAAACTGTATAGGGGCAATTTGGAGCACAGGGTGCCATTCCATCGCTGGGCCCCCACTGACTCCCTCAGACAAATACAAACTGTATAGGGGCAATTTGGAGCACAGGGTGCCATTCCATCGCTGGGCCCCCCATTGACTCCTATAGACACATACAAACTGTATAGGGGCAATTTGGAGCACAGGGTGCCATTCCATCGCTGGGCCCCCACTGACTCCTATAGACACATACAAACTGTATAGGGGCAATTTGGAGCACAGGGTGCCATTCCATCGCTGGGCCCCCACTGACTCCTACAGACACATACAAACTGTATAGGGGCAATTTGGAGCAGGCAAGTTTCTGTACTGCGAACTCCTTACAGTTTGCAATATTCTCAACAACGTTCCAATAGATGATGTCACAGCGTGAATACCCCGTACATTTCCGCAGGTTCTCGCCACCTCGTTAATGTGATTCTGCCCCCGTGGGGTGAGGGCGGTTGCTGCTGAATAAGCTTTAATAAAGGGACGCGCCACAATTTCCTGAAGCTACGAAGAAAATTCACTTCGCTCTCCGGTGATAACGAGAGTTTTAATCAAAGCGCCGAGTCAGCGGCGAGAGCGTTCACCCCATCAGCCGTAATGAACTGTTTGGAAAGGAACCCTGTCTGTTTTGGTTCCATGGGGTTCACATCAGTGGAGAACCCATCCATCCATCCATCCATTATCATCCTCTATTAGAGTCGTGTGTGTGTGTGTGTGTGGGGGGGGGGGTTCCCCATGCCCATCCAGTGGAGAACGTTTCGGGCGCTGGGAAGATACACCCAGGACAGGGGGGCAATCTATCACTCACTCACACTCTATATGGGGCAATTAAACATGGCAAGCCTCACCGAGATTGGCATTCGAAATTGAATCCCAGCACTGAGGAGAACATGCCAACCACTAAGCCACCGTGCCACCCAGTGGAGATCCGAGGGATACCGAGTCGGCGTGAGGAACCCTGTTTGTTTGGTTCTGCGGGGGTGAAGCCTGTTTGGTATTCCGACAGAGGAACCTCAGTGGAGATCCCATCCATTAGCTCTATCCTCTACTAGGGTTGCAGGGGGGGGGGTTCCCCATGCCCATCCAGGGGAGAACGTTTCGGGCGCTGGGCAGATACACCCAGGACGGGGGGCAATCGATCCCTGGACACACACACACACACACACACACACACACACACTTTATATGGGGCAATTTGTAGAATTCAATTGACCTTGATCCATGTCTTTGGACTGTGGCAGGAAACCGGAGAACCCGGAGGAAACCCACATGGACACAGGGAGGACATGCAAACTCCACCCAGATTGGGATTCGAACCTGAATCCCCAGCGCTGAGAGGAGAACATGCTAAACCACTAAGCCACCGTGCCACCCCAGTGGAGATCCGTAGGAATACCGAGTCGGCGTGAGGAGCCCTGATTGTTTTGGTTCTGCGGGGGTGAAGCCTGTTCGGTATTCTGACAGCGGAACCTCAGTGGAGATGCCCCCCCCCCACCCCGCATCCTAAAAATGTTCCGTTCTGCTGTTTTGGCTTCAGGTGGAAGCAATAGCCATAAATCCTAAAGCTCCATGACGGGAGAACACGGTTCCTCCCAAATCCTTCAGAGAGCGCCGCCGCGCCCGTGGGTTCTCTGTGTTTGTAGGTTCTCCGTAATTGGGTGTGTTGCAGGGGAGAACGTTTCGGACGCTGGGCAGAACGTTAATCTATCACTGGGCACACACTCACTTACACATACACTACATAGGGGCAATTTGGAGCAGGCCATTCACCTTGAATCCACTTTTTTTTGGACTGTGGGAGTGAACCGGAGAATCCGGAGGAAGCCCACACGGACACGGGGAGGACATGGACACTCCACCCAGTTTGGGATTCGAAGTGGGAACCCCTAGCGCTGAGAGGAGAACATGCTCAATCACAAAAACATGGATTCAAGGTCAACTGAACGCTCTAAATTGCCCCTATATAATGTGTGCGCCCCCCCGACTGACTCATACAAACTGTATGGGGCAATCTGGAGCAGCCTAATTTTCCGACTGCGAGTGGGGGTGACGGTTCTCTGCGTCCTCGGGTGACGGTTCTCTGCGTCCTCGGGTGCCGGGTGACGGGACGCGTCCCCACTGGAAATAATTAGTGTATTCGTCAGACTGTTTTATGGAACCGAACCCTCGCGCCGTTAGCTCCGATTCCGCTTCATGTTCCATTAAACACACGGAACGTCGAGTGAGGCGCCGTCGCTTAGAACGCCGGCCCCGAAATAAACATCCTGCTCTCCGGAGAACCGACAAACCAATGTGGGGGGGGGACGAGGGGGGTCATTATTACTGTCTCCAGAGCCACAAGGGCAGACTGCTGCGAGGATAATTGGACGCAACAAAAGGCCGCCACACAATCCGATCACATGATCCGAGCCGATAACGGCGACGCCCACGCGGCGCCTCATCCGCGCGATTACGGCGCGCGGACCGTAATTACAGAACGGATCGTATGTTCTCACGCAGAAGCCTTACGAGAAGATCACAAGAACGTTTGTCTCAAACAAGGCGGGGACTTGGACAATGTAGTGTGTGTGTGTGTGTGTGTGTGTGTGTGTGTGTGTGTGTGTGTGTGTGTGTGTGTGTGTGTCACTGGGCACACGCTCACTCACACACACTATATAGGGGCAATTTAGGACGTTCAGTTCACCTTGAATCCATGTTTTTGGACTGTGGGAGGAAACCGGGGAACCTGGATGAAATCCATGTGGACACGGGGAGAACATGCAAACTCCACCCAGATCGAGTGATCCATCGCTGGGTACACGCTCACTCACACACACTATATAAGGGCAATTTAGGACGTTCGGTTCACCTTGAATCCATGTTTTTGGGACTGTGGGAGGAAACCGGGAACCTGGATGAAATCCATGTGGACATGGGGAGAACATGCAAACTCAACCCAGATCGAGTGGTCCATCGCTGGGCACACGCTCACTCACACACACTATATAGGGGCAATTTAGAGCGTTCAGTTCACCTTGAATCCATGTTTTTGGGCTGTGGGAGGAAACAGGACACCCACGCGGACACAGGGAGAACATGCAAACTCCACCCAGATCGAGTGATCCATCGCTGGGTACACGCTCACTCACACACACTATATAAGGGCAATTTAGTGTTCGGTTCACCTTGAACTGTGGGAGGAAACCGGAGAACCTGGATGAAATCCATGTGGACACGGGGAGAACATGCAAACTCAACCCAGATCGAGTGGTCCATCGCTGGGCACACGCTCACTCACACACTCACTCACACACACTATATAGGGGCAATTTAGAGCGTTCGGTTCACCTTGAATCCATGTTTTTGGGACTGTGGGAGGAAACCGGAGAACCTGGAGGACACCCACGCGGACACAGGGAGAACATGCAAACTCCACCCAGATCGAGTGATCCATCGCTGGGCACACGCTCACTCACACACACTATATAGGGGCAATTTAGGACGTTCGGTTCACCTTGAATCCATGTTTTTGGACTGTGGGAGGAAACCGGAGAACCTGGAGGAAATCCATGTGGACACGGGGAGAACATGCAAACTCAACCCAGATCGAGTGGTCCATCGCTGAGCACACGCTCACTCATACACACTATATAGGGGCAATTTAGAATGTTCGGTTTACCTTGATTCCATGTTTTTTGGACTGTGGGAGGAAACCGGAGAACCCGGAGGACACCCACGCGGACACAGGGAGAACATGCAAACTCCACCCAGATCGAGTGATCCATCGCTGGGCACACGCTCACTCACACACACTATATAGGGGCAATTTAGAACGTTCGGTTTACACAGACACTCACACAGACACACTCTATATGGGGCAATTTGGAGAATTTCATTATCTATCGCTGGGCACACACACACACAGCAACACACACTATATAGAGGCAATTTTGAGCAGCCAATTCACCTTGAATCCATGTTTTTGGACTATGGGAGGAAACCGGAGAACCCGGAGGACACCCAAGCGGACACGGGAGAACATGCAAACTCCACCCAGATCGAGTGGTCCATCGCTGGGCACACCGTCACTCACACACACTATATAGGGGCAATTTAGAACGTTCGGTTCACCTTGAATCCATGTTTTTGGACTGTGGGAGAAAACCAGAGAACCCGGAGGACACCCACGCAGACACGGGGAGAACATGCAAACTCCACCCAGATTGGGATTCGAACCTGGATCCCCAGGGCTCAGAGGAGAACATGCCAAACCACTACTACATCCAATCAGAGTGCCTGAGATCCGATGCGTCTTAGTGTATGATGTCACGCATTCCGCCAGCCATCCCATAATGATATGGGCCGGATATTGGAAATATGCAAATTTATGCGCAGTCCAAACCCGAGGCCGGTTGCAGCCACTGCTCCGTTTTGCTCATTAATAATTAAAAATATGCAAATTATTCCAGCGATCACAGTGATGTCAGCAGACCAACCTGTCTTTGTGGAGGTTGCCCCCACCCCTCTGTAAACCTCCCCAAGACGCCGTCAGTACTAACGACCTCCTGGGACCCCGGCAGACCAACGGACCGGACGAACGGAACGAACGGAACGTACGGAACGTACGGAACGTACGAATCAGCTGATCTCACCTCGGTCGCTGTAGTCGTCGACCAGAATGACCTCAGCGATCAGACGGTCCGGCGTCCGGTTCACGATGCTGTGCACGGTGCGGAGGAGAGAGCTCCACCCCTCGTTATGGAACGGGATGATGATGCTGGTGTTGGGCAGGTTCTCCAGGTACAGCTTCTGCTTGCAGCTGCGCAAGAGAACAAGCGTCAGACGTTCCGTATACGATGGAAAGAAAGGGAATAGCCCTGTACAAGGAGCCCAAGGAGCAACCGGGGGTTAGGTGACTTGCCCAAAGGCTCTTTGGTGGGACCGGGAATCAAACCTTGGACCTTCGTGCGCAAGGCTGGTTCCTTAACAGGACAGGGTGCCAATCTATCACCCACAACACACACTATATGGGGCAATTTATTCATTCATTCATTCATTATCTTCCACTTTATCCTCTATTGGGGGTGGGGGGGGGTTCCCCATGCCCATCCAGGGGAGAACGTCTCGGGCGCTGGGCAGATAGACCCAGGACAGGGCGCCAATCCATCGCTGGGCACACACTCACTCACACAGACACACTCTATAGGGGGCAATTTGGAGAATTCAATTGTCTTGATCCATGTTTTTGGACCGGAGAACCCGGAGGAAACCCAAGCAGACACGGGGAGAACATGGAAACTCCACCCAGATTGGGATTCGAACCGGGAATCCCTAGCGCTGAGAGGCGAACGTGCTGACCACTAAGCCACCGTGCCGCCGGGGCAATTTAGAGCCTTAAATTTTACCTTGAATGCGTGTTTTTGAACTTTTTCGTATCAGTGCGTGATATACGATGCATTATTTTAAAGTCATAAAATACAGATTCATATAAAACGGTTACGCTGTAATCTGCCCACTAGATGGCGGTATATGATCGGTAGAGAAACCGGAATCCTGTTACTCAGCGATCAGCGTTCAATTTAAAAACCGGACTAGATTACGTCGCGGAAGATCAGATTATTAACGATTTTGCTTTTAATAAACGCATTCCTTGTATTATTTTTTATTATAGTGTGTTTGTGTTTTATTAAAGCGTCGTGTATTATTGTGAATAAATCACGTAAAGAGGCGGAGCTGTACTTCACTACGTCACCTCTTCTGTGGTTTATTCACAATAAGGCCACGCCCTCTAGTGGCGTATTGCGTCATTATAAACGTATTATAAACTCTCCCACCCCGTCACGACTTATAAGTAGCCCAGCGTGGTTGGGGGTCCGAACACTGAGGGTTAAGGGTTGTGCTCAGGGACCCAGATTGGTAACCACGCCCGTATTTAGCTTTGCATTTCCCCTTTAAGCCTCTCACCTCGATTGCCCTTTAAGAACCACCCACAGGCCACATGCAGGAGATGGGACGGTGGAGGTTTAAGGTGAAAGTGATTTCGCAGTGACGTCGAGGTTCCGTTCACAGACACGAAGCGCAACCCTCGGCCTCAGGAGCGCTTCATAATCGAACTCTTAATAAAGCCTTTAATAACGCACTAACTAAAAGCGCGCGTGCTTACCGTCGCTTGTTTAGTACAAGGTTTCTCGAACTTTTATTCCCCCACTGAGGGCCTCTTAAAAGGGAAAACAAGATAACGACCCCCGCGTGAATACCGCTTTAATTAAGCAGGCCATCTCGCTGCGTCTGCGGAGACGTCTGCGCACTTCACTTCCCTTTCTTCGCTTTAAATCAATCACGTCATGGCAACCTGTCTTATTATTTTCCTTTTTTATTTCCATCTCGTTGATTCTCGTCAGAGCCGCAGACGGATGGAACGCGGTCACTCAGTCGGGACCGCCGTCCGTACCTTCGGAACGTGTCCTTGGGCTTCTAAGACTTATAATTAACGATATACATAACGTACACACCACGGTTGGATAATAATTTAAGGTTCTGTAATGTTCTGTACTAATAAAGTTCCACTGCGGCAACATTCGAAAGAAATCTAAGGGTCCTAATAATTTATACAGCAATACGGGTGCGAGTGGGCGTGGCTTTATTCTGAATAAACCCCATAGAGAGGTGTTATCGGTCCCGACGTGGACGTAGTGGAGTTACGTGATTTATTCACAATAATACACGACCTCGAGTGTCGTATCGCTTTAATAAAACACTTACAAAGACACTGTAATAAAAAATACTAAGCTTTGATTCAGAAATGCGTTAATTAAAAGCAAAATCGTTAATAATCTGATCTTCCGCGACGTAATCTAGTCCGCTTTTTAACGCTGACTGCTGAGTAACAGGATTGTGGTTTCTCTAACGATCAAATACTACCCTCTGGTGGCCGTTTTTTTTATTAAAAAATGGTGCCTATGGGGAATCAACTCGCTGTTTAGATTAATCTGTATTTTATAATTAAAATAATGTATTGTATATCACGCACTGATACGAATGTGAAGCGCTTAGAGGTGTGTGTTATTGCCGATGATTGTCTAGACAAACGGCTCAGCCAATCAGATTTAAGGACCGGAACTCTCCGTTTTATAATACATTTTAAATTTAAAATAGTAGTTTTTAAAAATAGACTGACATTTAATTTGATTTGTGTATTTATATCGTTTTATAGAGTGTTCTACGACTCAACTCCCAAAGAGCAAGTGTAACAGACAGTGGCAAGGAAAAACTCCCGGGTGTAGTTGAAACCCTGTGAGGACCAAGGCCCTAGCCTTTCGAGGCTTTGCAAATCACCCACCCCCTCCGCCCATCTCTCCCTCTTGATATTTATAATGATTCGTTACCAATTTTTAAAATTACGTACTGAAACCAACATGTTATAAGCTTTCCATTCTCCCGAGAGTTCGTAAATTGTGCGCCGCCATCGGTCACAATCATCATTTAGAAAAAAAATGCCTGTACAGAGGATTTAACCGTAAAGGAGGGTGGTGGTGATGGTGGTTACTGTTACTATGGTAGGTCCGGGTGCTTGAGCTAACAATCAGAAGGTTGTGGGTTCAAATCCCAGGTCTACCAATGTGGTTCTTTGAGCAAGACCCTTAACCCTGATTGCTCCAGGGGGCGCCGTATCAACCCTGCGCTCTGACTTGTAAGGATGAGCGTCGGCTAAGATTGTCGGCATTATTTGAAATAACGTGGCTACGCAACCGGAACAGAACTGTTAAGAACGTTACCCAGGCGGTCGGCAGCACCAACATTGACAGCCATATCTGGGTTGCGAGCCAGAGCGTCCTGACCCCGTAAGACCTCCGGTTCTCGGCTCCAATAAGCAGAACCTTCAGCATCGCTTTTGGCCGCCGCCGGAGTTCAAACATACAACAGAACGTGAGAATCAAACTACGTAACTCTCATCTCTGGTGAGGATCATCCAGAGCGGCGGTTCTACAACAACGTACGCTTCCCAAAATAAACAGGAGACGGCGTCTACATCAAGGCCTCGCTTTTTGACGTGCCGTCCATCTTCAGCTCCTCTCTGAGCTCCATGACAACCACGAGCCGCGTTTAAATAGTTTAAATTGTTTAAATATCAATAAATATCAAAAAATAAGACGGACGAAGGCGTCGCTCGCTCACTTGGGATGTCTGATGTCCGGAAGCGAGCGGTCCAGCGCGATGTTGTTGCTCACGTAGATGTTAAATCCATTTTCTTTGTACACCGACTCGTCGCACTCCTCCTCCGCCAGCGGGAACGGCTTCCCCTGCTCCCCGTTTCCTACGGCACACAGACCAGCGCACTCGTTATGATGTCATAACACACTGCGGAAAAAATAAAAAAGCTAGGTCAAAATATGAGAAAGATGGACAAGTCACAGTTCACGTGGGGTCGAGTCAAAACGTCGGCTTCCGCCTTTAAACTGATTCTTCTGAAAAACTCGGTACGGAAAACGATTCGTTACGCATTTTATTTAAAGATTTTAAGACTCGTTTAGTAAGCAATACGATACGACAGGGCGTGGCACATGAAGAGGTGTTATCAGTCCCGACGTGGACGTCGCGGAGTACGGTTCCACCTCTTTACGTGATTTATTCACAATAATACACGACCTCGAGCGTCGTATCGCTTTAATAAAACACTTACGAACTCAATATAATAAAAAAAATACAAGCTTTGATTCAGAAATGCGTTAATTAAAAGCAAAATCGTTAATAATCTGCTCTTCCGCGACATCATTTTTTTAAAGCACACGCTGATTGCTGAGTAACAGGATTCCGATTTCACTAGCCTTTAATCACTGCCATCTAGTGGCGCTCAGAGGGGTGTGTTATTAAAGTAGTAAGTACGAGAGGGCGATTCAATCACGCGTTTATTGAAAGCAAAATCGTTAATAATCTGCTCTTCCGCCACGGAATCTAGTCCGTTTTTTTAAAGTGAACGCTGATCGCTGAGTAACAGGATTCCGGTTTCACTAGCACTTAATCACTGCCATCTAGTGGCCAAATTACAGAACGCGGTTATAAAAAACAGCCATAACAGGTTCAGCGCTGATGGGGAATCGTCTCGCTGTTTATATGAATCTATATTTTAATGTTTTAAAATAATGTATTGTATATCACGCACTGATACGAATGTGACGCGCCCAGAGGGGTGTGTTATTAAAGAAGTAAGGTACGAGGGGCGTGGCACTATTGTTTATTAAAAGCAAAATCGTTAATAATCTGCTCTTCCGCCACGTAATCTAGTCCGTTTTTTAAAGTGAACGCTGATCGCTGAGTAACGGGATTGTGGTTTCTCGAACAATCAAATACTGCCATCCAGTGGCCAAATTACAGAACACAGTTTCGCTCAAATCGGCTCTCTGTTTATATGAATCTGTATTTAATGATTTAAATGAATGTATTGTATATTCACGCACTCAGAGGGTTGTTAATGATGTCAAACGGCTCAGCCAATCAGATTTAAGGAGCGGAACTCTGCGTTTTATAACCCGATAACATGCAGGAGTAATCACCCAGAATGCCCCGTGTTATTATTTGTGTAATGACGTCATAAGCCGTCGCATTAAGGATATTGCAGAGTGCAATTAGAATTTGGGGGGGGGTTAATGATTACCCCCCCCCCCCCAGAGTAAATCCAGAGCGTGTGGTGTTTTAAGCCGTCCACGTCGGCGCAGTGACATCACACGCCATCTGCTGACGATGCAGATTATAATATCACTGCCGCGCATTTATATTCTGCGAGTCCGGACTCATTTCAACATTAAAACCGAGAGATAAATAATGGATCTGCTGCCGTCGGCTCGAGTTAAATCCACAAACAGCTCGCAGTGAGCGGCGCCGCACGCAGGGAACCACGTTCAGAACGTAAGGTTCACGCGAGGTAACCGTATAGATTAGGGGTGAGCTGCAATATTCGCCGATTCGACGATTCGATTCGGAGAACCGTAGTCGACTATGAACCTCATAGTCGATGTACCATTTGACCACATGGGGGCGCCCATGGCTGCTGCTAAGCATTAGTTTTTACATGAAATGTCTTTGTTTTCGTTATATATATAGCCTTTTGTCAAATAAAATCATCCTAATTTCTAGAAACAAAAAAAAGAAAAAAGAAAAACAAAAAAAAAAAAGGTTTTCTTTTGTTAGAAAAACAAGTAAAATATGAAAAAAAAAATTACACTTATAGCGCCATCTTGTGGTGAAATTTTAACTGATTCGACTATCAGTCGACTATAGGGAAAATCTGACGAATCAGATTCGACTATGAAAATCTTTAGTTGAATACAGCCCTAGTATAGATACAGACCGACGTTCAGATCATGAGAAGCCAGTCACGTGACATGGTGCTTAAGGGACTCTGATAAAACGGCTAGTCCCGGGCCTTAAATCCGATTGGCTGAGCCACCGTGACATCATTGACAATAACACACCCCTCTGAGCGCTTCACATTCGTATCAGCGCGTGATATACTATACATTATTTTAAAATCATAAAATACAGATTCTAGGGATTCCCGGTTTGAATCCCCATCTGGGTGGAGTTTCCATGTCCTCCCCGTGTCTGCGTGGGTTTCCTCCGGGTTCTCCGGTTTCCTCCCACAGTCCAAAAACATGGATCAAGTCAATTGAATTCTCAAAATTGCCCCATATAGAGTGTGTCTGTGTGAGTGAGTGTGTGCCCAGTGATAGATTGCCCCCCCGTCCTGGGTCTATCTGCCCAGCGCCCGAGACGTTCTCCCCTGGATGGGCATGAAGAACCCCACCACGACCCTAATAGAGGATAAAGCGGAAGATAATGAATGAATGAAAATACAGATTCATATAAACAGAGAGCAGCACTAAGCCTGTTACACTGTTTTTGGCCACTAGACGGCAGTGTTTGATCAATAGAGAAACCGGAAACCTGTTACTCAGCGATCAGTGTTCGCTTTAAAAACCTTATCTTATAATGCGGAAGAGCAGAGTATCAACGATTTATAGTTCTGTTGCTTAAATCTGATTGGCTGAGCCGTTTGTCCGGCCGTGACATCGTTAATAATAACACACCCCTTTGAGCGCGTCACATTCGTATCAGTGCGTGATATACAATACAATATTTTATATCATAAAATACAGATCTGTATAAACAGAGATCAGCACTGAACCCGTTACACTGTTTTTAATAAAATGTGTTCAGTAATTTGGCCACTAGATGGCAGTGGCCACTAGATTTGATCGTTAGAGAAACCGGAAGGAATCCTGTTACTCAGCGTTCCGCGTTCACTTTAAAAAACCTCTTGATGCGGAAGAGCAGAATATCAACGATTTTGTTTTTTAATAAACAAATTAAAATTTATGAATCAAACCTTGTTTGTTTCAGCCAATCAGCTTTACTCATTTTTAGGGGTGAGCTGCAATATTCGCTGATTCGACAATTAGATTCGGAGAACCGTAGTCGACTATGAACCTCATAGTCGAATGTACCATTTTGACCACATGGGGGCGCCCATGGCTGCTGCTAAGCATTAGTTTTTACATGAAATGTCTTTGTTTTTGTTATATATATAGCCTTTTGTCAAATAAAATCATCCTAATTTCTAGAGAAAAAAAAAGAAAAAAGATAAACAAACAAAAAAAGGTTTTCTTTTGTTAGAAAAACAAGTAAAATATAAAAAAAAAAAACTTTTTTAAAAACTACGCTTATAGCGCCATCTTGTGGTGAACTTTTTGGTGAATCCAACTGATTCGACTATCAGTCGACTATAGGGAAAATCTGACGAATCAGATTCGACTACGAAAATCTGTAGTTGAATACAGCCCTACTCATTTTATAATAATAGTTATAATGTATAGATGACTGTGTTACATGACTGACTTTACAAAACACAAAGTTCCGTTACTTAAATCTGATTGGCTGAGCCGTTTGTCCAGCCGTGACATCATTAATAATAACACACCCCTCTGAGCGCGTCACATTCGTACCATTGCGCGATTTACGATACATTATATTAAATCATAAAATACAGATTCGTATAAACAGAGTCCAGCGCTGAAGCCGTCACGCTGTTGTCGGGCGGTATTCGATTGTCCCGTTACTCAGCGATCAGCGTTCACTTTAAAAAACCGCACTGGATCACGTCGCGGAGGAGCAGACTGCATACAGACGATGACGATGTACAGATTTGCGTGATTGTTTAAAACGCCCTGAACGTTAGCGACGGTCGTCACGGCAACCCCGCAGATGGAGGTCCAATCGTCCAATCGTGAGATCATGAAGAGAAGAAGGCGAATGAACATTCGGCGCTCGTCCTGAGGATAGCATTAATTCCTCCTTTGATTAGTGGAGGTGATCACTTTGTCAGTGTGCGATGTAAACTGTAAATTCAATAACATTTAATAAAACCAATTTGGCACGGCCGCGTGGCGCTTGGCACGGCCGCGGGTTTTAATAAGGGCTTCCGGGCGTCTTGAGCGTCTCTCAAGACGAGGGGCGAGAAGAAAGTCATTGGGACGAGCATTTTAATTCCCATTCGTCTCCCCGCCTGTGGGTGATGCGTCCGTGATTTACGGTCGGCGAGGAGACCTGGAGCGTTATTAAACATACAATAAAACAAAGATGGATCCACACTGGCCTATCAGCCCGAGGCGGCGGCCAAAATCATCGAACACCCTCCCCGTCCCACTAGAGCGTCGTCGGTGGACCGTCCGAGCCGTCCACTCAGACCCAAACCCGGCCCGGCAATGCTGATGGATGCGTTTCGGCTCTTTTCGTGTCGGATGAATGAAGACGTTTTGCAGGCGGAACGTTTAATCTCGCTGTCGAGGTACAAACGCTGCAAATGGAGACGCGCTGCACCACCTAACGAGGAGCCGAGATAAAACCGCAGCCCGTCGGTCAAGCGCCCTCGCCGTGAAAGAGCTTTAAAAAAGGTTTTATAACCGAATTAAATCTCATTCCCGTGATTATCACCAATATCACACGGCTGCCATCGTGCAGATACATCCATCCATCCGTTATCTTCCACTCTATCCTCTATTAGGGTCCCGGGGGGGGGGGGGGGGGGGTGATGTTCCCCATGCCCATCCAGGGGAGAACGTTTCAGACGCTGGGCAGATACACCCAGGACAGCACACACTCACTCACACAGACACACTCTATATGGGGCAATTTGGAGAATTCCATTATCTATCGCTGGGCACACACTCACTCACACAGACACACTACATAGCGCCAATTTGGAGCAGCCAATTCACCTTGAATCCTTGTATTTGGACTGTGGGAGGAAACCGGAGAACCCGGAGGAATCCCACGCGGACACAAAGGAGACACGAAGAACTCCACCCAGATTGGGATTCGAACCGGGAATCCCTAGGGCTGAGAGGAGAACATGCCAAACCACTAAGCCACCGTGCTGCCCCATGCAGATACATATATATAATATATTTACTTTTTATTATATATATATTATTATATAAATTAAATATAAAATATAAATATAATAAGTATATATATATATATATATATATATATATATATATATATATATATATATATATATATATTTATATATATTTATTCATTCATTATCTCCCGCTAAATTATTATCCTCTATTAGGGTCGGGGGGGGGGGGGGGGGGGGGGGGTTCCCCATGTCCATCCAGGGGAGAACGTTTCGGGCGCTGGGCAGATACACCCAGGACAGGGCGCCAATCCATCGCTGGGCACACACTCACTCACACAGACACACTCTATATGGGGCAATTTGGAGAACTCAATTGACTTGATCCATGTTTTTTGGGCTGTGGGAGGAAACCAGAGAACCCAGAGGAAACCCACGCGGACACGGGGAGAACATGGAAACTCCACCCAGATGGGGATTCGAACCGGGAATCCCTAGTGCTGAGAGGAGAACGTGCTAAACCACTAAGCCACCGTGCCGCCATTCTTTTGGATCAATGAAGCTTAAAAATTAAAAAGTATCGGTATTGAATATCGCGATATTGGCCCTGTATTTACTTGGTATCGGATCGATACCAAAATTCTTGGTATCGCACAGCTCTACCGGACGTGTCTTGGAAATCCCTAGTGCTGAGAGGAGAACGTGCTAAATTACTAAGCCACCGTGCCGCCCTTATTTTATTTATATTATATATTTTATTTATATAATAATATTATAATGTTATTATTTTATACTTTACGAACGTATCGAATGTTTTTATGGACGCCTGTTCGGAATTTCGTTGCAGCACGTAAAAGGAGGCGTGTTGACAAACTTACGACCCGCAAACACAGTACAGTAGCTGGCAGCGGCGCGCCTCGAACCCAACGTGGACCGCGGCGGTATTTTGGGAAGGTGCTTTGATATGAGCGCCACCTTTGGCTCAGTGCAGCGTGCCAGGGCTGGCATTGGGACAGCGAAGCCTTATCTCAGCCAGACGTGGCTCACATCCATATGCTGCTGCGCCGCTCCGTCTGCGGCGACCCACAGCGATTATAGAACCGAAAACGCAAGGCGGAGGATCACACGTCCAAACACACCACATCAGAACCTCTTATTGTTTTACTGTATATTACAATTTCATTCATTTATCCATCATCTCCCGCTTCATCCTCTATTAGGGTCGCGGGGGGGGGGTGGTTCCCGCATACCAACCAGGTGGAGAACGTTCTCGAGGGCGCGTGGGCAGACTAGGACCCAGGAAAAGGGCAGGCCAATCCATCGCTGGGCCACACACTCCCTCTCACACAGGACACACTCTAATATGGGGCAATTTGGAGAAACTCAATTTCAGCTTTAATCGACTGTGGGAGGAAAACCCGAGAACCCGGGAGGACAGTGGACACGGGGAGGAACCATGGAAACTCCACCCCGAACAATTCTCAGTGCTGAATTTTGGAGAAAACATGCCAAACCACTAAAGCCAACCATGTCCCTTTTTCCGCCCTATATTAAAATTTGGGGCATATTATCTAATATATTTGTGGGCGGCACGATTGGCATTAGTGGTTTAGCATGTTATCCTCTCAGACTGCTAGGGAGGGAATCCCGGTTTCACGAAATCCCCTCTGGCTGGAGTTTTCCATTGTCCCTCCCCGTGTCCGCGTGGGTTTCCTCCGGGTTCTCCGGGTTTCCTCCCACGCCAAAAGAACATGGATTGCACGGTCAATTGAGTTCTCCAAATTGCCCTATATAGCGTGTGTATGTTGTGAGTGAAGTGTGTGCCCAGTGATGGATGGCCTTTCCTGTGCCTGGTGTCTATATGCCCAGCGCCTGAAACGTTTCCCCTGGATGGACCATGGGGAATACCCCACCCCCCCATCTCTTGTAGGGCGGCATAGGTGGCTATAGTGGTTTAGCACATGTTCTCCTCCTCACGCGCCAGGGATTCCCGTTTCGAATCCCCATCTGGGGCAATTTTTTTTGGAGTTTCCATGTCAACTCTCAACCGTGTCTGCGTGGGTTTCCTCCGGGTTTTTCCGGTTCTCTCCCACAGTCCAAAAAACATGGATCAAGTCAATTGGAGGTTCTCCAAATTGCCAATATAGACAGTGTGTCTTCTGTATGAGTGAGTGTATGTCCCCAGCGATAGATTGGCGTCCTGTCCTGAGATAAGAATCAATGCCCAGCGCCCGAAACGTTCTCCCACTGGAATGGGCATGGGGAAATCCCCAGCGCCGACTCCAATAGAGATAATTAAAGCGGAAGATAATGGTTGATGGAGGATTATCTATTTATAGGTGCGGCACGGTGGCTTAGTGGTTTAGATGGTTTTCTCCTCTCAGCACTAGGGATTCCCGGTTTGAATCTCAATTCTGGGTGGAGTTTCCATGTCATCCCCGTGTCCGCGTGGGTTTCCTCCGGGTCCTCCGGTTCCTCCCACCTGTCCATCAAAAAAAACATGAATCAAGTCAATTGAGTTCTCCAAATTGCCCCATATAGAGTGTGTCTGTGTGAGTGAGTGTGTCCCCAGTGATGGATTGGCGTCCTGTCCTGGGTGTATCTGCCCAGCGCCCGAAACGTCCCCCCCGCCCCCGCAACCCTAATAGAGGATAAAGCGGAAGTTAATGGATGGATATTATATTGTATTTACTATTCATTTTTCTTAATAAGTGCCGTGTTGCGTTCCTGTCGCACACATTTAGAGGGACATCTCAAAAGCCCTTAACAGCACCCCCAGCCATGCAGCAGCAACAATCCGGCAGGCAACCGCCCGAAATCCCGAAACGCACCTGCGGCTGCGGAGTGAGCAGACTGTGTGGATGCAGAGCGATGACTTACCGACTCGAAGGCCGTCCCTGCGGATGCTCTCGTCGTCGTGCCAGTCTCTCCTCCTCAAGCCGTCGGTCCAGCTGTAAACGCGCCCGTCGCTCAGTCCCAGCCCTGCGAAGCCCTGACGAGCAACAACATCGCCAGATTATCAACAACGCACGGCCAGGCTGCATCTCCAGCTTAATCCTATACTAGTGTCGGGGGGTGGGGGTGGGGGGGGTCGGGGTCGGGGTCGCACCCTGGGCTTATACACCCAGGAGGGGGTGTTGATGTATCGCTGGGCACACACTTACTCACTCAAACAGAGACACACAATATAGGCGCAATTTAGATAGGGGCAATTTGGAGCAGCAGATTCCCCTTGAATCCACGTTTTTGGACTGTGTGAGGAATACGATGACGGATACGGATACGATGATGTGCTGGGCAGATACACCCGGGACGGGGCGTTGATCCATCGTTGGGCACTCATGCACTCACGATGCACTTCATTCACTAAATTCCATTTTTGGACTGTGTAGGGCAAATCATAAAGCCAGGCGGGCAGATCGGGATTCACGCGGGCACTTGACTACATCTACACGTAAATTTTCACCTGGACTGTTGTGGGGACTGGAGGAAATCATACGGATACGATGATGTGCTGGGCAGATACACCCGGGACGGGGTGTTGATCTATTGCCGGGCTCTCATGCACTCACTATATTGGGGCAAATTAAAGCAGTCGATTCACCTTGAATCCACGTTTTTGGACTGTGTGAGGAAACTCATACGGATACGATGATGTGCTGGGCAGATACACCCGGGACGGGGCGTTGATCCATCGTCGGGCACTCATGCACTCACTATATTGGGGCAAATTAAAGCAGTCGATTCACCTTGAATCCATGTTTTTGGACTGTGTGAGGAAACTCAACGGAACATGATGTGCTGGGAAAATACACCGGACGGGGGGTTGATCCTCGCGGGGGACTCATGCACTCACTTATTGGGGGAAAATTTAAAACGCCCATTTACCTTGAATCCCGTTTTTTTGGGGCTGGGGTTGAGGAAACATCGGATACATGATGTGCTGGGGAGATACACCCGGGAGGGGCGTTTATCCAAACGTCGGGCATCATGCACCACTATATTGGGAAAAAAAAACAGCCGATTCACCCTTTAA